>CM068838.1:125725927-126325927 GCA_028554795.2 Sinohyriopsis cumingii
GTTTCCAACTGGATCCAACTTAAAACACGAGTACATAAGTCTAACATCAAGCAAGAGAAATGTATGGAACTGAACAGTGAAATGAAGATAGGAAACAATGTTCTTTTCTTTAACTACACAATCTTGTTGTATGGTGACCCTATTCCTAATTCATGTTTTGGGAAATACTTTATAAACATAATCTAATTTACCTCAAATTCATGAAGTGCTTAAATAAATATTGAGGATAATAGTCCACATCTTTCAAAGCTTCTGATATCTACAGATATCTCTGCTTTTATCAGGATTGGTACATTGTTTGAACATGGATCACAATAGGATTGGTACATTGTTTGAACTTGGATCACAATAGGATTGGTACATTGTTTGAACATGGATCACAATAGGATTGGTACATTGTTTGAACTTGGATCAAAAAATGGATCCATAAAGTTCAGATGCTGGTCTTCTTAAACTAACACATTTCTAAATACTGCATATTGAATCATTATGCCAACATTCATATGTTAAAGTACACTGACTGGCACTCCAATTTTCCTGCAAAATGCAACATCAGCAGAACAAGTCCAGCTGTATAATAAGTCACTCAATAGACAAGGACGCAAAAAAGAAAACATCAGCTTTATCAAAATTTACAATCCCCAGTATTGTATCTTCCTGTGCTGTAATCTTTACTTGGAGACCTGATGTATGGCATTAGCCAGGTAATCTACATTAGCAGAAGATACACCAGCTACTGATATCCGGCCATCCTTTGTCAGGTAAATAGAAAACTCCTTGATTAGTCTCTCCACCTGTAGCAAACAATCAGAAAACTTAATGAGCTTGAGATAATCTGTACTAAAGGCTGTAACACAGGTACGATTATGTTAATTTGTACTAAAATGCAGTAACACAGGTACAGATATGTTAATTTGTACTAAAATGCAGTAACACAGGTACAGATATGCTAATTTGTACTAAAGGCTGTAACACAGGTATAGATAGGTTAATTTGAACTAAAGGCTGTAACACAGGTACATATATGTTAATTTGTACTAAAGGCTGTAACACTGATACAAATATATCAGTTTTTACCAAATGCTGTAACACAGGTAAAAATACATCAATATGTACTAAATGTTGCAACATAGGTACAATAATGTCAATTTGTACTAAAGGCTGTAACACAGGTACAAATATGTCAGTCTTTACTAAAAGCTGTAATACAAGTACAAATACGTTAATCCATACTAAATGCGGTAGTGCAGGTACAAATATGTAAATCTGTATTAAATGATGTGAACACAATTACTAACATGTCAATTTATACTAAACGCCCTAACACAGGTACAAATGTGTCAATCTATACTAAATGCTGTGACACAAGTACAAACATGTCAATTTATACTAAATGTTGTAACATAGGTACAAATGTGTCAATCTATACTAAATGCTGTAAAACAGGTACAAATGTCAGTCACACATGGCCAGTACATGAGATGGTAAAGGTTTCTTCCTACCAGTGATTGAGACACGTATAAACATATACATGATGTGTCACAAGTATTTGTTTGCTACTGGGAAGGTCTCTCACATACCTACTTTGGCCAAGCCTGAGACCTGAACCCATGTGGACAGAGGTGATAAATCAGTCATCTGTAATGGTAAGTGTCTTAGACGACTTGGCCACTCGGGCCCCCAAAAGGCAACCCTAACAAGGACCTTCTCAGTAAGGCAGATTTTTCCCCCATAAGTTTTCAATAAGATGTAACAAACTATCATGTACTGCTATTGTAAATTTGGAAAACGTATATTTAAAAAGTTCCAAAGTTATATCTGAAACTGACAGAATGAAAGTAAACATTATGTTTAACTAAAAACTTGGTAAAGTACATTTAGACCCTTATTACCTCCAGTGCAGCTTCACACACTTCAGTTCCAAACTCTATGAAGCTCAATGGCTTCTTGCTATCTCAAACTGACGTAGTTCTTGGATTTTTTTTTATTATTTCATGTTAAGATGGCAATTATATCTTCTCAAGTGACATATTCAAATCGACATGTGACATCCAATAAATGAAACTATTGTTTTTCCTGATTTTTTCCCAAGAATCTGACTATTCTCTTCGATTCTTTAGCACTGTTTAACAGCCTAATTTTCCATTTTGTCTTGAACATGTATTGTCTATTGAATTCCATTTCTTACAAATTCTGAGCAACATTTTTATCATGCACACGCTTTGCATGAAAAAATTATGTACAGCTTAAAGCGTCTGAGGAACTCCTGTGAAGTTAATATGGTTCTCTGACCAACCCCACTAAATCCAATATAAAAACACAGATCAAAATCAAACAGATGAGCCAATTATCTAGATTTCATCGCAACAATCATTTATCTGTAAGTTTTGTTTTTATTCTGAAAGTCTGCATTTTAAGGGTCACTTTTGTAAAACTTATGACAAAATCATTAGGGTTGACAAATCCGAGACATGTATACACATGTACATAATATGGAAAAAGGTTTGTCTACCAGTAAGATGCACGTAAACATATGGTAAAATGATTTGCCCACCAATAAGTGAGACATGTGCAAATGTATACAGTATGTGGCAAAATATTTCGTCTACCAGTCAGCGAGACATGCATAAACATACACAATGTGAAAAGAGGTTTATCTATTATCTACCAGTGAGTGAGACATGTGCAAACATATACAGTCAGTGGCAAAAGGCTTCAACTATCACTGAGTGAGACATGTATAACATACATGATGTGTAAATAGGTTTGTCTACAAATGAGTGAGACATGCATAAACATATACATGTGGAAAAAGATTTTGTCTAGCAGAGAGTGGGGCATGTGCAAACAGATAATCAGTGGCAAAAGTCTTTGTCTACCAGCAATCAAACTATGTCTAAGCATGAACATGTGAGAAAAGGTTTGTCTACCAGTTAGTGAGACATGTATAAACATATACATGACCTACAAATATAAAGAGTCAGAATAAATAAAACTAATGTTCTGTCACAGTGTATGATCCTGGACTGAAGCCATCATTTTAATTCATTGCTTTGAATTAAATCACTTTAAACTCACACAAGGAGACATGTAAAAACAAAATCCTAATACAATAACTCAGAAATTACAAGGCAAATTGAATCCAAGATCAGCACCACTTTGGACCAACTAGATATCATAAGAAATCTTTTGCAGAAATCATGTAAATACGACTTTCCATTTAGAAGGAATAGTGATATCATGATTTTCAAAATGGCTGCTGTGGTGGCGATTCTTAGGTATCAGACTGGCACCATTTTCACTGTGGTCAAGCTATAGTTCATAAGAAATCTCTTAGCCAAAATCCCACAATAACAAGACCATCCACTCTTGAGTTGCGATAGCAATACTGGATGTCCGAGTGGCACCATTCTAATTACAACACACTAGACCTTGAGACGAATGTGCGTGTTAAAGACCCAAGCAAATAGCACAGGCTAAAACAGTCCATAAAGTGTTACCATCAGTACTTTCTGATGACCATGGCGTTAACATAGTGACTAAACAGAGATAAAATTAAACTTTGGTCTCAGTTGGTTTGGATAACGTCATCATTCCACTTGTGAATCACATGTGACCAGCTGCCCCTTGCTCAAAGCAACTTGCATGCAATGTCAATATTTTGATGTGTTTGGAGCCCATCAAAGTGCAAGTTGCTAATTAAATTGAACGATAATGGAATTAATCCTTTGTTTTAGCCTGGCTGATATATAAAACAACTTCAACAACTAGACTTCACATTGAATAAAGACTAAAAAAGATGAATTAAATTCACACTTCCACAACTGGTATGCTAAACTGGTAATGAAGACTGTCAGGGAAAAGTAAGACAGTGAAGATCAGTGTAGTGTATGAGTGGACCATGAAACCCCATAAAGCATGCAAATTCATGCTGAATGGATAACCCATTAAGTTAGTGAAACCACATTAAGGATGCAGCTCGACAGCATTCTTTCATTAAGCTGAGTTTTAAAGCAACATTAAAATTCTGGCACGAATCTTTATCTCTATTCACAAACCGTCGTTAAAATCGCCCCCCCCCTTTTTACTTGCTCACAGAGCATAACTCCTAAAACATGGCCACACATACTCTCTCTCTTGAGACAATATAGCATTAATAAGTCATTTAGTGATATATTTGATTTGACAGAATTTGTAACTCAAGACACACTTTTTTGATATAGAAATAAATGTAAATCAAGAAAATGAAATGTAAACTTATTTTCATAATGATGCAGTCCCGTAACGAATCAACAATGAAAATATCCATCAGTCAAAAGGTGTTATCCCTAACAAGCTGTGAAGTGATTATTACAAATATACTGTTTCGCATTATACATTATCCTGGTTCATGACCAATGTGCTGTTCTGCATGGTACATTATCCTGGTTCATGACCAATGTGCTGTTCTGTATGATACTTTATCCTAGATTATGCATGCATCTTATCACTACACCTAAGTACTTTTATGGAGTGCATATTACACAATTTGGAGATGACACTGCAACCCATTAAAAATCCTCCACATTACCTGGTCTGACTTAAGGCCTGTGAAGCAGAACATGCCAATCTGGTCAGTGATGTGCTGCCAGTTTCGCTTTGAGCCCTCTCGCTTTAGTCCTGCCACCAGCTTCTGTCGCATTGTGATGATTCTGTCTGCCATCCCCTTGACCTCTTTCAGCCTGAAACACAGTGAATACATGATACACATTCCCTTGTCCTCCTGTAGCCGACGGTAAAGAAGCCACATTTTACCTATTAATTTAAAACCCATAGCAAAGGACATATGTTACTGCTACTGACAATCAAAATAGTCACTTATGACTAAATTTTCCAACAGTGATTAATTTCAATAAAAACCTTTGGTGATTGGTAATTTGGGGCTTGTTCTGCAGCCTGTCAAATTTTGCTTCAACATCACTGACACATTTTGCATTTATATACGTGATGTAAGGGACTAGATGTCTAAACAAAGGAATATACAGAAATGCATGATTTAGCAATAAAGCAGATTTCTGTTAGCTTTATAAGAAAAATTTTGAGAAGAAAGTTATTGAGAAAGATACTACTAGTAAATAATGGGCTGTAGCAGCTGAATAAGAGTCAGATACAGAATGAAGAAGTCCTTCTCTGCTACACTGGATAATTGAACAGAAAATTAGGTAACTAGGCAAATCTAATGCCAACCTAGTTGTTGTTGTTGTAGAAGGGTTTAACGCCATTTTTCAGCACAATAGCAGCCAGTATAACTGGTGGAGGAAGAACCCTCGAAAGAATCACCGACTCATCAGAAGCTACTGGCAAGCTTTCTCACATAACCACATTAGTCGAATCCGAGACACGAACCTATGCAGACAGAGGTGAAATGGCAGTGATCCGTAATGGTGAGCACTTTAGACCAATCGGGGTCTGCCACCCTAGTATGATCCTGACTGATCCTTACTAACTTGTCACAGGGCATATAGGAGTAACAGATGTTACATACTATTGTCTTACTATTTGTGCCACCCTAGTTTGATTTAACTTGCAACTGGTGATACAGGGGGTTAGATATGCTACATACTATTGTGTTACTACTAGTGCCTCCCTTGCATGATTGATGACCGGTGATACAGGAGGTTTGAGATGTTACATACAAGTAATTAACCCTCTGGCAAACAGGAAAAAACCACAGCTGTCCCCTCACTCAGACTGGATATAGCAACAGAAAAGACTTTGCAATATACTTTAGTGTGGGGTTTTTTGTATCTACCAACCAAATGCAGGGCCTAAATGTGTGTCAACACTTTCACAGCTTTTGCTGGAAAATATTTATTTCAAAGACAATTACCTCTTGCAGTGGAAATTTTTGTACAACTCCTACCACAGAAACAACTTCTACAACACATATAAATTTGTACATTTAGTGAATATAAACCACATGTACAGTCTTTGGAATCTAAAGGTCTAAATGCTCATTACACTGAGAATGTCTGTAAAACAAATAAAAACTGGCTTGGACAACACTGTCGACTGCCTGATTAAGTATAATTTTGTTGGTTTTAATGGCAATTTTAACACATTACTGGCTGTATCATGCCATGGAATGGGAGCTAACTGCTGATGCCCAGGACACACTGAGGCAGCTGACCAGAGCTGGCCTAAATGGGTATCAAATCTTGGTTCATATGTTCAATGCCCTAATGACTGAGCTTTGACGGCTTCCAGCCTGGCCAAGACCAATGGCCATATGTACTATTCAAACAAGGCATAATGATGATATTCGCTGCTAATGGTATTATGGTGGACTCCTAATATTTTGTAAAACTTCACTATAAAAAATAAATCTCCTGAATTGTTCATTGAATAAGATGTGGCTCTTTTGTGGTCATTTTCAAACTAATTTGGCAATACAATTATTTCTTTCATCCTGTTTCTGTAAACATGCACGCATGTGTTTGTGTATTTATGTTTGTCATGCCTTTTTCCTCAACTTAGAATAGAATATTTATGATTTTGTAAAGAAAGTGACTACTATTTTACATGAGGAGTTGGACACTTAAATCAAGCAAGATTGCATTCAATGTGATAAATTAGAAGAAATGTTGAATTCACTTTTTAAAAAATAGAAATGGTTATGAATATTAGTTTTTCTTCTCTCACTTTCCTGACATCTACAGATGAAAGCTATTGAAGCTAGAATGTTTTAGTATCTTCTACAGCCTGACAGGGAAAATAATCAGTGAATTTATTTTTTCTAAATTATATTTTAATCTAGAATGAAAATGAACACGACTAAGTTCAATACTACAGTAAAACCTGTTATGAGCGATCACCTCTCATTTACAACCACAATCACAATAAATGGATCGATTTCATTATATAAACGCTGTCATGAGCGACCACCTGCTTAACATGACCAGTGACCATGATGTCTTGGCAAAATATGCATTTCATCACTGCTATGAATGACCACATTGCAAAAATGGGGATAAACTCCGCTGACTTTTTATTTAATCCTTGTAACAAGGACTGCTTATACCATTCTACAACAAAACACACACACACACACAGAAAACAAAACAAAAACCCCAAAAAACAAACAGGCTGGCTACCAATATCTGAAATTGTTTTGGTATGCCTATATTGCTAGTTTTACATTTTTGATTGTAAACCAGGCTGATGTACATGTAGACTGTTCCAGCACTTAGCCTGGTTCCCAGCCTTATCTAGAGGGACCCGATGTAGATACCGCCTATATATAAAAGTAAGGCTGGGGACCAATCTATCTTGTCTTGTGTGTGTGTGATTTTGATTTTTAACGTAGCTTTAACAATTGTTCAGTCATATCGCTACAATGTCTGCAGTGTGACAGTTTATAGTGATGTCTAGCACTGGGGCATCATGCCACAGACATGTAGCATGATGTCCCACCCAGTCACATTATCCTGACACCAGGCCGACCAGTCCTAACACTATCCTCTTAATGCTGAATGCCAAGCGAGGCAGCTGTTAGTACCATTTTTGTAAGTCTTTGGTACGACTCTAATCGAACCCACGACCTCCCGCATCTGAGGCAGACGCTCTAACCACTAGGCCACCAGAGCGGTCATCATGCCTTGTGAATGACCATATCACGAGAACAGAGACAGACAACACTGACCTTTATGTAATCATTTGTGACAACACCTGTTTGAAAAGTAAAGATTGTTCTGATAAAAAACAAACATAAAATGAACTATAAAAAAGGAGTCTGGCTACTAATCAAATATATAGACAGATATTACAGACTGTTAACAAGGCTAATGTACATGTGAATTGCCATTATAGCAGCGATGTTGAGGTAATGGTCATGTAGACTGTTTGTTTTTAGAGTTAATTGCTTTGACTATTAAACCAGCTAGTGAGAACCATTTCAATTGATAGTGTTAAATAAAGGCTTGTGATGTGTTGCTTTTAACCCCTGATGTTACAGGGATTACATACCACACACCAATCTCTTGTCTATTCAAGTTGGTGCAACCAGGCTATACACTTTGTTTATAGAGTTAATCCCTATACATCTTCTGTGAATTAAGCTATTGCCTTTTGTCTCTGAATAAATGATTCTGTTTCTGGATGAGATAACTGTTTCTTCTTTTTTCATTAGCTGTTAGCACATGTATAGATTTTTCATATTTGCCAAAAGCCCAAGTCAAAACTGTCTTTATAGTCGATATTGCAAATGAGCACTAATAATGTTAATACCTAGTACATTCATAACAATGGAAGAACCTAAGACTAAAAAGAGATCAATTTTAACTCTGGAGAAAATAATTATTGTAACTAAAAGAAGTGAAAAAGAGCAGACCCCTTGCAAAAAAAGCAGTTTAAATGTTCGTAAAACAAATTTAGGATGTTATAAAGGAAAACCATTTCATATGCTAATGCATGTACGTGTGATCTTCAAATGTAAACGAGATTCATCTATAATAATTGAAATATATACTTATTGCTACATAATTTGTTGTTAGATGAATGCATACAATACAATATTTTCACAAGAACTATTAATAAAGAATAGATTATATGTACAGTGATTGTACTTATTTTCATTATAAATAGTTCTGAAACTGGTCTTTTAGGACAAAACCTGTTATGAGAGACCACCCGTCTTGACTGTTTTTTTGTTGGCAGAAGGGGCAGTCTCGCATATCAGGTCTTACTGTATTGGGGGAAAATTAGTCAAATTTTATTTATTTCCAGCAATGGTCAATTTTTTTTCCAGCCTAAATTGAAAGAGCTTTCTTTTTTCTTGGTGTTGGATGGACCCTCAGCGATTCTGCACTGTTATTGGACATATTACTGCTAAAATAATGAAAAAGTGTCCAGTTTTGAACTAGTTTTGCATCTGAATGAACTGTCTCGCCATCATATCTCTTCGAACAAATCTGAATTATGGGTTCCTGAATCAAACCTAAATCTCGTATCATGATTATAACACAGTTTCATGTATTAGATAGCAGAAAATGTTAGTCACCACAGGTACGCTGATTCATCAATGTTTCAGTCATCAAGCCTGCCAAGAGGTCAATTCTGGGATTTGCAACATGATTACTGAACATTAAGGAAAAAATATATTCCAGTCTGAAGGCTGGCATCGGCCACCATCAATATTACTAAAACAAACACATGCATCCCCTGCCTCTGACAAGTCAGTAGATCAGATATGGCTTTAAGTTTTTTTATGATTTCATAATCCAATTATAAACTTTTAGCAGCTCTACAGTGAAACAAGTTAATCTGGAAGCCAGTTGGGTAGAAAATGCTTGGAAAACAGTGTCAGTGATAAAACAATGCCTTTCAATACTGTTTTCCTGATAAAGATGATGGCGTTTATGTGATAAACATGGAAATTATGTACAATGTTATTGCCCACATATACCATTCTGAACGGAGAGCTGGGTCAGTCAGCACCTTGGTGACGAGACGAGATCCATGTACAGGTGGATTGGAGTACATGGGACGGATGAGAATTTTCAGCTGTGACATCACTCTCTGGGCTTCGTCAGAAGAGGAACAGACAATGGAGAAGGCACCTGCTCTCTCACCTTGGAACAAAATTAAAAACAAAAACACAGTTAATCTTATAACCTTTGTAACATACAAGTTTTCTCCACCATCCCACCCCTTTTTCTCTCAAGTTTATCAATTTTGGGCAGATACTGTCATAATGTGGTCTTTGTGGTGGAGAACCTGGGTAATATCACTAACCACAAATGGGTAGCTATAAAATGGTTAAGCATGCAAATTGAGATTGAACTTGAGATTCAAGTGTTATAAAGCAAGCCCACCACTGCTATACTATTCGGACAATGTGCATCAAGCTTATAAGACATGTGGAAAACACTGAAAATCTGCTCAGGTAATGTACAAATATATGCCCACCAGTTTCTCAACCAAAATTTCATGTGGTGTTTACTTTTATTGTACTGGATAAGCATTTTTATCCAAAAATTCCTGCAAAGGCCGGAAAATGTGATAAGATCATCCACATATGGCTACAAATAAACAACAAAATTTGTTCTGTCTCTGTTGCACCATTTTTGTACAAGTTTGCTAATAAGCTTCTCAGCACAGATTGACATAAAGACATATGGACAGATGTGACCAAATCAAGATGCCCCTGCCTTCATCAGTTGAGGTGAAGGGGTAGATGATAAAAAAGTGAAATCACTGCAGATAACATATTGATTACCATAGAGTCCCATATTCTTGGCATAAGACTGACACAATGAGAGGGTGTGTCCATCTGCCAGGAACTGTCGTACAGGAAAAGCATCCTTGTCAATGTCGCCACTAGCAAATCCCTGGTATGCCATGTCGAAGAATGGGTAGAGATTTCGCTTCTTCATTAAGGCACTGAGTTCCTTCCACTGTTCTGGCTTAAGAAAAACATGCACAACTTTGTAAAAAAAAAAAAAAAAAAGCATTTTTGATGTTTTGTCATTCAAATACACACAAAACATTCCAATAAATCCCATCGTTTTGTCATCCTTATATATGCACAAAACTTTATGATATATTCCACTGTGCTGTTTTGTAATATATATATATATATATATATATATATATATATATATATATATATATATATATATATATATATATATATAAAACACACTTTATAACAATTGTCCTTCATACACAACTTACAACAAGCCAAGTAACAGAATCATATGCCAACACCCAAGCCACTAGCATAAAAAAATAAACGACTCAACATCTATGAATGATGCAGGCAATACAACGAAAAGACCAGAAAGTAAATAACCTTTGCAATCTGATAAACTTCACTTTAAAAACCTGATTTGTGCCAAACTGGCAAAATTTCAAGGTAAATTCGAAAAGCTCTTTTTTTCTGCAGATTAATATTGTCAAATATTGAAACATGCCAGACTGAATAATTCGGGGCAAAGTGTAACAATTCCCGTATTTAAAAAGATTTTTGTCCAAAAAAGATACTTTTACCAAAGGAAAAATATAATGTCCAAATAGACAAAAAAAGGAAAAATATGTCCAAATACACAACTTTTCTAAAGGATAAAGCCTATGTTAAAACAAGACTTTTCATACGGAAAAATCTAATGTTGAAATAGACAAGTTTTCCGAAGGAAAAACTTACTGTCTAAATTAACGTTTGGATTCCAAAAGGAAGGATGAATATTTTATGAATTTTTTTTTTAAAAAAAACACAATCAGCACTTTTTTTCTAGTTTGTTCATTTGGATGTGCATTGGAATGTCAACCCGCACAATTATGACTCGAGTTATGTCCCCTACATAATTAGACATTTTGTGATTCTGATGTCACTTTTGAAGTAAAACTAAACCCAGCTGAAAAATGCTGTCATCGTTTCCAGCATAAGTTATTCCAATAAACAGTTTAATTTTGTGTCATGTGCTTTTAACTCTCTCTCTCATAACTGATGCCTTGGCAGCAATTGCTGATGTTGATGTGGAATAATATGATGGCTATCAATACAAAACAAAGAACTTCTTTTCAGCAGAGCGTCCTCAAGACCACATCAAGCATCAATGATGAGTTTTACTTTTATAATTCTTCCTTACAGAATAAACAGTCAACACGTCACAACTCAATTCATAAAAATGCAAATATTAACTTTTAAACAGAAAAATTATGGAAGCTGAATTGTCAAATGGTAGTATTGGTCTCTGGAGCAAAACATTTGGCATCGAATTCAAGTATCCATTCTACACTAATATACATGCATATTTCCTTATACCTTGTTTTCTACAGTGATGAGCTCAAAGGTAGAAAATGAAAACATACTGATGATTAACATTCGATTTAAAGTGTGCAATTTTATTTCTGACTCATTTTACTTACTGATAATTCAAAGACAAGGATGTTAACTCAGCTGAATTAAACGCGTGATTAATACGACAGATTAATTGCAACTGACAAAAATTTCCAACAGCCATGCAGGTCCCTAAGAGAGTTAGACCATAATAATTACATATTCCTTTGAACCATCAGTTATGAAAAGTGATATTTATTTATGACAAAATCTTACCTTAGGGTCCACTCCAGTTGGATTGTGAGCACAAGCATGTAACACTATCACAGAGCCTTCAGGGAGTTTCTGTAAACCAAAGATTTATATCGATGAAAAATTCCATTCTGTAATACAATAACAAAGACAACATTTCTGGCCACTGCTGGTGATACTGTAATGAATTGTTACAACTCAGAATATAAGGGAAAGTGCATACTTGGTGTTTTATTTTTATTCCAGTATCTTTTATAAATATTTTAAAATTTCTTATTTGCATTTACAGAAAGAACTATTGCAAACAATCCCATTCAAACCTTCTCTCACGTTCATCATGCTTTTACAATGTAAGGGAAAATCAGCACCAAGTTTGAATTATGTACTCAATCAATGGAGGTCACTTTATTGATTACACATTTAAATTTTTAGCATCTCTGGCCTTCTCACCCATTTCTCAATTTTTCTCTTTGCTATGGTGGCCTAGTGGTTAAAGCATCTTCCTCCGATGCGGGCGGTCGTGGGTTCGAACCGTGACAGAGTCCTACCAGAGACTTATAAAAATGGTACTAACAGCTGCCTCACAGGTGCTAAGCATTAAGAAGTTAAGTGTTAGGACTGGTCGGCCTGGTGTCAGGATAATGTGACTGGGTGGGACATGATGCTTCATGTCTGTGGCATGATGCCCCAGTGCTAGACATCACTGTAAACTGCCACACTGCAGACAGCAATATGAATGAAAAATTGTTAAAGCTACATTAAAAATCCAAATCACACACACACACAATTTTTCTGATATAGGATGTTTTGATATATTCACATAGTGTGCTGCATCCGTCTAAGCCGCTACTACAAACATGCAGGTGTCAACTTGGTTAATTAAAAGGCAGACAACTGTGTAAATGCTTCTATGACAATATACTTTTGGACGGTAATTGCCTTGAAATAAAGGAATACACAGCCATATGAAACTTCATATCAAACAAGTATTCCACAAAACCTCTTGTGTCATCTGTGTATATACATTGAGGCATCCCCTCTGCATCTCATGTGAAAAAAACAACTTATAAACAAAAGTTAAACATTGAAGCTGCTGCAGCAGGCAGCAAATATTTAATGCATGTCTCATCATTCTTAAATAGGTGAAACGATAACACTTACAGAGATATCATCGAGGGCCCCTTTGAAATCAAATCCACATGTGTTGGCGTCATAGTACTTGTAGGACTTGACATTCAGTCCAGCATGTCTGGAAAATAACAATAATCAATTAGTGAGAAGATTGAGAATGTGATGTACCTAAACAAATTAATCTTTCAAAATTAGTACACAGTGTGTTGTAGCAGAGAATGCAAGACTGGACAGAGGAGGGAATTCAACTTTGACTTCTTAACTTACTTGAAAATTGGAGTGTGATTTCCCCAGCTAGGTGTAGGAATGTAAAAATCTTTGCTCTTCTCATACCAGGTTTTCTGAAAAAGGGCAAAATGATACCATACTTATCTAATGAAACTTATTATCTTTGGCAGCAAATATTCACAATATTGGTAGATCCATTCTTCTATGAATAAGGGCTGTTCCAGAAAAATATACATGGGTCCTAGGGGAAGGCAATCTTAATTTGTAGTAGTCATCAATAGAAGCGATTTAGACTTTTGTATCATTTTCATTTTAAGTCTACCCTGACATATAATTAAAAATATTACATTCCCTGGGTTCCATGTATGTTAAAATGGTACAGCCTTAATTACATCTAAGATATAAATGAATTAATACTTGCAGGTCAGTATCTCTCTCTCTCTCTATATATATATATACACACACACACACAGGGTTAGTAGCATATTTCTTTCAAAATTTTCAAGGTTTTTCAAGGTTCAAAATCATGTTTTTCAAGGTGCATTATTACATTAATTTTATAGGATACCTAAATGAAACTGTATTTAAACACAAGTATATACTTACTATTACTCCATACGAAGAACATTTATTGCAAACTTATTTTTAAAAAACAAAAATAAAAAAAGTCAATAGTATGATCATTGATATCTTTCCCATTAATGTTACACATAATACATCTGGGCATTAGAATAATGTAGCCACTGAACAAAATTCATTTTACTCTATTCACAATACACTATTTACAAAGTCCAAAATATTTTATTGTGAATTTTTCAGTTCTTGCAGCTTGTCATCTAGCTGTTTTTCAAGAATTCCAAGTTTAGTGATTTTGTCCTTTTCATTTTGCCTTAAATTATTTTGATGTTGTGATAAAGGAAATTTTCCTATGGATATTAGTGCATAGTCATCATCAGCAGCTGTTGTTGTCTCAATGTCTTTTTCAGTACCTTCCTTTCTGCTTCACTCACCCTCATAAACAGAAAAAAGCAAAGATACGTTTTTTTTATATTATCGCTTATTTAAGAACAGCATATGGATATTTTAAACTATTTCATATTAGATATAATAATATTTCTCTAAGCTTAGCTGTATTCTACATTTTTAGATTATCGTGTTCATTGCAATAATCGTCTGTCCTATTTCCACTCAATCCCAAATCAAGTTTCTATTTTAAAACTTGAATCTCTGTATTCACAGACAACTCTTTCATCAAAAATGATTTCATGCTGAAGGCTTCTTGTTTTGCCTTTATTAAGCACCATTACAAGAGCTTGTTTTTTTATAGCTGCATGTGAACGTGGAGCACTCTCTATCATTGCACGCAAATCAATATCCTCCTGGCATAATTTGCGTATTGCAAAGCTCTCTGAGAAAGATCTCATAATTCAAACTTTATATTTTTCTTCATCTAGCCACCGAAGTTGGAATCGGCAGACAGCCATGTCCAAGCAAATAATTTAAATTTAAACCACTGCTACATCCGGGCTTCATACAATCGGATGTTCAAAATGTTCGACTGCGCAGTGGCCAGTTGTGGAAAATTTCTATTCTGGCAAAAACTTAGCAAGAGATTGTTTTGTTGTTGTTTTCTCCCCTTTTCTTTTTACTTAATTCTGTAAAACAAAAACTATTTATTAATTCCTTTTAGTTTCATGAAAATGAAGGCTGTTCAAGGTACCCAGACAATATTTTGAATTTTCAAAGCGTTTAGGGAACAATTCATTTTTCAAGGCTTTTCAAGGTCCCCTACAGACTCTGTGTGTGTGTGTGTGTGTGTGTGTGTGTGTGTATATATATATATATATATATATATATATATAAAAATAAATAATATAATTTCTGTACACCATTATCAATTGTTTTTGTGTGACAAACTCCTGTGGCATGAAACAGACCATTCCAACAAGTCAATCATCTTTATTTAGCAGCCCCATGTCTAATTGCATATAACCAATTAGAGAGCTACCAACTAAGGCTTGATTCAGTAATGATGTAATATTGCATATTGTAGTACAAAAATGTGGAATGTTTCCCAAAAAGAGGACTAAAGTATTGAAAATAATTAGTATGTATGAGTTGGAACAATTCAAAAACTGTATTTTTGCATTTGAACAAATCTGAGTTATCTTCCTTTAAGCATAATATTTTTACAATTTTTGATACATTAGAATTCTTTTATTCTCTTACATCTACAAACATATTAACCATCTGCCGCACTTCTTTGTTTAGACTGAACAGCAAATAATACTTAAATTAGCCATTTCTCCATATGAAACTGCAACACTGTCTACAGTCAAATACAAACCTTATGCCATACTGTTTGATAACATGTATCAGTAGTCATTGTTCATACCAACTAGGGACTTGGATTGCAAAAGAAATGTCAACAGAAGATCAGAGTTTTTAATAACACATTATTGGTACACTTTGTAGAATTATAATAAATCTAAGTGGTGTACACATACGGAACTTTGAATAAATGCACTGTGCTTGGTTAGCACATATCGAGCTGACTACCATTTCTGGGCCAGTCTATGTAATTAATGATACATTTTAACATTTATACAGCACCAGTATGTGTCATTAGGTCAAGGTTTTTAGAGACTCAGATCAGGATATGTCATAATAATAGAATGGACAGACTTTGATCAGGGTATGCCACATGCTTACAGAATAGTACTGACCCAAATCAGGGTATACCACATGCTTACAGAATAGTACTGACCCAAATCAGGGTATATCACATGCTTACAGAATAGTACTGACCCAAATCTGGGTATGCCACATGCTTACAGAATAGTACTGACCCAAATCAGGGTATGCCACATGCTTATAGAATAGTACTGACCCAAACCAGGGTATGCCATTATCATAGAATGGACAGACTTTGACCAGGGTATGCCACATGCTTATAGAATAGTACTGACCCAAATGAAATAGTGCCGACTTAGATGACAGTGTGCCATGCTCAAGGAATGGATACTGCAGACTTGGATCAGGGTAAGCCATGCATACATAATAGTATAGACCCAAATTAGGGTATGCCATTATCATAGGATGGACAGTTTCCAAACAAGGGTATGTTATGTTCACAGAATGGATCCTGCAGATCAAGGTATGTCATGCTCATAGAATGGACAGTGCAGATCCAAATCAATGTATGTATATGCTCATAGAATGGACAGTGCAAACCCAGATCAGGGTATGTCATGCTCATAGAATGGACAGTGCAGACAAAGATCAGGGTATGTCATGCTCAAAGAATGGACAGTGCAGATCCAGATCAAGGTATGTCATGCTCATAGAACGGACAGTGCAGATTAAGATCTGGGCATAGATAAGACAGTGAAGACCCAGATCATAGCATGTCATGCTCAACAAATGGTCACTGCAGAATGATGCAGATCAGAGTATGCAATGCCCATAGAATGGCCAATGGAGACCCAGATCAGAGTATGCCATGCCCACAGAATGGCCAGTGGAGACCCAGATCAGAGTATGCCATGCTCATAGAATGGGCAGTAGACCCCAACCAGGGAATGGTATGCTCATAGAATAGACAGTGCAGACCTAGATCAAAGTATGCTATACTCATAAGACATTGCATACCCAGATGACAGTATGCCAAACTCACAGAATGGACAGTGCAGACTTGGATCAGGGTGTGTGATGTTGGGTGAACACAATACTGATAAATTTTATGCTTACAAAGAAGGCTGCTCCAATTCTCAGTGATCCTGTACCAGAGATTCCTTGCACTGTTGAATTCTGAAGAAAAAACACAAACGTTGTAATATGAACCTTAATATGCTGTAGAATATTTAACTCAGGAACAATCGAGTTTTTTATAAAATATCTGCGCACACAAAACTGTGTGTTACTGTTATAATTAAATGATTAATTATTAAGTTCACATATCACACCAAGTTCCCAGAAAAAGGAGGTTAACAAGTATGAAACACTGTACTCAAATCAAACATGCAATCTGAATGTGTGAACACAGCTATGTAAAATAACTTCATGTATCAAAATAATTATTACCCAATAATTAGGGCAATACTTGCTTTCTGAATTTCAAGCTACATTTTCCTCAGTTTTAAATTTTTAACCTATCTCATCGTTAAGCTACATTTTCCTCAGTTTTAAATTTTCAACTTGCCATCTGAACTTCAAGCTATATCATCCTCAGGATCAAAATTTCAGCATGTTATCTGAACTTCAAGCATCATCATCACACATATTTCATAGATCAATAATTACCTTGATTATGAAGCTCATCACATGAAAAGCATACAGTCCACTCATCTTTTTTTTATATTTATTCATATACTGTTAAGGATATCTATATCATGTATTATTTTATAATATAGTTTTTTTTATTTAAGTCATTTGGTTTAATGACATCTTTGTAATTCTTTAAATCTGTGGCGGTCTGTACTATAAGAAGAGTACATTGATGTATTTTCTACATTCATAATCAAGGTTATTGCCAAGTTCATATCAACAACTAATTCGGTCAAATTAGGCCATGAAATAGTTGAATACAGGTCATGTCTACATCACATGACCCTGGGAGAACATCTGTACTCTAGAATGTAATGGCCAGTCCTAAATGGTGATTGGCTCAATAATAATAATGAAAATCAGACAATGACTTAAAGATATTTCATAATAATAATTTAAATACCTGGAATCTTTTAGAGTGATTTATACTATGTGCAAAAAACCCTGAGATAAAAACTACAACCAAGAATGTATCCATAAACATTTTATGGCACCTGAACACAACATATATATGATGCCAATCAAAGAAAAAGTTTGAAAAATGCAAAAATGAATTGTAAAAAATTTAGTAAGGTAACCCCTTCCAAATAAATATAAACATGAAGAACAAGATAAAATAATCTATTTTTTTAAAAATCTGTAGAATGTGGTTTAACCATGAAGATAGAAGTAATCCACGTGTAAGTATAAAGTTAGCCCTCTCAACCCTTACCTGAGTGGGCTGGTGCTATGAAACCCACTCCAAACTGTTAAATGGCATCCATGAATGAAAAATATTTGGGATTCTGCCTGGATATATATATATATATATATATCTGGATTTTATATGTTGATATGTGTAGACATGAGTACTGTTACTTAGGGAAAATACAAGAACTCTCTATTTCACAGAAGTGAGCTTATAAACACTAATGAAATAAATATAAAAAAAAGCTAAAACTTTTTTAAGATTAACACCTAATGCAATGAATGGAAAACTTAAGAGTGACAGGATATTTCTCAGTGCTTGGGGGTTTAATCTAATTAACACCTGCAGGATGCATACCAGTCCGTTCTTGACAATGTCCAATTTGTCTCCGAAAGCAAGCTGTGCAGAGGCCTTGCAGAATTCAGGAGCTCCACTGATTGGGGCGTACTCTTTGTCAAGGTTCTCCTTCAGCAGCTGAGCCTCTGCCTGTCACAAAAAGACTGAACATAATGGTAACTATCGACGGAGTGACATGAAGAAAAAAAAAAAAAAATAATAATAATAATATTATTATTAACAACAATGCATTTTTTTCTAAAATTAGCAGAAATCTGTCCATGATCTTAGCATTCAAATTTGTGTCCCTCAGCTGATGTCAAACCTTTTAATCTTTGTACCAGCAATCTGTTTTACTAGAAATAAAACTTAGAGGATGGAAATGTAATGTGACACACTTAAAAAAAACAATGACACTGTAGTAGAATGATTGTATATATATCATTCAAGTTAAAGTAGCTATTAGAACAAAAATAGTGGCAATCATCCAGTCAAATTAATTAATAGTGACTTCTGATTCATTAAAGGAGCAACTGTTGAGTCAATCACCTAGTCAAATAAACCACTTGTGACTTCTGATTGGTCAAAGCAGCCATAAGACCAAACAGTGAGTTAATCACTTAGTCAAATAAATCATGTGTACACTAGCACTGTATGTAAAACTGGTCCAATGGTCATGTGTATGCTAGCATTGTATGTGTGTATGTGTGAACCTGGTCCAGTGATCATGTGTACAATGCATGTGAACCTGGTACACTAGCACGCGTACACCATACCTAATATTCATGTTTATATCACAGACACACCACCTTCTCAACAAGGCAGTTGATTTTTTACTCTAAGTTGGACCAGCTTTCACTAAGGTATAACAAAATATTACTTCAGCCTTAATTATCCCTCAGTACAGTTTCTCAGCTGCAGTTCAAAACCAACGCAGCTCAATGTTGATATCTCTCAAATTGATGCAATCATTAAAAAATGGCAGCCATCTTTCCCACCATGCGACATACTCAAATCAACACATAATATCCACTAAACATAACTGTTGCTCTTCCTGCTCCCCCAAAAGTACCTGTGTTTTATGAACTGTTGGAATGTACTTTTGTTAGCTATTAGTTTTTTATAACTTTTGGTACTGACCACACTTACCGGGATTGCTCATTTGGTTCTGTTAGTAATATTTGGGACTGACCTTCTACTCTCGCAATCAACCACTAAAAATATGTTCTACTGCTTTAACAAGCCAGACAACTACAATTAGGATTCCACCAATCATATCAATTTTTATTTGGTTTTCTTTAATAACAAATTCTATGACTAAACTGGGCTATATTTATGCAAATTTTTATGAACAAATTGTTTCTGATTTTTTTAAAAACTGTCATCACCTCCTATCTCAGTATTTAGAAGTCATATAAACACATGTACAGATTCCAATGATACACAAAGGCTAGAAGTATCTATCAACACATGTACAAACCAATTCCAATGATACACAAAAGCTTGAAATATGTATCAACATATGAACAGACCAATTCCAATGACACACAAAAGCTTGAAGTATGTTACTGTATCAACACACATACGGACCAATTCCAATGATACACAAAAGCTTGAAATATGTATCAACACAGATACAGACCAATCCCAATGATACGCAAACACTTGAAGTATGTATCAACATATGAAGAGACCAATCCTGATGATACACAAAAGCCTGAAGTATGTATCAACACATGTACAGACCAATTCCAATGATACACAAAAAGAACGATGTATCAACACATGTACAGACCAATTCCAATGATACACAAAAGCTTGAAGTATGTATCAACACACAGAGACCAATTCCAATGATACACAAACACTTGAAGTATGTATCAACACATGAACAGACCAATTCTGATGATACACAAAAGTTTGAAGTGTGTATCTTAAATGGCACATGAGAAAATATATTACACTGCAATGGAATAGACAGAGACGAAAAGAATATGTATAAACAGGCAGGTTGACAAAATCCATATTTTTATTTCTTTCTGCAGAGCATAGTGATAAAAGACCTTTCCAAAAGTGTGTGGCACTATCTAAGTGTCAATAAAATAATGTGATTACTTACCTTTTTGATACATTCAAGGACATATGGTTTCCCCTTGTCATCACGGTATGCTCCTACACCCAAGTTCATCTTCTTGGGGTTGGTATCCTTCTTAAATGCCTCGGTTACCCCCAGGATGGGATCTGGTGGACCCATCTCCACATTGCTCCATACTGAGCTGAAAACAAGACGAGATATTTAATTGAAATGCAAAATATCAGGACTAAGCTAACATCTGATCCACCTGTCATGGACAAGTGACCTTTAAAAAAATCACTTTCAAACAGAATTTACCATTTGTTCACTGATTTAAATAACATATAAAATCGTGATTGTTAGTATTGCGCATTGATTTGATTTTATATTCAGCACTTAATTTTTGTGAATGAACTGTGTAAAATTGCATTAATATTTGATCTCTTTTCCTCTACAACAACTTTTATTCAATACTTCATAACCAGAAAGGTACTGATGTGCCAACAAAACTGCACACACACACACACACACGCGCACACACACACACACACAAAATCTCTTTTTCTTCATCTAGTAATAGTACAATAACATTGAGAAGGTAATTTTTAAAGATAAAACAACAAATAATGATAAACATATAATGTTTGAAATATCTACCAAAAATGTTAACTGTATAGTATACACTACTGGTACAAGGATATACTGGTATATTGCAATTTGCTGTTCTGGCAATATGTACCAAAATATGGTTTTCTGTACCACAATTTTTCAAGGTCTTGTCCAACAAATATCCCTAGACATGTAGCATGATGTCCTACCCAGTCACATTATCCTGACACCAGGCCGACCAGTCCTAACACTAAGCTGTTAATGCTGAGTGCCAAGTGAGGCAGCTGTTAGTACTATTTCTTAAAGTCTTTGGTATGACTTGGCCAGGGTTCGAAACCCGTGACCTCCTGCATCTGAGGCAGACACTCTAACAACTAGGTCACCGGAGCGGTCGAATGTAAAATGAGATGCACAGTACAGTACAGTACCATTATCTGACACTAAATGAACAGTACTCAAGAGTCTGTGTTCGTAAATATATCAATTCCTCTAAAATAATTTATTCTTGTATCCAATGCCTGGAATGCACATCCAACAAAACATGCAACATCTGCTGTAATGATTAATATTTAAGCTTCAAGGAATAAAAAGAAAGCAAAACATTTAAACAAACAGTGGCTGCATTTGATGTTTTCTGTGTGAAATATATGGTCTGTCAGATACAACTGCTTATGCCATGTTAACTTCCTTTTCTTGCTTCCAAATATCAATTTGCTGATGGGCATGTAGAAATGAATTTAAATTTGGAGAAATTTCTTTCTTTTTAAAAAAGGATTTTGAAATTATTCCCAACAACCAAAAACACAAAAAGAGGAGTGTTGGAATTTTATAACTGAGACTAGAAATGGTAGTGAGATTTGCTGATAATTTGACTCCTTTCATGTGTTTGCTGACTGGCTTCATCTATATGTTAATTTTATATGTTCATATGACTACTGTTTTAAGTCTTACAAGGTAAGAGATGTTGTAGCTTTCAAGTAGTAAATGTCATAGTATTTATTTTACTGTTTTCATAAAGTGTTACTGTATTGCAATATGTGTTTGATATTGTGCAATTAGAATTTAGGTATATCAATGCACCCCTTGCATAAACAAACCTGCTCATCTTTATTTTTCAAATAAGGAACTAAATACATTTTACTACTGCAATATTTTATGTTAGTACCTGTAAATTAACAAGTATACAATTAATGCATATGTTAATCCAAGATAAAAAAGCTCTCATTGTTCTAACTCAAAATCTGACACCAACACCTAGTGCATATTCATTTCTGCCAAGGGCCATTGACCAACACCTAATACATACATTCAACTCTGCATCAAAAAATGTGACCAATACCTAGTGTACATTCATCTACATCAAGAAATGTGACCAACAACTTGTACTTACATTTATCTCTGCAAAGACCTACTGTACACACCTGTTTATGTTAAACTACACAGATGTATTAAGCTTTCAATAAAATCTAATTAAACTGTAGATCTCAGACATAACAATGCCTGACACTGTACACGTGGCAAGCATAACTTGCACATTCATGACATGAAGGATTAAATTCTGAACATTACTTGTATGACTGTCAGATTATACATAATAAACCTGTGTACATGCCACATTTACTGTACTTTTTCAACACCAATATACTGACGATCCCCAAAAATACATTGGTCAAGAAGAAAGCTCTGGAAAAATGTACAATATTAAAATGAATTCATGATTTACACATTAAACCCCTTTTTTGACAGACACCAATATGTCCAAAATGTCTTATTTTAAACTTGAATTGACAACAATACATTTTATTTTGATTTCATTCCCAATTTTTATTTTGTTAACTGGCACATTTTGAATAAAAACACAATGAAATGAATAATTATACTCTAATTTTATATAAGATGGCGACTTTTTAAAATATACTGTACAAATATTGTATTTCTTAAACAATAATTGGACGACACATAATACTGTTTTTCTTATATGTTTAGGGCATAACACTTGTATTCTGACGGATGGTAACTGAGCAAGTTGTTGCATTTTATTATAAAACATCTTTAAATTCGATTCAACTTATCATCAAGATCACCGGGACAATTGTACTGTTATGCAGATTCATTCTTACCACTTTGGCTCCACCTGTCAGAGATATGCCAAAGTAAAATCTATAGGGTTGACAGAAATCTGACCAACACTGTCTTAGTTAAATTAAATCATATTTGAATTAAAGCATAACAGCTTCAAATACATGTAAACATATGCTAACACAAATATATAGACATCTACACCGACTTACATATATATGCATATACAAACATATACATTTAACATGCATATATATATTCAGACTTAAAAAAAAGATGGCAGTAAATCTTTCATTTCATCTACAAGAAGCCACATTACCTACAGTAGTCTGACAATCTCGTTCTGTGCAATTAGGCATCATATTGCTGTGAAATTCTACAATACAATGCATATATTAGACACCTGTTTTACATCTGCATGTGTCCTGAGATGATTCTACTGATCACTGCTTCAAAAGGTGCTGATGTGTCGACAAACAATTCTATATAGTATATATAGTGTATAATTTTAATATATACTAAAAAATAAACACAAGCATCCCTAGCAAAATATTTCTGTGTCACTGAGAATTAAGGCAGCCAAAACAAAGGAGTCCAAGCTGCATTAGGTACCCAGGCCAGGCCCTAGGGTAAAAGGAAATCCCTCTAACACGAGTTGTGAAAGGCTGGGATAGACACAGAGCCTCCTTAGACAAGCTTTTTCTTTGGGTGTCATTAATATGCACATAAACAAGGGTGGCTTCCATGGGAATGAATGAGTTTGCATGTAAGCAAAAGAAATCTCATTACAGCTTTCTTTGAAATTTAAAAAAAAATGTAATCTATTGTTTTTTATGTAGAACGGACTGCTCCAATGGCCTAGTGATTAGAGTGCCTGAATCGGATGCATGAGGTCACGAATTCAAAACCCAGCCAAGTCACACCATAACTTACACAAATGGCACTAGCAGCTGCCTAACTTAGCACTCATCATTATGAAGTCCGGATAATGCGACTTGGTGGGACATGATGCTACATGTCTGTGACATGATCCTCCAGTGCTTGACATCACTATAAACTGCCACACCACAGACATCATAGTGATATGACTGAAAAACTGTTAAAGCCACATTAAAAGTCCAAACACTTTATTGAGAAAGTTTATGCACTATACAAATTCAGCAATCTGGGAGACAAGACAAGGTTACATACACACCATATGGGTCACAATTGCAGGGCTAGAAATTAAGACCTATTTGCTAACCTGAGGTCAGTCACTTTGCAGACTGATCACTAAAACTCCAGCTGTCACTAACCACTAATTCTCTTTCATGGTTCACTGATCTGTTCATTGTGTTAATGGAATGCATCACATACTTGATGTGGTGCAATAAATCCCACAGCAAAACTGGACAGGCTTTATTCCACGCATCAAGTAAATTAAGGTTATTTTAATATTGTAAAACAGTCTGTGCACATGGAACAACCATAGCCTGAATGCTGATTTTAATATGGATGTTTAAAAAAAGACGAAGTAGTCAGGTTAAAACTGACCCAACAGAAAAGGTTTTGTTGGCCTACTCAAAGAATAATTCAGAATAATATGAAATAAAGTGTTTTAATACTGTATTTACACCCATGTTGATAAACATCAATGGATTGTCTGGTGACAATTTGAAAGTATGCATAATACAGTACATATATTAGCACCTTCATTTAGTGTGAATATGAGCCACATTCTTCTACTGGGAATAACATTTTATGGCACATCAGCACAAAAGTGACTATATTCTGACAACTAAAGGTACATTTTGAAAAACAATGTGGAAGTCTTTGCAAAGTATGCAGCAGCAAAGAAATGTCAGAAATTAAATGATAACAAGTAATCATGATCATTGAGAAAGCAGTGGAAATACTCAGAAAATGCACACAAAGGGCAAAGCACAGGAAAGAATAGATCT
Organism: Sinohyriopsis cumingii; assembly: GCA_028554795.2. Taxonomy (NCBI): domain Eukaryota; kingdom Metazoa; phylum Mollusca; class Bivalvia; order Unionida; family Unionidae; genus Sinohyriopsis; species Sinohyriopsis cumingii. Next base: position 125,751,409 of record CM068838.1, read on the forward strand.
TATGTACTTCATGCACTTAGTACTAACAGAAATATGAAAGTGTGCTTTAATTATGAATCAATGATAGGTGTAAAAACTTTCATAAATCATCCATGACATCGCACTAATTATGGTGCTCCTTAACTCACCAGGCATCAAGAATTATAACCCATGTGATGCCTAACTCTGATTATCCATCAGATGCAGAAAATGAATATGAACTTTCAGATTTCAGTGAGTCTTGTTTATGTAATACAGTTGCAACTGCTTTGGGTTGATGTTAAAGAATATTAAATGTTGAAATAGAAACTGAACTGACTTTTGTTTAATTTAATCAGTAAAATTTAGGCAGGATCGTTAGCAGTATTATTATGGTGATAGAAGGGATTTATACACCTGCCCAACTCCCAGGACAGGATCAAAGCTTAAGTTCACAAGGTACTTGCCTGTGGGCAAGTCAAAATTTGAGAGGGAAAGAGAGAGGGAGAGGGAGAAACAGGTCATGTTCTGTTCATAATGCTTTATGGTCTGCAAAATCAAAATACCATGCAATCGCAATACAGTACATATATTAGCACCTTCATTTAGTGTGAATATGAACCACATTCTTCTACTAAATAACTGGCAGGTCTAAAGCGCTCTCCATTACAGATCACTGCCATCTCACCTCTGTCTGTGCTAGTTCGAGTCTCAGATTCAGCCAATATGGGTATGCGAGAAAGCTTGTGGGTCGGTGGTTCTTTCCAGGGTATTTCCCCTGGTTCTTCCTCTACCATTAACTCATTTGGCCCCAGAGGTTTTTGTCGTTTTTGCCTGAAATGTGCATAGGAAAGACATTTGGGGGGGCTATTTCTAAATACATATATTGGCTTTCAACAGATTTTCCACGAGACTAATGCCTAGTTGTATTAGAAACATCATTTTCCATTGGTTAATTTGCTTGCGCATGAGCAGAAGGGTAAAAGTTGGAGTTCTTTTTTTTTTTTTGCTTAATGGACCCATCATTTTCGTATGGAGACCGCAATTTATTCCAAATGCCCAACATATCCTAGTTTTTGCAAAGGTTTACCTGTCTGTGTGCAGTAAAGACCGGTATGCCTTAGATCTGAGGCCAAAAGATCTAAAATCCGGACACAAAATCGCATTCTGATCTCGAGCAAATTTTGGGTGGAAAAAAAAAAAAGGGGTCCAAAAAATGAGGTTTTTCTCTCTGTATTTTGTAGTGCAACTAGAACTTCCAAATTATTTGATATCATTTTAGAGCCATATCTGTCTGCTTTTTTTTAATACCACCCACGTTGGTGTATCTTAAATGACCTTGATGCTGCAGAGCTTTGAAGTAGGGTACAGCCTCATCACGCCTACAGATGGGATCTGGGCTGAATCGGTTAATACTGGCCGCCATGTATAGCCTATCGTGTGCTGAAAAATGGCATTAAAACCCACAACAACATAACTGGCAAGTTTCATTCATCTATATTATGTCATTTCCATCTCTTAGTCAATCTGTAGTCTCAAGGACATGAACTTCCAAGTCAAATGTGTGAAATTCGCAATGAAAGCACCGTTTCTTTATGTAACATGCACCCATGATGTGACTTATTTTCCCCAGAATGACCACCCTTTTTATTATTTTCATCAGCCATGGCCAATGGCCAGAACAGCTAAAGGCTAGACTTATGTAAATAGACATGAAGCCAGTATGACCAATCAAGCATTAGTCCATATCACTGTAAATGTCTTATGAAAAGGACTGCCTCTATGCAGGCTATGACATGACTTCAAAGAAATCAATTGTGGGGGTGTAGTGGTTGTTTAGGGGTGGGGTTCTTCTTATAGACTTTAACGAATTATGAGAAGTTCCCCTGGTCCTTATTCAGAAGGTTAATTCTGGACACTATATTATTTATTGACTAAATATATTTATGGCTACGAGCCCCCAGTCAGCAATGCCTACAGTTAAATTAAAAGAAATACAAAGATGAAATTTAAACAATAACAATTTAATAAATGAAATTTAAAAGAATTTAAAGTAATCAATGTCTCTCTTTCACCCAATGATCCCTTTGATCATCATTTGAGTTCACAGTGTGAGGAGATTTTTCCCTTCTTGAGTGCTACTCATCTAAATCTCTTCGTTCCCTTGTCTTTCTCTCCTTTCGTGATCTCCACTTCCGCTTCCTCTTCTATTATCCTTGTTCCTTGCCGTTATCTTGACTTCCGGTTCCTCTTCTAGTATCCGGAACCCTTGACGGTATCCCTTGAGGTCACCCGAAATTCACTCGGTATCTCTCACCGTCACCCGAAATTCTCTGAACTTCTCTCGTCCCCCGAAATTCTCTGAAATTCTTTCGTCCCCCGAAAGCTTCCTGTTGAAAGGTATAATGCATTAGCATAGGGTTATAAAAATCTTCCCTCACACTACGTCACTGAACTGAACCATCAGTTTAAGGCGGGACATTTGGGTCGCGCATGCGCACACATCGAAATTCCCATACACTTCCGCCGCTTACAAAAATGGCGCCATAACACAATCACACAAAGGATTCAAATATCTACATACTGAGCCCTATCAGTATATACATACAAAATATTTCAAACATGATTGTACTAAAATATTACTACGATTAGTAATATGACTATCTATATATTTATATATATTTCCTACACAAGCGTACCAAATCCACAGTATTCACATTCAAATGGTGATAAACGGCAATCCGTTACTCAATGGCAAAATCTATCATTACGTAAACAAATTTCTTGTCTACCAAAATATAACTACGCAAAGAATTACAATATTAATTCTTATAGCGGCTAGCGAGCAATACAATTCTTCACAAATACAAATCGTCCTTTCAAAAGGGCGTAAACGTAATAATCCACGAAATAATATGCACACATATTACTAGCGAAAGAAGAGAACATTTTCGCCTCACAAATAAGGTGTACATGGTAACATTATGAATAATGAGGCAACGAATCAACATCGTAATCAATCGTAAACAAAAGTACTAGCTAAAGTCATGAAAAAAATGCAAACTATTAAGGTCATAATTAACTATTCATACTTCAATACAAGTAAAATGTATACATACGACAAATTCTCTTCAATTAACAGCAGTCGTATCAAGCAGAATCAACGTAACATCAAACTTACCTGATCGAAGCTATTTCATGAATTTCCTAAATTCCGCCAATTTTTACGAATGGCTAACGGAGTGTGTGTCACTGCGACTCTTAAACACCAACTGACGAATTTCAGGCTTGTACCAGTCTTACGCCAGTTTCTCGAATCAAGTCCCACCTACAACGCATCCCGATTGGATGGCGACGGACTCTGGTCATTTGATCGAACTGTCAATCATAAAAATGTCAGTCTGTGTGTCCCCATGTACTGTCCAGCCTACCATTGTCGGCTTCCGGCTCTTTGAAGTTGTCTACGTCACGTGTTCCCATGTACAAAGATTCCCGCCAGATTTCCACTCAAGAGCTCAAACAAAGACTGGGTTACGTAAGAGGATTAGCCAACTTAGGCACTTGGAAAAACAAAGCTTACCTGGCTCCACTTACAGACTTATAAATACATGTATAATACAAGGGGTTGGGGTAAAACATCACATCCCCCCACGCTTGAGAATAAAATCAGGATTTTATTCACTCAAACTAAAAAAGCAAAAGTGTTACACGATATAAAGAACAAAATCAGCAAAATGAACTAAATGCTAAACTGAGTATGAACACGAAAATATAACAAATGATCTATATCATTTCGGCGCTTCTACTCATGAAATCTGCGCCTACGTTTTCAGATCCTTTCACGTATCTGATCTGCATCTGGTACTGCTGTAAAAACAGCGACCATCGCATCAATCGACCATTGGACAACTTTGCCTGCGCCAGATAGGCGAGTGGTTGGTGGTCGGTCTCCAATATGAACTTACGTCCATATAGGTATCGCTCGAACCGTGATATGCCGAACACGATTCCGAGACATTCCCTCTCCGATACTGAGTAATTCTTCTCGGCAGCAGACAACTTCCGGCTGCCGTATGCGACAGGAAAAAGCGTCTTGTCATGCTCCTGGAGCAGTACTGCTCCCAGTCCCGTGTCGCATGCATCGGTGCGCAGAACGAATTCTTTATCCAAGCCCGGTAGACGAACAACTGCGTCGGATGTAAGTCTATCCTTTAGCGTTTGGAATGCGTGCTCACACGCATCTGTCCAAACGAACTTACTCGGGGTCCGTTTCTTGGTTAGGTCAGACAACGGGCCCGCAATCGCGCTGAAATTAGCGACATACCTCCGGTAATATCCGGCCAGTCCCAGGAATGACCTCACTTCCGTTTTCGTGGTGGGGCGTGCGGCGTTTCTCAACTGCTCCACCTTCGACTTCTCTGGAGACAGCGTGCCTTGGCTCAGGGTATGTCCTAAATAGTCTAATGTCCTGAAACCAAGGTGACATTTGGAAGGGCGGGCTGTCAAGCCCTCCTGACGTAGCCGCTCCAAAACGTCAGCTAACAGAGCGAGGTGTTCACCCCATGTCTCTGTAGCTAACAAGAGGTCATCCATGAAGTTGTGGACACCCCTATCGCGCAAGGGCTCCAACAACTTCCGCATCATTCTGGTAAAGACGCTGGGCGCGTTTTGTACCCCGAACGGCATCACCAACCATTGGTATGTCCCGTCGGGAGTAGCAAAAGCAAGCTTCGGTCGGTCTTCTTTCCTTACCGGAATTTGCCAATACCCCTTGGACAAATCCAGTTTGGAAAAATATTTCGCTTTCGAGACCGAAGCGAAGATATGTTCGGGGTCAGGTAGCATTTCAACTTGAAATTCTGTCACCTGATTCAGCTTCCGGTAGTCGACGCAGAACCGATGGGTGCCGTCCTTCTTCTGCACTAAGACTACTGGTGAGCTGTACGGAGAGTCGGCAGGTTCGATTACTCCCAGAGCAATCATCTGCTCGATTTCTTCCCTTACAACTTGTCGTTTCGCGTGGGGCAAGGGGTAGGGTTTACGCTGAACTGGTCGGTCGTCCACCATCTTTAACCCGAACTCGACAAGCGTCGTCCTCCCGGGTTTTTCGGTTAGCACGTCGGAATATCCGGCCAGCAAGGTCTCTATCTCGTTCCGCTGCCCTTCAGTTAACATGGGGTCACACTCCATGTCCGACGGAGTCTCGGCCCTCGTTAATGGACAGCTCGGGACAGTGTTAGCACCTTCCGTATCGCCTTCGATATCCTCGGTGACTATCGCTGCGACAACAAAATCGCTGGCGGTCTCCCTTTCCCGGTACCTCTTGAGCAAATTGGCATGGTACAATTTCTCTTTCGTCGGTAGCTGTATCCGGTAGGTTTGACCTCCGACCTTCTTGGTGACGACGTATGGACCCCTCCAGGAAACTTGCAACTTGTTGTGTTCCTGGGGCAACAACAACAACACTTTGTCCCCTACTTCAAACTGACGTGGTTTTGCGCGCTTATTGTAATTTTTCGCCTGTTGCGCCTTAGCTCGTTTGAGGTTTTCTTGCGCGAGAGAACAAACCTCTTCCAGTTTGTTGCGCAAGTCCGCGACGTATTGGTAGGTAGTGCGTACTTCCTCTACAGCGTGGTCGTCTGTCCACAGCTGTCTCAGTACGGCGATTGGGCCGCGTACGGTTCTCCCGTACAAGAGTTCAAAGGGAGAGAACCCCAAACTCGCTTGCGGTACTTCCCGGTATGCAAAAAGCATGGCCGGAATATACCGGTCCCAATCCTTGGGGCGGCCTTCGCACAATTTCTTGAGCGTGTTTTTCAAGGTCCCATTAAACCGTTCGACCAATCCGTTACATTGGGGGTGATACGGTGTAGTCGTGAGGTGTTTAATCGACATGAGGCGATTCACCTCCGCCATCACACGACTCATAAATTGTGTCCCTTGATCGGTCAAGATCTCGTCGGGCACTCCGACTCTTGACCAGATCGCAAACAGAGCTTCCGCGACGGTTTCCGTGTCAATGTTACGCAACGCAACGGCCTCCGGATAGCGTGTAGCATAATCGACAACCGTTAAAATATATCGATTTCCGTGCGCAGACGCGGGTTTTATCGGTCCGATTAAATCCATGGCAACACGTCTAAATGGTTCATCGATAAGGGGCGTACTCCCCAAAGGGATGGGTCGCTGATCCGTTTTCGGTGCCATTCTCTGGCATTTGTCACAGGAGAGACAGAACCGTTTTACGTCTCCCTGGACCCCTGGCCAGTAAAACTCTTTTACAAGACGGTCACGCGTCTTAGCAATTCCCATGTGTCCACCCATGAGACTCTCGTGTGCAAGTTTCAGTACTTCGCAACGCTTTTCCTTTGGCACGACGACTTGCTTGAAGTGTTCGTTGTGTTTCCTGGCGTGGCGATACAAGATTCCCTTCTTGTAGACAAACTTCACCGCGCCGTTCGGAGTTTCCCTTTCTGTTCCCGCTTCTGCGTGTTTGTGCAACTGCGCCAGAGTTGCGTCCTCCTGTTGCAGCTTCCTTAACTCCGCTGGAATAACATTACTAACCGGTGTCGATGTAACTTGGATTGGCTTTTGTTTCGGCTGTCGACTCATGGCCCTGGTTTCAACAGTACTCACTGGCATAGGTGTGCAGGTTTCGGGGTTCGGCTGGGGTAACACATAACGGCAACCCAATATGACGTCATGTGATAGCCCCTCCAAGCAAGCAGCTTCAATTTTCCCCTTCACGTATGGTGAATCGAGGTCAATGACAGCTACTGGTAATGAGTCACGCGCGCAGTTCGCGTACTGAACTTCTATTACCTCCCCTGTATAGTCCTCCGGCTTGACATATTTCTTGTCGACAAGCGCGGGGACGCTGCACCCAGTGTCATACAAGATGGTGGCGCCTTCACCATTGACAGTTGCGGCCGCAAGGTTGGCTGGGTTGCGACTCGCTTCCGGCACACCTTCCTTCTTAGCTACGACATTCACCTGGGTCTGCCTGCCCTTGGGACAGTCCCTGGCAAAATGCCCCAGGCGCTTGCAATTAAAACATGTCGGCGGCCCTCGCCGACTTGCAAGTCCTGGTTTCGTGGGTGAGGCCTGTCCAGGTTGATAGGCGGCAGCCCTACCTGTAGGTGCCCCTCCGACCTTCCCGTCGCCCTGACGGTTACGGACAGCCGGCTCAACCTCCCCCATACGACGCGACTCAGAGGGTCGGGGTCGGTCAGTAACCCCGGAACCTCCACTCTTCGAGTGCGCCTGCTCGTATCGCTCCGCCATGTTAGCGATCTCTTCGAGCGTCCGGTGTTCTCTTTCTGCTAAGAAAACTGTCAACTCGCGACGGTAAGTACCCAGGACATGTTCCTTGAGTATTACCTCGCGTAGCCCTTCGTACGTGCGTTCGACTTCGGCCATTTTCATCCACTTCTCAAATAAACCTCGAACACGGTTGTGGAATTGAGAGTGGGTCTCTGTTACCTTTTTCACCGAGTCCCGGAAAAGTTTCCGGTAAGTCTCGGCGGTCAGCCGATAATGGCAGAGAAGCGCCTTCTTGAGGGCAGTGTAGTCATCAGCCTCTTCTGCAGTTAAGCCGTGGTAGACTTCCCGAGCTGCACCTTGCAAAAAGGCTGAGACATTAATGGCCCAGTGCTGTTCAGGGACCTGATGAGCGCGTGCGAGTTTCTCAAACTGGACGAGAAAATCGTCAATAGCCTCCTCCCTATCATTGAAGCGTGACATGTTGATCTGGACTATCCGGTGGTCGATGGAAGGTCGGCCGGTTGTTCCAGAGCTTGTACTGGCGTCGTCCCGTCCGTTGGTCCTAGCTTCAACTCTGACCTTTTCCATCTCCAGAGTGTGAGCGAGTCTGGCTAGCTCCAGCTCTTTCTGGGCGTCTCGGTCCGCTGCTATCTTGGCTAACTCTTGGTCCGCTGCTATCTTGGCTAGTTCTCTCTGGGCTTCTCTTTCCGCTGCTTTTTCGGCCTTCCATTCCTTGATCCTTTCTTCTATAAAGGTTGCCAGGCGATCTCCCTCGTATCCAAGATCTTCCGACCCCATGGCGCGGTATTCCTTTATCATTTGTCGTTCGGTAGCCATTATACTAATGTAAAGTGATACCTTGTCTCAAAATTCAAACAGTATACAGATATTTGTAATACCAGTTTAAATACTTACCTGTCGACAACAACTAGTCTCGTTCAGGTAAGATATTTGTTCGATATCTGCTTCACACGTACTGCTATGAATGGAAGATCTACAAAGCCTGCACATATGACAATAAAAATACAAGATGAGAAAATCACAAAATTTCAAATACAAAGAATGGAAAATATCTCACACTGTTCACTAATACTTCTACCAATAACTTTAAGTCCCAAAATAATATATATGTCTAATTCATATCCCGGACGAGCGCCCACTGTGGGGGTGTAGTGGTTGTTTAGGGGTGGGGTTCTTCTTATAGACTTTAACGAATTATGAGAAGTTCCCCTGGTCCTTATTCAGAAGGTTAATTCTGGACACTATATTATTTATTGACTAAATATATTTATGGCTACGAGCCCCCAGTCAGCAATGCCTACAGTTAAATTAAAAGAAATACAAAGATGAAATTTAAACAATAACAATTTAATAAATGAAATTTAAAAGAACTTAAAGTAATCAATGTCTCTCTTTCACCCAATGATCCCTTTGATCATCATTTGAGTTCACAGTGTGAGGAGATTTTTCCCTTCTTGAGTGCTACTCATCTAAATCTCTTCGTTCCCTTGTCTTTCTCTCCTTTCGTGATCTCCACTTCCGCTTCCTCTTCTATTATCCTTGTTCCTTGCCGTTATCTTGACTTCCGGTTCCTCTTCTAGTATCCGGAACCCTTGACGGTATCCCTTGAGGTCACCCGAAATTCACTCGGTATCTCTCACCGTCACCCGAAATTCTCTGAACTTCTCTCGTCCCCCGAAATTCTCTGAAATTCTTTCGTCCCCCGAAAGCTTCCTGTTGAAAGGTATAATGCATTAGCATAGGGTTATAAAAATCTTCCCTCACACTACGTCACTGAACTGAACCATCAGTTTAAGGCGGGACATTTGGGTCGCGCATGCGCACACATCGAAATTCCCATACACTTCCGCCGCTTACAAAAATGGCGCCATAACACAATCACACAAAGGATTCAAATATCTACATACTGAGCCCTATCAGTATATACATACAAAATATTTCAAACATGATTGTACTAAAATATTACTACGATTAGTAATATGACTATCTATATATTTATATATATTTCCTACACAAGCGTACCAAATCCACAGTATTCACATTCAAATGGTGATAAACGGCAATCCGTTACTCAATGGCAAAATCTATCATTACGTAAACAAATTTCTTGTCTACCAAAATATAACTACGCAAAGAATTACAATATTAATTCTTATAGCGGCTAGCGAGCAATACAATTCTTCACAAATACAAATCGTCCTTTCAAAAGGGCGTAAACGTAATAATCCACGAAATAATATGCACACATATTACTAGCGAAAGAAGAGAACATTTTCGCCTCACAAATAAGGTGTACATGGTAACATTATGAATAATGAGGCAACGAATCAACATCGTAATCAATCGTAAACAAAAGTACTAGCTAAAGTCATGAAAAAAATGCAAACTATTAAGGTCATAATTAACTATTCATACTTCAATACAAGTAAAATGTATACATACGACAAATTCTCTTCAATTAACAGCAGTCGTATCAAGCAGAATCAACGTAACATCAAACTTACCTGATCGAAGCTATTTCATGAATTTCCTAAATTCCGCCAATTTTTACGAATGGCTAACGGAGTGTGTGTCACTGCGACTCTTAAACACCAACTGACGAATTTCAGGCTTGTACCAGTCTTACGCCAGTTTCTCGAATCAAGTCCCACCTACAACGCATCCCGATTGGATGGCGACGGACTCTGGTCATTTGATCGAACTGTCAATCATAAAAATGTCAGTCTGTGTGTCCCCATGTACTGTCCAGCCTACCATTGTCGGCTTCCGGCTCTTTGAAGTTGTCTACGTCACGTGTTCCCATGTACAAAGATTCCCGCCAGATTTCCACTCAAGAGCTCAAACAAAGACTGGGTTACGTAAGAGGATTAGCCAACTTAGGCACTTGGAAAAACAAAGCTTACCTGGCTCCACTTACAGACTTATAAATACATGTATAATACAAGGGGTTGGGGTAAAACATCACATCAATGTTCTATTGTGTTTGTATGTATGCAACTGCAATTGTTCTGCAAATAAACAATTGCTATTTTTGTTGTAACCATGTTTAAATTAAATCGGTGATGACACACATATAAATCATGAAAGTAATCAAAGCTTTCTCATAGTTTGATTGTCAAATCATTGATATGACATAACGATAACACTGTTTGAAATATGTGTGATTTAGACTAGAGCACTACAGTATCAACAGACATTTTTCATGTACATTTATAGAGTTTGTGACAAAATTGTTCTAAAATGTTTACCACATTTTCTTTTTCTGAAAACTAAAAAATTTAATTTCCTGTTTAAGTGGCAGCTGATTACATATTTTTACATATTTATAATTACAATACTATCTGGAAACAGTCATAATGTATAAAGTTAAATTTTTCCCATTGTATTTCTTTTTGGCCCATTAGAATGTCCTATTCATACCAAGAATCTCTCAGTCTCCTTGATGTCCTGCATTATCAAAGAAATCATGTAAAGTTGCCAATGGAAAAATACATGTCATCATCGCTAGAAAATAAAAGTATATCCATAGATGACGCTGATTTAATGACAATCAACAAAGGAGTTTGTATTCCCTGAAAAACAAAATATGTCCCAAAATCTTGGCACTATTTGTCCAAATAACATACAATATAATGCAAGTGTTCCAAATAACTTGGAAGGATCTGAAATGTTGAGTGGATTCAAAGTGTGCTGAGTGATGTATCACTGTGAGGAATCAAAGCACAAGCATGTGTAATTATTCTTTTCATCAAATGATTATTATGTACCAGCAATCGATTAACAGGTGTCTTAATATCTATGGCTGCTAAGATCTAACATATGTGTCATCACCTAAATCCGTGTTGGATCACTTCAATATTTTCTTGATAGCCTGCATACTACATGACCAATCCTGGTTTGTACAGATGAATGAATTAAAAGCCCCCCCCCCCCCATAAAAAAAATCTGGGTACTGTAGACTATCATTTGAATCTGTATACATCCACTGTCTGAAGTACACACAATTTTACCAGAAATTTGGCATCCTGGAGAACCTTGTATTTGCAAACTAATTAAATTATAGGCTACATAAAATTTGATTAGTAAAATGGGATATTTGATTTAGTACTACATTGTCAACAGGGATCTCCGATGACTCATAAGAAATACATGACCTCTTGTTTTTTTAAGACAAGCAGTTTTAGAATAGTAATGCAAAGACATGCATGTTATCCAATATGTGTATATCACTGTATCATGCATTTAAATATAAAGTCCAATAATGTGCAACCTAACTGAAATTCTTTAGTAAATACTTAAATTCTGACCATTAATCCACTGGTCTCTTTTAAATTATAGATTCAAAAATGTAATTTATTTTCTTTCATTCAACAAAAGTATAGCACAATGACAACACAATTACTAATTAGCTACAATAAAATGTTAATACTAAAAACCTGTACGATCTCTATCACTCTTTCCCTTCATCTACCCTTATTGTACAACACCCACAAAGATGTTTAAATTTAACTTTAATTATAACAAATCATTTAAAAGTAATTTATTATAGACAAAATTCTCAAGAAGAGTTGCTAGCAACTTCAGTGATTAATTTATTGCTAACACGTATTTACTTCATCCCTTTTAAACTCTTCCTGTTTACAGAAATTTCATATAAATGTAGTATTCGCTCAACCTCTTGTCTGCTGGTATACTGATTTTCAAGATAAAAAGCATCAAAGATACAAAAAATGCATAAAACAAAATTAATTTGTTCATCAATTTATAATTTCTAACCCAAACGTTACAAGATGGCCCCTAACATTGTGATTTTGTTTGCTTTCAAATCAAAACAGAACCTGTAAAGGAAATGAACATACTAACTGCTCAGTCTTTTTCTGATTTCTAGAACAGTCCATTTTCAGTAAAAACTATCATCTGCATGTAATATTTGGAATGTCTACTTTTAACATTTCTATTTTTTTTTAAACTGAGCAAAATAAAAAGGTATGACTTATATACAAATGTGTCTGAAGGGATGCAGCTCTCAAAAGTTATGGAAATTTAAAGAATTATTCAGAGTACACTGTGTCACATCTGTCGACAAAACCAAACAGACTCACCCATACAAAAATGATGACTGTATTAAGAAACTCCTGTCTGGTTTTAGGTTTGAAGAACATGGCAAAGGCCACATTAGAAATTTTTATAAATTGATGAATAAATTGACAAAGTTTGTCCATTTCTTTAATCACTGATACTGTTTGCTTTTAAAATCGGGGGGGGGGGGGGCAATTTGCTTTTAAAATCAGTGGGGATACACACAAATGGGAAAGTAAGCAAATATTATAATTATAATTAACAACTATGGGTGTTGTATTATTTTTTGTCAAATTATTTGCTCTAATACATGGTTTAATTAACAGTATTTAACATTTCGGCTACCGTATTTACCGCATATGTTGGGACACCATATTTGTTGGGATACCATAAATTAATTTTTAAAAGTAATTTTTTTGTGCACTGTATGTTCTGGGACACATCTTTTTTTTTCAAGTCGTAAGTTGTGGGACACCTTTTAAATCATTCGAAAATTACATGTCGGAAATTACAATCCAACTGAAATTTTATTTTTTAAATATAAAACTGTACTTGAGATAAAACTCTTTAATCCACTGCAGCAGCATCTCATCAACACAACCCTTCTCCTGCACACGTATGGTCTATTATTTTGGTACATGAATACTTTTTTAACTTTCTCATACCGTGAAAAATTGTTGGGGGCAACACACCACCTGAAGTGGAAACTGCAAGAACAAAAGGAAGATTTTTTTCAAATCTGTACTAGTCTTGCTAATTCTCACACTTTTGATGCCCATCTTATCATCAGTCCATCCAGGAATGCGATCAAAGTACACTAGAGTTTCATCCATGTTAATGATCATATTGTCGGCGAAATGATCTGTTTCTCTTCTGGCCATCACGAAATCATCACGTGATTTTATTTTCTCCACATCTTCTGGATGATGCTGGGTCATCGATGTTCACGCACGAAGCACTATATTGTGCAACTTTAAAAATTGTTCCATTGTTTTACTTTATTGTCAAACTTTTTGTGAATACGGTTGAAAAGGAACCAAAGTTAGCTTCCATATCTCGGCCGTCTTTGTATATTCAAAGCTAAAAAATGAAATTGGCACACTTAAAAGAATCCAGTAGTCGGCATCTGAGGTCAGCTTGCTTTGCAATAAAGTAACCTTTGTATTGATATTCTTTTTAAAAAAAACGGCTTCCGAGTCCAAAGTCGGCTTCCAACGTCTGCTTGCTTTGTAATAAAAATAACCTTTGTCTTTGATGTCCTGTCAGCAAGTTCAAAGTTTACTGCTGGCTGCCAGTTGTGTTTATTTACCACCAGGGCTTATATGTGCTTGGCATCTTTAGTAATAATTAATACAAAGGTGCACTGATGTCTGCGGGTAATACTTATGTAACCCGCGCTGGCGAAAAGATTGTCACTTGCACTCAAGTGAATGTGTTTTAAAATAATGATTTTTAGTTGCGAGATACTGGCATACAGTATAGTTCTCTTCTGGCCTTAACGAATTCATCACATGATTTTATTTTCTCCAAATATTCTTGGTGATGCTGAGTCATCGACATCTGTGCACAAAGCACTATATTGTGTCACTTTAAAATTTGTTCCATTGTTTCAATTTATTTTCAAAATTCCCGTGAATACAGTTGAAAAGGAACCCGAGTATGCTTCCATATCTCGGCCGTCTTTGTATATTCAAAAAAAAAAAAAAATCGGCTCACTTCACAGAATCCATAGTCAACTTCTGATGTCAGCTTGCCTTGCAATAAAATAACCTTTGTATTGATATCCTTTACAAAATAAAGTAACCGGGGTCGGCTTCTGAGATCGCTTGCTTCGTAATAAAAATAACCTTTTGTCTTTGATGTCCTGTCAGTAGGTTCAAAGAAGGAGTTAAATGCTTGCTGCCAGTCGTGTTTATTCACCACCAGGGCTTATACATGCTTGGTACAGTAAGGATAATTATGTAACCCTAGCTGGTGAAAAGACTGTCACTTGCACTCAAGTGAATGTGTTTTCAAATGATGATTTTTTTTTTTGCGAAATATTGTCATACAGTAGACCTGGATTTAATTCAATCTTGATTATTTCGCACCCAACACCGTGTCATGCGTGAATGGCATCTTCAAGATATCAGTTGACTATTTCCCTCTTGTATGCGATTTTGTTGGCTCCAGTTTTCAGTCGGATAACATGTTCAAACCTTTGAGCACAACCACACACAATTGTTTCTCAGTGTTCATGTCAATGAACAACATGGTGCATAGCTGCCAACCTTCCAGGCTCACAATTAGTGAAAACAGGGATAAAAAGTCGTGAATTTGGACACGAATTCGTGAATAATACTATGACAATAACTCCATCCACTCTGACTACTCCAACCTTCAGTACTATACTATATCAAGTTCGCAAAATAAAAAAAAAACACTATATATATATGCAGAAATATTTATTTATCAAGACATAATACCGTGGCAGACTTGAACTTCCTGAACTGCTTGATCGTAAATTTGTTTTCTAAACAGTTCCGACTTCCTGCCTGCTGGTTGATCTTGGGGACTATAATTGCTGACAAATTTTCTGCAGCTAAGGAGGCCTTAAAGTCTGTCTTATTTTTCCTCACTAAAGAAAATACTCTTTCGCTGTCACTGTTGCTGTGAGGAATGCACAGGAGCTGCAGCATTTTTGGTTCTTCCACAGGAAAATTTGGAAGCGATTTTCGAGTCCGGGAACATATGTCAGAACAAATGTTTAGCATGGTCTCCAGCTGATAAAGGTAGATTGTGTTCGACACAAGAAAACTCACAAATAATGCTTAAGCGTTGGTATCCTGCGGGTCTTCCACCAATGGTTTAAAATATTCCAGAGCTGAAATCTGCGAATTCTTAATTTTCCCAACTTCTACGTGTTTTTTGCAACCAACATTCTTCCTCACATCGTCTCTGCGATGGCACACTGAGTGCAAAAAGCATGAAGGAATATCAATGTTTAATGGTAGAATGCACGGCCAATTTTTGATATATTCCAAATTAAACTTCACTTTTTGAGTAATACATTTCTTTTTCCTCGGCGGTGAAGACATTTTCAAAATCTTACATGCGATGCTGAACGGTAACTTGAATCAGTGTTTTGACGCATGCGCGAAGCAAATTTCCGGTTAAGCCCCAGTTTCTCTCAAAAGCATTTGTAAAACTACTCTTATACATATAGATTAAAATAGGCTAAAATGCTTGCGACCGGGACAACTGTACTAATCGGCTGTATATCTATTAATATCGTGACCACCGGTACCGGACCGTTTCGGCAACTGCGAATATCATGACTAGCGCTTAACGGGAAATCGGTTATTTTATTAAAGATATAAAATAACTGAGGATCGGAAAATTCGTGAATTTTTGTCTTACGGCATGAATTCGTGAATCGCTGAAAAAGTCGTGAAATTCACACCAAATTCGTGAGGGTTGGCAGCTATGATGGTGTGTGGTATCGGACATAATTCATACACGCTACAGTATGGAAGCCTATGCTACTTATACGGATTTCGTGGAAATATTTTATTATTTAATGCTCATGCTGAAAAAAGGAATAAATGATAACAACACAAGGTTAGTTTCTTTCTTTTTTATTATGAATTAAGCATTTTATTTATCTATTTTATTGTGACGTGCAGTTTGGGGGGGGGGGAGCACAAAAGCAATACAAATTTATTTCGTTTCTTAAGTCTTGGGACACATGACCAAAGTGAAAAAAATGTTTCACCGTAAGTTCTGGAACAGGAAAAAAAATAATTATTTTATCGTGTCCCAACATATGCGGTAAATACGGTATACTGTCATCTGAAAATCAATGATTATATTGGCTTTTTGTTTTGCTACTTTTCTCTAAAGATATGTAATTCCATATTATCTTTATTATCATTGTAGAACAAAAAGTCACAAGACAAATAGTCATGGACAAAATGTCACAATTCTGATTTTCAGTTATAACAGGTGTAGTATAAAAAGTCACATGACAAAATGTCAATTATTTTTCATAGAGTTATTAAAAAGACATAGGTCAACAAGTCACAATATGACTTATGTAATTTTGAAATATTCATGCTATGTAAATTAAACCGACTTTCACACTTCCTTTATCCAACAATATGTAATATCAAATTTGTTTGGTTTTTAGGCTTAAATGACAAATTAACATTTACTAATGCAATATGTCAAACAGGCTGTTTGTAGTATATTAACATAAAAATGTAACCGTTTTTGTACAGGGTGTGTGGGTAGAGAAGCATTCAAAAGAGGATTTGAACAGGTGCCTATGAGTAATACAACAGGATAAAAACAATAGAACTTTTGAATACTGGTATAGCAATTATAAATGTAAAAGGCAAATTTTATTTACATGTTCTGATTCACATTATCAAAAGATAAATTACCATTTAACTAGTCCTACATGTAAGACATAGCACATGTTGATTTTGTTTAGGTGCTATGTCTTACTATCCAAATGCCGGCCTTGTATAGTGTGTTCCGATGTCGTTAACATCGGAATGAGTAGTCAAAGTTTCAGGAATATCTCACACATCTGGCAGCATATATCGATACATTTCCACTAATTTATGTGTAATTAATAGTTTTACTGTGCTGTCTTTATCCTGGTGGAATGAAAATATGACACTAGCAAATGGACGCCTTTTCATGTTCCATTGACATACATTTGAATTTGTTGCAATGCAACGGTAGTTGAGGTATGCCGAAGTATATTTAAGTAAGTTCATGTGGTGGATATGTTTCTTGAACGAAATGAAACATTGCTTTGGTTTCAATAGGCATAATATATTTTTATTTGTTTTGTTAAAGAATAATATTTCCACTTAAACTGATTTCAGCATTCCTGGCTTTCATCGCTTTCCAGTCAGCTGAAATGTAGGCCAGGTCCATTTCTTTTGTGAGAATTTGAATTTATTAGAGAAAAGACATCAGAGTAAGTAAAGTCTGACTAACAGATTATTACCTTACTTTGTAGAAACGCGCTGTTATTTTAGTTGCCAGCTGTGTGAGATATTCCTAAAAATGTGACTTTCTTTATGATGTTAGTCGACATCAAAACACACTACACAGCGCTGTTAGTTAGGCAGTAAGACCCTGACGCCCAAATCACAAATATCAGCGTCAGGTCTTACATGAAGGACTACCATTTACCATGAACAAAACACTGGTATTTTCTTTTCTTTTTAGTATTTTAAAACAGTATATAATGATCATTCTATTTAAAAGACAAACTATTATGCAAATTTGCCTTTAAATGCGTACACAGTAGTTAAATCCTGAAAGCTTGTTTGCACAATAATTAAACAAAACATGCCACCAATTCTAAATTCATTTCAACAGCACCCATTCCTGTATAACACACCTGATCTCTGAAGTTAACAAATCAATTGCTAAATTGTCAACATCACCCCCTTTCCTGTCTAACACTAATGCTCCTAATTCTGAGTAATATGTTTATTTTGGTTTTGTTGTTTTATCTTTATTAATGTTATTTTATAGCATTAAAAGTTCACGTGACATTTTGTCCTCTGTGACTTTGTTCTATATGCTCATCAAATCAAGCTATTAATAGCGACATACTGTCGTGTGACTTTTCTCCAACGTGTTCATCATAACAAAACAAATCTGAATTGTTACATATTGTCCCGTGTGCTAATGTGACTTTTGTTCTATGACTTTCTGTCCATTTACCCATATTTGATAGGCACTTGGACAGTAATCCCCCCCCTTTAATCTACGTGAGTGGTAGGTTGACACTTGAGACAAACTCTCCACGTTTTGAATGTCAATAACCAGAATAATTTGTATGATGTACCTGAATCGTGCTGAAATACCAGGAGCAACATTGCTGTTGACCAATCTGGAAATTAGAGTTTCAGCCGCTAATAACCTCGCCGCCATCGTGTAGGTCGTAAGGGAGAGTAGTAACGGTAGGTAACTCCGTCACAATGTAGAAACTTTTGCCCAGATACATTTTTTCTAACTGAAAGAATTCGTATATATATATATATATATATATATATATATATATATATATATATAGAGAGAGAGAGAGAGAGAGAGAGAGAGAGACAGAGAGACAGACAGACAGACACAGACAGAGACAGACAGACACATACAGACAGACAGAGAGGAGAATGCAAGTATAATAGAAAGTGTCATACGTTAACTCTGCACACATTTCAATAATTAAAAAATAAATGTACAAATTATGAATGTTAAGTAGTCTTAACATTTCAAATGTCTTACCTTTTCCATAATATTTTGTTGCTAGATTTCTTTTGAAACCTGAACACATTTTTTTTATCATCTTTAGTTTCCAATAGCAAGTACAAACTATAGTCGCATGCCAAATTCTAAATATATTCCCACATGTTCTCTCATTGATAAATCAAGGACTTGAACTGTCGTGTCAGACAATAATTGCCGGGTCCTTTTCTAAAATATTGGGTCAATGCCAACTATTTTGGGTCCGATGGTTTACAGTTACCGACACCAGGTGCTAGAAGGTTTTTTTTTTTTTGTTTTTTTTTTTTAACGTCAGTGAACTGAGTAACACGTCAATTATTCCTCTAGACGATCTATTTCACTGCCACGACAGTGTAGTATGGCTTCTATTTATACCATGTTTATTGTATGATTAGCCTGAATTCGTGGGCCATATTTCACCGTAATTCGTCTGGAGCGGTTGAATCCATTATGGTTGTTGAAACGCGTAGATGAGAATCGACGTGGATATTTAACATTTCAAATAAATTTTGTAACAAAATTATATATGAAAAGATTACAAACGAACAGACAAACGATTGACAGAGTGGACAAATCCATTTGGCGTTGTTGAAAGTTGGAGTTTATGGTGCTTAAAATGCAAACGAATATGGCTTTATTTTCCTCGAATTAAAATTAAGAAATTGTTGAATGTGGTAATACTACTACTACTACTACTAATAATAATAAAAATAATAATGGTGACAAATATTATATGGACCGTCGATCTAAGAAGTGGTCAGTATGATATTTTATATGTCAGGGACAGTATATTAAACTCTGTAGCTTAAACCAAGCAGCAGGGAGGGTGAACCCTATAACTTTTTAGAGCAGTCCGTTTATGAAAATAAAGCTTCCTACGGACGGTAAAAAAATACAAGCGCCAATAACGCTAAAGCCTTCCTAGGACGGGTGAAAAAATACAAACGTCACCGAGACCTTAAACCGGTTTAATTTTTATGTGTCAAATATATGTATCGGTGTCGGTCGTCATCGTGTGTGTGATCTGACAGAGTCAAGGGTGTAAAAAAAATTCATCGAGACCTATGCGATACCATGACTGATCATGCAAATTTATCGTGATAACTCCACGAGGAATCGCTTGCGCGTGCGAGACGTTTCTGAATTTAATCATATCCATGTCCCGTGAACACCAAGTCTAATGAATGTTACACAGAGTATATGCATCGACTCCATTAAAGATAATCAGAAGATTACAGTTATCTCTGATCACAATATGTATTTGTGTATATCGCCGAGTAACAAATCATGTCTTTGTTTTTGTGCCTGCCTCGAGAAAATATCCGAGCGGGATTTGATTGTTAGTACATCATCACATCATCGTATACTACGAGATTATTAATACATCCATCGAGATCATCCACAAATGGAGCTTCATCAATATCGGTATTAATGTCAATAATATCATTACAGTCCTCGTCCATCAACTTTGCATTTTCATTAAAATCTTTAAGCACGTTGCAGCATCGCTTGTCATCTGCAGATGGTGCCATTAAATATAAATTATCCCATTTGAGCCATTGCATTATCACGTTAAACAACAATTGCGTCTTTACAGACCTAAATGGACCTATGATAATTGCTCTGATAAAATTTGGTAGCGCTTGATGATGCCTGACTGGCGCTTGCTTTTGAGTCGCTAGAAATCATTTATATCATTGTTGTACAAATATAATAAATAATACGAACTTATATTGTGTTCGATGCAGAGCCTCACCCCCACCAGTGGATTAACAACAAATACGAAGATGAATAAAAAGCGTGCACTTACAGGCAAGTGTATAAAATGTGGTACGAAAAAATACAGACTTATCTCTAATAAAACAGGTGGAGATATCGCTGCTTCACTGGAAAAATTACTAGGAGCTCCATGGGCTAAGTATCCTGGTGAGAAACATCTTCCTGGATATAATTATTGTGGTCCTGGAACCCGACTTGATATCCGACTCGATGAGCGAAATCAACCAAGATCTGGAGAGTATCCAATACATGCGATTGATCAAGCCTGCCACGTTCATGATGTCGTGTATAAAAATCCAGATTTGTAACAACGACATATTGCAGACGTGAAGTTGATATACACGTTAAGGTCTGTAAAATAATAAATCTCTCAGAGAATCACTTGCTAATTTTTTGGTACGATCTGCGATGATAGGTAAACTAGTGCTAGGGGCTGGTAATTAATCGGCCGATTATTATTATTATAATGGAATCAATTTGTTATAACAGAAGAGGATACTGGAGGGGAAGAGCATCGATTAATAAACTTGCTGATGCAGCAGGTGTCGCACGTTCTGTTGCTGAAGATTGGTTAGCACGACAGGCAATATGGTAAATTTATATACCACCACCTAAACAAATTCAGTATACACATTTTGATGTCAGTACTCCCAATGAGGTTCATCAGGCAGATATTTTGTTTTTACCACATGATACCATTAAAACTGGACGACAGTCACCCACATACAAATATGCATTTACTGTTGTTGACGTTGCAAGTAAATATAAAGATTAAATAATAAAATTACTAGAGGGATTTCTATGAAACTCATCAATGCTATCACAAAAATATACCAGTTCAACGAAGAGACTATTTCTCAAAACAGCCAGCACTAGGTAATGTGGCTGTAAGATATTTAAATCAATTTGAAACGGGTATATAAAAAAAGAGCGACTGATCCTCTTTGGAGTGTGAACGCATAGACAATTTTCAGCGTGGTAAGATCCACGGGTAGACCTGTAATTTATTGACTAGATTCAACTCTCCCTCACGTGTATTTGTACGTGAACAATTACACAAGTACAAGACATTCCTAAAGATACACGATTACAACCGTCTTCACTTTTGTGAAAGCAGTGCACCGGCACCCCTACGTCGATTACATTCAAGACAGGTCAGCATCACATTTTCACGTGTGTGACTAAGACTACTAGTAATTCTATTCACTGTAAAATGTCTTGGATTATTATTCAAATACAGCCACAACATTACTGTGTTACAGCTCGCACAATGATCATTCTGTCGTTGTTTAAGTGTCATGATAAATTCAGCATCGAGTTCAAAGTCGTGCTTATTTTTTTGTTGTTGTCATATTGCTTATAACCAGCTAATTGTTTCTTTGCTTCATCATCGTCATTGCTAGCAGTTTGATTATTGTTTTTACTGTGAAGTTTATGATAATCCTCCTTAGCTTAGACATTCTTCTGACTCGAGACACTGCCAAATAAACTAAATCTGACCATTCCATTCCATGCGAACATCAACAATTCAAATATTTGTATCTGAAATAGGTAGTCCTTGTGACGAATGAATCGTGATAGCATATCCTAGCGTCCATGGAGATTTATCCATCGTTCGCGGGCTCTCAACAGCGCTTACAGGAACTAAATCAATATCATTTAACGCAAGATTTTGTTTATCACCGCAATCTGGAATATTAACTTCAATATTTTTCCGTCGCGTATCTGCTGCGCGATAACTTAATGGTACAGGTAGATTTGAATTTTTTTCTTTATGTATTAGAATTAATTGCTGATGAAGTGAATCATGAATTATCTTTCGACTTGCAACTATCAAATCAGCAGGGCTCCATAAATTCCAAAAATCTTTCATAGGAGTTTCTGGAATTACTTCACGCATTATTTTGCACTGTATTTTATCTGGCTGCAGTCTGATTAATATTTTAAGCTCCCTTAATTCTGGATCAAGCGCTCGGTAATCATTAGTTATTTCCTCATAATAATCTACAAACGTTTTTTGCCATTCATGCGGAGATGATCCAACAAAATGTGGCGAATGACCATGATGGCCACACATAATAACATCCGTATTCCGAGTTAATAACCAATCAAAAAACGTTTTTACTACATCTAAAGACACCATGAATATTTCATCTCAAATAATGATCTTGTGAATGTATTTTTCACCCATTTGTTCAGGAGTCCATGTATCTCATTTAAAGAAACTGTGATAAATTTGAGATTTAATTCCACGTTCGCTCATTACTCTGGCGAGTCGATGCGTTGGAATTATCACAACCATTTCTGAACAACTGTTCAGAATTAATTCAATCGCAAGCATGATGTAATCGAACAGGGTCACGTTTGTCACGGATAATCCAAGTGTCGTCCAGCTCCACAATAAAATTTATTCTAAAAAAGTATCTTTGTTCGTCGAGATAATTAATAATCGTCGATGTTAGCTGGTCATTCGTTGTATCATCAACGTCGCGCACGATTCTGAATGTTGACCACACACGAGCTACATCATCGTTGCGAAACTCTTTCTTGGCTTCACGGATACGAATGATTAGAGTCTTATTCGTCGAATCAGCCAGAGATTGCCTCTACATAAGCGATATCATGCTTGCTGACGTTAACGTGGTCGAATTGTCAGCTTGGAGGCGCATTCTTTCAAAATCGAATCTCCTTGAGAAGGCTTGATCACTGATAATATCGTAAATTCTTTCATGTTATAATTAAGGCAACTATATATTTAAATTAAACTTTCATATATAATATATAATGATTCAAGCAAAGAATAACTGCAAGTGGTTGATCAATGGTTCTACCACTCCTTGTAATCGTTCATGTGTAAATGAATTTTGTGGATATCGCCAACAAAGCGTGCGACGAGATTTTCAAGGACCAAAACCGTGTTTGAAATGCAACAATGGTGTCTGGGGAAAATCGCAGCTGTGTATAGACTGTGCAGGCAGAAAACACAGAGCTTTCAAATTGTGTTATGATAAAAATAAAAACGTTAGCAGCAAGTTGCTGGTATAAAAACGCTGAGGATTATCTCGCTATATTTCATGCTAATAGCCCAAATATTGTTTCTAGTAATAAAATAATAATTTAGACAAATAATATTTACAGTATAAATGGAGCAAGAAGAATTTGTAACACATCGCATCATAAAACTTATGAAGAATCTCGTGATGGTGTGATTAGGAAATGTAAACTAAAAAAAAAAACAGTCGGTTCAGTTGATAATGCTGGTTATCTTCGATTTACTGGTGGAAAAAAGATATCTGTGTCATAAATTTATTTATAAATATTTTCACGGATTGATGGAAGAGAGATTTGCAATTGATCATATTAATTCAGATCCGAAAAATAATTCTTTAGATAATTTACAAGCTTTTGCACAGAGTCAGAATTACAAGTTTGGAAAAACTGGAAAACATGATAATCATACGAGATCAGTTATATCTATGAATGCAGAAACATGTATGAAATAGAATCGCCATCGACAAATCCAAATATTGTAATGTTTTCCCAGCTTTTGTACAACATGTCGCATATAAAATATACACCCAATGCTCCATATTCAACAGATCATGTACACCTTCCCACCGTGTCACCACGGGGTTGGTGCTCTTATGCTCTCTCCGGGGTTGATTATGGGGTACGTGTGCATAAATATGTTGAACGTAGAGAAGGCCCCTGGTGGTGGTGTGTGTATATGTACCTGTATATGTATATATTGTAAATATGTAAATACAGAGATAATTTCACCACTGAGGTAAGAGTCTCTGACGATGAAACCATATGCAGCAGCAGCACTGTTCTGACAAAGATTGGCCATTGAGAACTTTAGAACTGTAAGTAAGTCAATGTGGGCGTACAAATGTCCCGCAATTAAGGAATGTATGTGCCATGTATATACTGTAAATAGTTGTATATACTGTAAATAGTTAAGATATAACTACTGCAAATATGTCAATGTGCCGTCCTTACAGTTTGAAATCCAGCGTGGTGCATGTCATTGATCTGTACTAATTCTGACTAGACATCGGGGGACGGGTCGATCGGATCGCCCTCTGCACATGCTGGAATGTCGTATGGCAATCTAGGATTTCACTGGTGAGTTGTGTCTGCGCTTAAATTAGCACTGATCAATACTGATGCCTGTTGGATGTAAAATTATATATACTGTAAATACTTAAATATGTATATAATACTGTAAATAATGTGCATGTACCGTCCTTACAATAAAGATTATATATACTGTAAATATGTATAAATATGTGAATATGACCACATATTATTTTTATATAATATATATTTAATATTTAATGAATTACGAAAATATTAAGGCAATTATTTCTGCGATTGAAAAATTACATGATGAATGTATACAAATTTGTGATCAACTTGATGCTGAAAAAATGAATACAGGTTTATAAAATTGCTCCAGCAGCCAATGACACAGTCGTTGGCGAGCGTGGATGACACACAAGCTGAACAATTTGTTTCACTCGCAAACGCGATTGAGAAAATTATATCATATCTGTCTCCCAAATATGAAGAAAAAAGAAAAAAAGATTGTGAATACCATGTACGACACTTAAAAAAGATTATGTCCGATTGTAAAAGTGAAAATGAAAGCTGTGACAAAGTCATTGTGATTGCGAAAGTGATTGTAACAGCTAAACAAATTGAAAGTGTGAAACAAGGAGAATAATTCCTTTTTGATTACAAGTATAAAAAAATTATATACTTTTTTGTTCTGAATTAGAACATTTTTTTTCTTCGTTCTGAATCGGAATCTAATATTTTCTTGAGCTTATCAAATTTAATACAGGAATGTTCATAAAACAGAATATGATTTATATCGCACACAATCGTAATAATATGTTCTCTCTGAAGCTCATTTAACTTTTCCTGTGTTAACGAAAATTTGCCATCAACGTATTTATCAATAAGTATATTAACACTAATTTTTCTGTGTGGGGAAGTGACAAGATTTTTCTGACGTCACTTTCGAGTACCTCTGTTGTATACAAAATCTCTCGCGTGTTGGTACATTATATAATGCGACATAAATAATTGTTTGGCATAACCACCAACAAACTCAGAAACAAACGATTTTTTTAATTCACTTTTCTTGACTCTGTCAGGATGACGCTGAAGATCTATGATTTTGGGATCTCACGTACACATTTAAAAAAAACAACAATTCTCTTAAATCATGCAGGTATCCGCTCTGGTCGGTAAGTTTGAAATGTATCCCGGACTATAACGAAATATGACATCGCAGATAAAATGGATTGACAGGTTCTATCACAAAAAATATAATCCAGGGTTTTTTTGAGACTTAAGTGTATGAAACATGTTTCCTTGCTGAGTCTGACTGGAATTTTCAAGGTCTACTTGATAGCTGCCATCCATAGCATCACATACAAAATTGCATGCGATCGTTGACGGGATCGCGACAACACCTGGTGAAATATGACGACCTCCACCTTGAGGATTATTGTTGTGCTTGATGATGTTTGATGGTGGGGCTATTTTTCCCCATGATTCTAATATCGCTTACAAATATTCATTAATGATATCGATAACTGCTTTTACCAATTCTTCGTAGTTAAGTCCGTGTATTACGAAGTTTGGTAATTCTGCTTCGGTTATATATAGTGTCCGATAAACAATTGTTTAAGTGTTGTTATGGGGGGGGGGGGCGGATTGAAAATCTCGAGGTAATGATTACCGGTGTCAATCACACTTTCAACGATAAATCAATTGAAAAACTTGAAGTCTGACGAAACCTGGTTTATATGTATCGTTTCAATGAGCTGTTCAAGCGTATCATCGTTGTAGTATTGTATTACTCTGAAAAAAAAAAACTTCTTAGATCACCGAGTATCCGTTGGCATTCAGAACTGCGTCAGAAAATGTTTGGTAAGTTCTTCGTCGATGATCGGATTTTTGTCATCGTCATGAGTATGTATAGATCTTGATAATCTAGGAAGCCTTGTTCCATCAGACGCAGTAAAAGAAAAATGGTCTTATATCTTTTATCCGTATATACATGTATTTCCACGGGTCAGTTTTTTGATACTCTGGAAGTTTAAAGAATATTAGTTTACTTGGAAAGTAATCATCGCGTTGAGGCTGCGGTATCGCCGCAGATGCTGGTGGTTGTTCTTCTGGCCATCCTTACACAGTTCGGATCGACGACTGATATTTATCGACAGCGTAATTTGGCGAGTTTATTTCTATCGCGGCTGATAACGTTTGTTCGTGAACCGTGATAGCGATCTTTGATTCTTTTTCTGTAATACATTTAATTCTGCACTGGAATTCATCGTTAATTTGTTCGATGTGATAACTGCCCGTAGGTATGTCCACTATATTCCAGTCTGGTGTTGCATCGGGTTTATCTTTGTTCGCAAATACAAGTGAATTATTTTCTTGCAATCCAACGAACGACTTTGATCTAATATTTGGCCAGCTATGATATACTAGCAATTATGCTAGTGCTATTTCCTTAGCTGGAATCGCAGTTGGAAAGCTAATGTTAACTCAGGATTAATTGAACTTGCTGATATCATCGTGGTTTTTAACGGCGTTGTAGTAGCGACTGTCTGTTGTTGTAATTCTGATGACGTAGTTATTAGCAACATTATTTTTTTTTTAATTGGAGTTGTAATATCGTTTTCTTTTTGTAGGCAATGACTGTGTCAAGGACATATATTATACCTTGTCTACTGACAACTGCGTCATTACCTCGTGTTAAATCTTACTCATTCGTTTGAATTCCTGATCTGACGTTATTCCATCATTGAGACCTGATGATATCAACGAAGATATTTTTGGCGTATGCGTGTGTTGCCGTGTGCAACTTTGTTGTATATTCGTGTAATTTATCAGCCGCGCACGTGGATTTTTTTTGCGATGATATTAAGAATGCAAGCAATTCCTGTTGCAACTGAAACACCAATTCCTATCACTGGTGCTATCACGTATGGTGCTGCCAATGCGCCAATGACCGTTACTATTCCAGCAATGGCCACAGATAGAGAGTACACAATTATATCAGTAACAAAATGCGTCTATACCTGTTTGTTTTGTTTTACTGTATACTCGTCCATGATATTTTTCAGTTGGGTATGCCAGTTCAATCCAACTTTACATAATCGTTTGTTCCAGGTATATAGTTTAATTGTGAAAATGTTTTGACAGTAGGTTTATTTCTATATAGGATGTAACAATCGTTATTCTCCTTCAAAACGTCTTCATGATCAATCATAATACAATTTATGTATACTTCGGTCCTATCCAAAAGAAAAGGGTGGTTTTAGCTCGTTGTCTATGTTTAGGTGTGTGTGTGTGTATGTGTGTGTGTGTGTGTGTGTTTTACGTTTTTATACCGGTATATTTTTGACTGATTCCCAGCTGTTAAAACGATTCATCGTATCCTTAATTTAAAAAAATTTAATTTGCCATTCATATTTTCAATACTGTAACTGTCATCTTGGAAACAACTCCTTTTCGCAAAATATACCCTATATATCCTTTACATTGAATTTTTCATAATGTAAATAACATTATTACCAACGAACAACATCTGACCGTTTCACCAACTCGTAAGTTTAAGAGTTTTAAATGTTTCAGTTTGCAGGTAAAGAACGTTTTTCATCCATAATCATATGTCATCGTCCTTGACTGTGCGATCTCGAGTCATGCCACATAATTTATGTTAAGCGTTATCTTAGTCTTACACTAACTTTGATTAAACGTCACAACATTTTTCTTGTTTCACACTTTATTCTTGAGAAATTATCATTAGAGTTTATCAAGAAGCTAGCAGAGGGACATCTGACTATAATGAGTACAGTTATTTTCAACAATGTACAACGTTTCTTCAATCCTTCAAACGTTTGAATAAATTTGTATCCGAGTCAAATTGTGCCATTCATATTTTTGAACTAAAATAGTGACTTTATATACTTAGTCATAACGTGTTGTTAAAATTTGTATTCTCCTTAAGTTTTATTTCCATTTTACTTCAAAATGTTCTGTAAATTTATCAGTATATTATTTATATTCACTCATATTCAATACGTAATTTATTTCTTCTTCAGATTAAACTGTTTTAACCATCTTATTATCGTACTTGATTGTACTTGTCAGTGTTATCATCATTAAATGTATTCTGTAAATCGGTAACATTTTTATCACAATTTTGTTGTTGTTGCTTGAAAAAAAATTAACATTTTATTCTCTGGCATGTTATTTGAAATCCGACTATCTCCGACCACTTTCATTTCATCCACACTTGTAAAAAAAAATACACATTATCTCCTGATACCGACATTGTTAGTTTGATATTAAACACATGAAACAGTTCACCATCTCTCTGAAAATTTTTGATTTATATACGATGTAGGTTTGCACCATTTTTATCATAGGTAAATATTACAAAATTAGTGCTTGCTGATTCGGTTCACAGTCTGAATGTTATAATGACGTTTAACTTTTGATTCTTAATGTAATCGTATTCATATAAGGATTTTACTTCTGAAGATAAAAACAAAATATTGTTGCAAATTTCTGAGAAAATGTTGACATATTAAACAGACACATATATTTACTATGCACATTTTATCACTGGTTAAAAAATTTTATACTTATAAACGTATAGAGTAGCTATTACGACAAAAAGTGAAGGGAATTTTTTCATTTATACAAAACTCAAACTACGATTCCATCAGTAAGAAGTGCATGCAAAATCGTGACTTTTATTTCTTTAATATTTCGAATGTAGACTAGCTGTTCACTCCCATTACCACCGTAGCATCATATTTGTATATAAAGAAGTTACGTGCACAGCAGTAGAAGAATTTTATCACGTGATAATACCTGGTGGAATCATCTATGAGGCGCCGTAGCGGACAAAAGCTGGTCCTTTTAGAAAGTTGCAGCTGAAATTTCGGTGCCATATGTAGAGAAATCCAATATCACGTGTTGAATGGAAATGCATGTCCTTAAAGTTCCATTATCTAGATCTATAGTGGTGGTATAAAGTTCAATTTCCTATGTCGACGTTTTACAGTGCATATTTTGAATTACACAGCAGTGGTTGAAATTTAAGTATCATGTGTCGAGAATCCCTAATTCACACGTTGTATGTAACTGTTTGTAAGGAAAGTTCCATTTCACATGGTGAATATTTAGATTTCATCTGTTGAATTTCACAGCAACGAGAAGCAGCCCCCTTGTTTAAAATTAACGCGGTCCGTTCAAATAGATCGACATCTAGCGAAGACATTCATAGTAGTTCTCGACATGTGAATGTTAAATTTAAAACTATAAATGCATGACATAATAATGGCGCCTCATAATTGAATACACGAATGATGTTTCTTAATACCTGATATCATTTTGAATTGTTGAAGTGGACATTGTGTACTGTTACTTTTAACACCAACACATCATTTCCCATATAAAAATAAAAATTCTGACAAGCACAATAAAATATCCAACCACCATTGTGTAATTCAACCGATACAATCTAAAACCTCAACATGCGAAATGGAACTTTCAGTACAATCAATGTGATTCAACATGTTAACTGAAACTCTCGACATATGACATTAAAGTTTCAACAACCGCCGTGTAATTCAGAAGATACAATCTAAAATCTCGACATTGGACATCGAATTTTCAACCAGCGCTGTGTATTTCAACAGATGAAATCTAAATACTCAACATATGAAATGGAACTTTCAACATAAACACTTTGACCCAATACGTAACTTAGGAATTCTCAACGTAAAAATTGAAAAAATTCAAGCACCACCGTGTAATTCAAACGACACAATCTAAAACCTCGACATAGAAAATATAACTTTCAACAACTACTGTTTAATTCAATAGATACATTCTAAAATATTGACCTAGAAAATGGAACTTTAAGGACAATCATTTTTGATGCAAAACGTGAAATCGGAATTCTAAACACATGCCATTAAAATTACAACGGCAACGTTCTGACTGGACCAGCTTTTGTCCGCTACGGTGCCTCATATACAGCGGTACTAACATTTTATCGTGAGACGAAAATTGGAAGTAGGCCGGGTAGGTGTTAATGAATATGCAAGAAAAACATAGTTGAGATTCGGCGCCGTTGCAGATTCTATTTATTCATCATCATCATCATCATCAAGATTTCGTAAGAAAGATTCGGGAAATATTGTGAAGCTCTGTTTGGACGTCTTGCGTGTCGTCCTTATCTTCAACCGTTTGGTGGAATAAAACATTTTGAATACATTTGCCACGTACTGATGAGGGAATCGATGAATGTTAAAATCGTTTGATACTGTCAACAAAAGCAAAAGTTATAATTTTGAAATAACTTTTGCGAAAAATTCCAAAGTATCTTTCGAAACAAAAGTAAATTTCGAATTCCGGTGTTTGAACTTTAAGCAAGTATAACATGCGAAAAACATGTTAAGAATACGGCAAGAGTTTAATTACATCGGAAGTAACTTTAATTTTGAAAGAATTTTAATTTCTTGATTTTTTGGCTCGTTGTCAGCCATAAAATTATATGATTTTCAGGTGCCAGGGTGTACACCGTACTGTGTCTTTAAGTGAGACGTACTGGTCAGTGTGTATACTGCACCGCGCCTACGGTGGTGAGTGTAATGATTCCCAGGCCGGGGTGTATACTGTACGTTGCCTACAAGTGAAATATGATGGAAAATGTGTATACTGCCCCGTTCCTACAGGGGATATAATTTCCTGGCCAGGATGTACACTGTACAATGCCTAAAGGGTAGATGATTTCCAGGCCAGGGCGTACTCTGTACTGTGCCTACAGTGGAGATGATTTCCAGGTCAGGGCGTACACTGTACCGTGTCTACAGGGGAGATGATTTCTAGGCTTGGGTGTATACTGTACCGTGCTTACAAATGAGATGTAAACGGCCAAGATTAAGTCTTTCAAATGCCAGCCAGTTGATCTATTCAGTGTCTTTCTTTGATCTTAATGTCAAATCGTGCATGCAATGGAAAAGAAGGTCGCAAGTTTATCACGACTCGCAAAGATACAAAAGAGCAGTCTTTATTTCTGACGATAGGGGGTCGAAGGTTTGTTTTTCCTTCTGGTGGGGGCTATACAATTTTGTAGCTTGCATAGGGTTAGAATGTTAAAGAGAAAGAATGTCCCCGGGTTTCCTCACTGGTTATACTGGCTATTTAAGAAAAGACCTTTTATATCGTATGTATTATTTAAATAACCTTTAATTCCTTTTATCTTAGTCTTTGAGTGAAGGGTGTTATATGGGTTATAGAGTATGCAGCTTGGCCTTACTTCAGATGTGTACCTCTAAAAAATAACTGTGATAGTTTTTTGCATAAATCCCCGTTTGTGTGTATCTCCCCCATTTCAATAACGAAATTCTTTAATGTGATAAAAATGCACAGAAATTAGTCATTTCATTCACTGATTTATAATTCATACCGTGACTTGACCAGGGTGGCCCTAACACTCTCATCGTCTGCGCGTTTCATGCTTATGGGAGTTTCTATACCAACACGGCGTCATATTGCGTACACAGTGGACGAGTAAATGTTCCTCAGACAACAGAGTGACGTAGTTCGCCCTGTTTTGTAACTGCCAGATAATTCCGCAAATTGCCATAAGGTTGAGAGTTATATCCCTTCGTACAAATGTACACAGAAATTACACAGCTTGTTAACTCGACGTGACAGGCAAAATTGTAGTTATCATTCTTTTCCTTTGCTAGATTTGACATTTTAATTATTACCTTGTGTGTGCATACATGTGTAGTTGTGCATCCTTCCTCATTTGCTGAAAATAGACTTGTCCAGGAACTGGAAATGACCGGCGAGCAGGGTCGTCTTTGACACTCAAAACTTCCGTTTGGTATGAAACGCGCATACCATAAATGTTAGAGGTACCCCGGTCATAATCGGGTTTGAAATTATATATCAATGAATGAGCTACGTTCTGTGCATTTTTTGTCTCATTTTTGCTTTTCGTTTTTTATTTTAAAAGCGGTGTGTGTGTGTGTGTGTAAAACAGACGGGGAGGTATATTTAGACTATAGCTGCCCTTGGTCATTTTCACTTTCTGGACTTAGAAGTAAATTGTTAAAAAAGAGCTGACAACCTTTTATTACATTTTATATATTTGGTAATTCGTTCATTTCACTTTCAGAAGCTGGTATTGTCTAGTCGAGCAAAATTAATTTTCCCTATTTTAAATAACTTCTAAAGAAAGCACAATTATTTCAAAACACGTAAAACAATTATTAAAACCATCATACTTATACGGAACACCTCCAGTACTGCCGATTACTAAGTGTGCATGGCAGCACAGTTCAAGATAGAAAAATTGGAATTAGAGTACAACAGAACGTTAGAAGACAACCTCATATAGGGAAAATATGAACCAAGGGGCTATTGGGTGAAAACAAGCTGGAACCCCATTCAGTGAGCGCCAGTTGTCCGCCACGAGCTGACACTGTATATGGTATATTCACCCCGTCCCTGGCGGTGATGAACTTGTCCTCGATTACCCGCCCCTCACAAGAAAGGATTTGCAATGTGTTATTGTCCAAACACAGGAACACACGTCCGTCTTCGTGGCACGCCACGTCCCAAGGCGCTCCCGGTGCGCGGTACATCCATTCTACCACACCTTCCTGGGTCAAGCAGATGAGCGCATGCTCATCTCGATCTGTCACCAGAATATTTCCGCAAGGGGTGACAGCTAGAAAGCGCGGCCAACTGAAAAGCGCCTGTCCCGTGTCATTAGAGCTGAAGCTTTTCATGATTCTCCCCGTCAGTGAGATTATGTCCACCGATTGCTTTCCAACCACGCAACAGGACACGGCAAAAAGTCGCGCGTCTAAAGCAATTATTCCTTCGTACGACTTCTGAGTCTCCACGTACTCCTGAATTCTGAGATTGTTGTCAGTGTGAACTAGAACAATTTGCTTCTTCTCCGGAAGTGTCACTACCACATCGGTGGAGTTATGGACTGCAGCCACACACACTGGCACATCCAA
Organism: Sinohyriopsis cumingii; assembly: GCA_028554795.2. NCBI lineage: Eukaryota > Metazoa > Mollusca > Bivalvia > Unionida > Unionidae > Sinohyriopsis > Sinohyriopsis cumingii. The sequence continues at coordinate 125,784,885 of CM068838.1, forward strand.
TGTCAACTGACTGGGAAGAGATGAGGAGTCCACATAATTATGCCGTCGAAGTCGGTTATTGTGAGCGTCTGCAATCACAACATAGTTGTCAAATAGTACGATTCCAGTCAACTGCCAGACAGTCGTGGAATCACGTGGCAACTTGACACTGAAAGTAATTTTGTCTCGACCTCTGTGGGACCGATTAGTTAGCAATCCGGTTTCTGACACAGATCTGTGGGAAATTGGGTTTCGTGGAGTAGACAACAAAGGTGTTGCACTAGCAGGTTGTCTGATGGCGGGATTTAAGTTTGTAGTGTGAGTGTTCGTTATTTTTAGTGATGCTAGGGACTGAGTACTGTCCAACAAGCGTTCCATTGGTCGATTTATTTGAATCTGAAGTTGAATTGGATTGGCGGTGCTACCAAGTGATTTAAGCATCACATCAAACTCATTCGCTTGCCCTTCGAGCCTTGGAAGGGCCTCGAGAATCTCTATTCCTGAACCGTGGGTACAAAGTTCATCAAATCCGTCGACAGTTTCATTAATTTTCTCCAGCACTATTACTGCCTGATCTCTCTCCGAGACCTGCTGCTTGCTGCCAACCTCACTTATACTCTGTCTTAGGCTTGTGATCTGATTCATGAATGTTTGATAGAAATGACTCAGTTTTACCTCTAGGCGCTCCAGTTCTGCCAGACATTTATCTTTACTCTTCACCTCACCCTCAGACACACCACTCTCACCGGTGGACACACCCCGCGCCCTCTGTATCTGTTTTTGAAACCTACGTCTCATTGCCTCCATACGTGGTCGACAAGCATCAACTGCCTCGTCCACTGCTATGCATTCGCATTTATCTCCCTTATGATTCTTAACGACGCAGTAGGGGCATGCAACTTTCCTGCAACATAAACAGTAAAATTCAAGTAGTCTACCTTTGTGCTCCTTACACATTAATTTGTCTGTCTCACTCTCACCCTGGACGCCGTGAAGCATAACAGCATTAATAAGCGATGAAATAAAAGAATCAACAGGGAACGCTGATGCCCACTCATGTGGAGAAAGCCCGACTACAGGACGGGACACATGGGAACGATCGTTCGGACATGTGAGGAAGGTGGCGCTGCGATCACTGACCGTCTGCTTGATGTGGTCATCCAGACATTGCCGGCAGAACGTGTGACCGCATGGTAACAGACGGGGATCCCTATAACGGCCCAGACAAATACTGCACATTAGATAATCATTCTCTACGTTTCGGACCACTCGCTCCGCCATTGTGTACTAAGTTACACCAATAATAAGAAATCTGAGCTTTAAAAGAATTAAAGACGGCGTGTATCATACACAGGCAGTAAGGACCAGAAACTTGCACGTATGATTCCAAAGAATGCACACAGGTCTTCGAAAGAAAAGTCTTTGAATCATCTTATAGTGTGTCGTGCATAAATCAATTCTTGAACTTCGTAGAAACTTTTCAGATAGCGTATTCCAAACCGTTGATCAATCCGTGTCTTCCAGTTATGTGTACAGACATTGGTAGGTGTTTCTTTCATGATGACTACAACGTAGGAATCGTTTGTAAACGGATACATGTATACACAAAATTGCTTTCTAACAGTATCCGCATCATTACATAACAAAGTCTGTTTCTGAAAATTGTTTTATGTTAGTATTCATCAGGCAACCTTTTCTCCTGTCTGGATTGATCTGAAAATAATAAAGAAGAATTAATATGTATGAATATTTATGACATATTCTATCTGCCTGACACAGAGGAGAATCGAAAACGAATGTGTACTACATTTGATAAATCCCGACAGCGTCCAGTGAAGGTCAATCTCAATAAAGTAAAGCGATTTTGGTAATCACTGCTACTCTCTAACTAACATTTATCACATTATATGACCCTTTGTGCGTTTGTCTAATTTCTTGTAATCTGCGGTGCTTTCTTTTCATAAATAGGTGGTGTAACAATTTATTTATTTTTCTTGAAAAACTATCAAAAGCTTCTCAATTTTTAAAAAAGATGAGACAATTCAGACGCAAAGGTCCAGCCGATGTGTATATGGAACAGTAGCTGAGAACTTGTACCAAAATTCTTGCAAATATTCACGGTAAAGTTAGCATCATAGTCAATATTTAACTAAAGCATTTATCGTAATAATTTTGTGTTTCTTTTGAAACATTAGAAGATTACATTTGGACCGTTGCAGATTGTCTAAAGACCGAATCTTCGTATAACTGCATCAACCGCTTTACGAGTGGCCATATCGCAGGTCTCAACAGATATTATAAACCAACGCTTTGAAACATTAATTTTTTCCCCTTTGTATGCATGCAGGCACTTTGGCCGAAATACTACGTAAAAATCCGTAATCTTGTCATATTAGAAGACAGATTTTCATAGAACTTGGTATTAAATACATGTAAGTATGAAACGTACGCCGATATGTGCAGCCAAGATTGGTTGCAGTGTTTTGCAGGTTTAAATGAATAGGCGATATCAGCCCCTAAATTGACAATCAGTATCATCATGATTTTATTTGGTGTTGCCAATTTTTCAGCAAAAATTGTACGAGATTTAAAACAGTGTTTATATTAATGTACTTTTTTGAGCCGCCCTCCCGTCTTTAAGATAAAAGAGTTTTAAAATTATTTTAAACATTCATATCACGATCTGTGTTAAATGTTTAATATTTGAGCTGTGCACATGATAAAGACTGATTGTTCGTTTTTGTTTTGTTCGTTTTAACGGCACTTTTAACATAGAATCATTGAACCTTGGATTATGCTTCAGTTGCTTAACCAACCGCGGATCTCTAAAATGAATTAAAATTCTGTGCTTTTATACCAAATCTTATAGATAAATGTATTGTGAATTTTTCAGCGTTTTATCAGAACGACTTTAATGTCATCACTTCGATAGCTACGGTAAATCTTCGCTTGCAAAATTACACAAAAGCAGAGTTTAGAACCATACAATTACGTCAGCATGTATCAAAGTATATGCAGATGAACCGATTAAATTTACTGGTCAACTCTCGAGATTTATTATTTATTTTCCTTTTTGCAATGCATTTTTTCGAAACCTGGAAATAATTTTATTCAAAACAGATATGTGCATAAGAACAAACTGCTCTATATATTCTGTATTCTGTATTATGGCAAGACCATTTTACAACTGTTCTAGTTTTCTTTAGTTCCGATAAGACCAATCTCGTTCCCTCAGACGCTAACTAAAGATTCGAGATTTTCTGTAAATCTGGTTAGACCAACCTCATCTCTTCCAAATGTAATTGAACATTCTAACGTTTCTGAATTCTCGGTCGAACAAACTTCGTTCTCTTCGACTTCACCCGAAGGTTCATGTTCACAATGTGGTTATTGCTTGGCCATATGACTTCAAATAATTACAATTCTAACTGCTAGTTGTACTTAATAATAGGTAAAATAGTAGGTAAGAATTTATTTAACCAACTTCAATTAGAGCAAACAGTCAATTTTTTGCTAGGTTCTAAAACTATACCCAAAAATGACAAATTCCAGAACATTCACAATCATTTGTGAACTGAAGCGTTAAACATGTAATTGTATAGCTTAGGTTACTCGCCTATAATATTAGTGATAAGTATCGTTTCAATACATAATTCTTTTGGTGTGAAAACATTTGTGTGTGTACTTCCATGTACATGAATGGTAGTTGTTTCGTTTTTCTTTAAAATTTTAAAATGTGACTTGGTCAAATTTGAATGAAGTTTAAGGAACTAGCGGCATTTTTATTAGATTGTTACAATATTTGCAATTACGAAAACGTAGGTACTACTAACAGCTGAAATTAATTACAATGTATAATTACCATAATGAAATCTAGGCACCATTAACAGTTGGAACCAATTACAATGGATAATTACCATAATGCAATTACTAAAAAATAAGAGTCTTACAGAGAGTGCAATTGGAAAATAATGACACACAATGAGATATCTTCATTCGAACAATGTAAGGCAGCACGCGTAGCGTAGCAGTGGTAAAATGGCTGAATAGGGTAATGTTAATTCCAACTGATGCGTGTTTATTGTTAGCCCATTTGCGCACCAGGAACCATGATGTTTCAATAGTTCTCGTGCCAGACTCGTGATAAGAAGATGCGGGTTCGAATCTTTCCATCGGATCAGCCTGAGTCGGCTATGGTGTGTTCTTGGAAATTTACTCCAATTGCCTCAACACAAAAAACTACTTGATGCTGTGCCGTAGAAGGCCAAAATGAACACCGAATATATTCCACCACTCATTCTTAAATGCTTCAGTATCTCACTATCATTGTGTATGTGTGTGTGTGTGTGTGTGTGTGTGTGTGAGAGAGAGAGATTTATTTGGATTTTTTTAACGTAGCATTAAAATATTTTCAGTCATATCGCCACGATGTCTGCAGTTTAGCAGTTTGAAGTAATGTCTAGCACTGAGGCATCATTCCACAGATATGTTGCATGTCATACCCAGTCACATTATCCTGACACCAGGTCGACCAGTAGTAATACTAACCTCTTAATGCTGAGCGTCTAGCGAGGCAGCTGTTAGTACAATTTTTATAAGTCTTTGGTATGACTCGGCTGGGGTTCGAACCCGCGACCAACCACATCCGAGGAGGACGTTCTAACTACTAGGCCACGGGAGAGGGAAAAGATGATATCATTAAATGATGAGTTATTTTACAGACAAGAGGAATTTGTTTTATCGATGAACGTTCAACGGTGTCACGGCATGTTTTCCTTAAATTGCGCGTGTCGCTGCTGCTGCATCTTCGCTAATCAAGGTTCTGATGTGTTAACCCTATATACACCTTGGCGGATCATTTAGATCTTTCGGTGCTTCGGGTCTGTCAGTTTCATTCGATACGGCGGCCAGCCACCGCACCCAATCAAAATAAAGTTGTTAAAATTAGAACACTGTTCCTATAAGATCGAGAGAAGGGGAGCACTTACTTGGAATGGATTAATAAATAAGCAATTTTTCACCGCCAGTCTGTTTGTACAAATACGCACTTTCCCTCAATACACCTGTAATGACTTCTCTCTTGTATATAATCACACCTTCGATGTTAAGCTTACAAAGTCAATTACCTACACCATTTTCGGCCGTCGTACAATGCACCGCTGTTACACGCTATTGGTTAGCTGGCATTACAAACTAAGGGAGACACCTTATGAAATCTTGCAGATAGAACAAAGCTCTAAAATATCTAAGCAATCCGCTAATATGTAGATGGGGTTAATGCGTGGAACCTAGCAAAGATTTTGCTGTCCATGCTTTCAATTAATATTGCTCATCGCTGGTCGGAATGTTTGACCCTTCTCACTGAATAATTTTTGCGATTATCCCCTTATTATTAATTCCGCCATTGCAAGCCTGGGAAGAAAGGTTGCCATCAGAACCAAAATCCGTCCAGCCTTTGGTATAGACGGGACCCCTATTGATTCAGCCTCCCGCGTTCCCCAGATCCGACTCTCCGCCTTCCTCCGCATGTTAAATGTTTGGGGGTGGGTGGGTGTTTTTCCAGTATTTCAAAGGTACCCTGACTTTCCTCGAGGGGGAACCAAAGCAAAAGTCTATGTGTTTACTTACTCAAAATTGCATAACACCCAATAAACGTGCGCAAGAATAAAACGATGATCAAATTTCAAGTGACAAGTGACTGTACGTTTATGTGTGTGTACGTTTTTGAGGGCTGGTCGGGACCCCATCCCAATTCGGCCCTGTTGCGCATGTCCATCAGTTCACCTCCTTCCGCATCGCGTTTCTCTCGTGATGTCACTTTATTTGTGCATAACCTAGTCATGCGACATTACCTTAAAAATTTCAATAATTACCTTTTATTATAGTGTACAAAGGCATCTCGTCGTTCAATTTATATTTAAATTATTGATCTTTGCAAACGACATCCTCTACAAACTGGAATGCACTGTTTGTTATACGGAACCGACTGCTTGTCTTACATCCATGTTGCTGACCATTCAGTCATACTAAAGTATGCCAAAAATTGCTCAGTGGAACAATGCTATTATTTGTCGAAGATATGGCAGACATATATATGTAAAATTACTGAAAGCACCTTTTGTTGTGGTGCTTTTTTTAATTGTGGTGGCCCCATAAACACAATGGTTTTGTTGTGGTTGGCTATAACGGCACTTTTAACACATCGTTGCCTGTATCGCGCTGTAGAAATGGAAACCAAATGCTTTTCCCAAAGACACACCTAGGCAGTAAACATGGAGTAGCCTGAACTGGTATTTAACCGATGACTCTTGGATTCCGAATCTCTCTACCAACCGCACTAACGCACCCACCCCTCCAAAAATCCACAACACACACACACACACACACACACACACACACACACACACACACACACATGTGTTGATCTAACCCCGCCAGTGTTTCCAAGATCGATTCAGATAATACCCATTAATTAGTCATCAACTTACACTCGTCAACGATTAAAACAGGCTCATTATTTTGCTGCCTTACCTAGATATCAGCGTACACTCCTCAACGATTAAAACAGATTCATTATGTTGCTGCCTTACCAAGACATCAGCGTACACTCCTCAATGATTAAAACAGACTCAAAGTTTTACTGGCTTGCTGCCTAATTTTCTGACCAGTTGATTTATCGAGAGACTCGGTGTTGGCTCTCAGAAGACAACTTTCTCACTGCCATCCATAAATACGGAGATGCTTTGCTTTTTTTTTTACTGGAGTCTGGGTCCAGTTTTACTGAGTGTACACATTCCATTCTACATTTATGTTCAATAACAGTTACCCGTTGCCTTCTGAACCTAAGTTCTGCCTATTTTCAGGTAAACTACACCACTTGCTTAGAGAGTCGATTCTGAAACAGGCAACATGCCAGCACATGAGTACAGTCCAGACTCCAGGCTTGCACTTGAGCACAGTCCAGACTCCATCCATCTGATTGAGAAACACGTGACACAAGTCCAGCAAACCCCTTCCAACTGCATTTTCCAAGCACATAACGACACATTTCGAAACACGGCATAATGTACTACATATAACTGATCACAGAATATTAATACTATACTGTTTTCATCCGTTTCCGGATTCAATTTTCGTTAGATGGTGTCCAGTTGTACACGCTTTGTTCATCCACGTAGATCAACATCGTGCTACGGCGTATCACAATGCACGCAAGATAAAGCTGATGGCGGTAGATGAAGAGGAGGGCAGAACGCTAACATGATGGGGGTGGGGAGAGACAAAGTCATAGCGGATATATAGGTGTTCATATAATTGCCTGTTGTATGCTTTGATCTATGCTTGTAAAGAAATAACATATTCCGATAAATATATTCTTACAATGAGTAACTTTCCCGTTATATGACAAACTCTACATGTATATCGATTGTTTGCACATACGTTATGTAGATATAGAAAGATTCCTACCTTATGCTTGTACCTCCAAATATTGATCGATCAATGTGTTATTCATCACCAAGTGAATGTGGATCCGAACTCTTTTAATCGCAATCATGGTCGAACATGTCCCGTTGCAGTCCAATCAGTTAGGAAGTGTATTTGCCACATTTATGGCAAGCTATAGAGGCCATAACATGGGCTCGCGACCCAAACTGAATATACCGTTTATTCAAATGATCTCTGTTAACTCCCGTCATCGAGCTCTCATTTTACGTGAATTTGGTTCTCCATCAAGAATAATCGAATCTTCATACTTTGTGTAGGGTCACAATGACAAAAAACATTTTACGTTCTCGAAGGTCGAATGCGCAACCTCTGTTTGGAGGCTCCAATACATATATTTCTAAGTTCTAATTTATAATTTCGAGAGTCAGCTGGAACATTTATTTCAATCCCACGATCTCTCTATAAAGTTCCCATATTTGAGCCGACATCGATGAATCTTTAAAGTTCACCAATATTCTCTAATACGAAATAAAATGCATGGAAAAAATTCAAAGTGTGTACGAATTTGGGTGTGCACGTGTGCGCGTTTATGTGTGTATGGAAAAGTGTGTGTGTGAGAGAGAGAGAGCTCTGAAAGTATGTCAATACATATGTATGTAGACTTAGATGTTATTATTTAATTTCAAAGTACAAGAAGGACTTTATGCACCCGAACAAATTCTCACAACTGCTTGAAATTTACCTCCTCGAGATCATGCATCAAGATCGTGCATTCAAACCTCGAAAACATTATCCGCTGCTAACACGAATGCACGATATCAAATCAGATCGTGCCATTTACACGACTTTTCTGATTGGCTCTCACGACATCTGTTATTCGAGCTTCGAGAACGCGCATTCGAGTCATCGAAGTGCGAAATATTTTTCACCTTATGTCCGGTTGACTTTCCATGTAGTTTGATTACGTAAAATGGAAGCCTCCTATAACCGTAATGGAGAACTCGAATACGCATAGTGCAGAACATGCCAGTTATGGAAATCACGTGACTCAAAACGTATCATTTTCTCGACGGTGTCTAAACCTCGTGACGTTCCCAAGTTATGACCTCGAAGGCTTGCCGTACAACTTATTACACTATACGATCTATATTCAAAGTACGATCAATTTACATATTATCTTCGCTGTCGAGTTCTTTTCAACCGAGAGCTATTAGAATTCACTGTGAAAGGTATTAGTTTAAGCCTAGACAAGCCCATATTCATATAAAAACGGTATTGGTCTATGTACCATTCATTGTTTACACGGCTATACAATACTGGTATATTTATATCAGTATAATCCGTGTCGATCAGTTCTAACTGTATAGTTGTGTGACCATGCGAGTGTCGTGATGGTATGGGGTATTGAAATCGATTCAAGAGGACCACGCTTATCTTGTGTATTATTTGTAAGAGTTGTAATATACAGCTCTACATAATTTTTACAAGCATGGCAGAGAGGTAATATACCGTATGTACGAATTTTCTTCTAGCGTAAATTGTTGAATTTTTAGTTTCTGCTCACGTGTACAGTATCCAGAGGCGTAGCTATGATATTTTGCGCCCGGGGACGAACTATAAAATTGGCGCCCAGCCCCCTCCCCGTTTAATCACATTTTTGAATATTACCCTTGTTTACTTATTATAATGTAACGTTGTAAGCCTCATTTTGGCGCCCCTGTACCTTGGCGCCCGGGGACATATGGATCCCCCTGCCCCACCCCACCCCGCTACGCCTATGACAGTATCTCATTATACGGTTATTTTGTTGTTGTTGTAAATATGGCATAATTTATCGTAATAAAATTTTTGCTGGTCTTTCTAGTTTAAAAAATTATTTTTCATTTGCTTTGTATGAATTATTAATTCGTTAAACAAAATGTATCCTTCATATAAAAAATGTCATTTTCATTGTATGAATTTTAATTCGTTGAACAAAATATGTTCTTCATATAAAACATGAAATACCTTAATATGAGAAAAAATTACTGACTGAAGAAAAAAAAACGTATGCCCTTTATATGGGCAATGGGATGTTTGTTATTAGGGCCGTGTTTGCAAGTGCATAAGTATAATTATAAATAAATAATATATAAGTAAACTCTCTTAAATTTGGCTAACATACTCTTTAATGTACGCGCATAATAATAACGGAGCATAAGTACGCTCATTGTCACTCATAACGGTGAAAAGTTCGTCGATTTCATCTTTACCTATCTTAGATATATCCATATGATTTATTTTATGCTTAGGTCCCTGGGGTCCCCTTTTTCTTCGCTGAATATAAACATTCTGCCATCAAAAGCGCACTGCCTTGATATACAATGTATGTATGCATGTATGCAAAGGTTTTAACGGCACATCAACACAATATTGTATATTTAGTGCTTTATTAGTTTATGTATCCCTCAAACGATATATAACGACACCCCTCCCCCCAACCGACGCATAAATGGGTAAAATCACGAAAGAAAGGTTAGGTTTAGATTCATCTTGAGTCTTGGATCAGCTCGAGTTGGCTTTGGTAATGTATCGTTTGGGAAGGTACTATCTTGGCACAAAAATCTACTTATGTTGCTGTGTCGTAAAACACAAAACAAACCCGCTATCTAATCATAACTCTTCAAAACAAAACAAACCAATATATAAACCCAACTCTAAAAACTCCAGTACCTTCGATGCAACAAGATAACCACGAGATACACCGCCAATTAAAAATGGTGCCTCCATGTCAAACTTGGAGGGGGGATTTGGACCCATTTTACATGTGAGACACCAAGTACAAGGGAGTGGGAATTACTAAAGAGATTCTCTTTTCAAGCCATTATCAGCTCTAGTGGAATCGTGTTTTTCCTGAAATAAACATGAAAGCTTGGTAACTTGTCGTTTTAATTGTCGATAAGGCTATTTACTTCATCGAAATGAATCATATATTATACTTGATATTATGTGCCCCTATAGCACGAAAGTTCCCCGTCTTGTATCGAAAGACGCAATAGTGAAGTTTGCAATCATGCAACAGACTATATTGTGATTTTAAAAAAAATATCTGGACGATTGTCATCCTGAAAGAGGATTTCCAGACAATGATCTTCGGGATACAAAACCAGTTACAGAATTCAAATTTCACAGCATGTGCATTTTGTGTCAAAACGTATACCAACAAATACTTTTTGCAAGAGCAAGTGATTGTGCTAAAGACAGCTAACAAACAAATTTTAATTAGTACGGTCAAGTATTGTATTTGTGGTGGAGATGTTGGACAGAGGATGATACTGAATGAAAGCTCTCTTCGAGGATGTTCCATCTTCAGTGTATTAAAATGAAACATGTGCTTGATCGGAACATGGCCTTGTGATGAATGTCCAAATCAAGTATTCCTGAAATGCTTTTAGAAATATGAAATTATAATAATTAGCTTTTTAGCTTGAACGATAACCAAATGATTGATTATATGTTTCTACTTATTATGTATCCATTTGTTTCTGTGTCTGTTTATTTGATGGATCTATTTGTTTATGAAAGAATAACAAAAGATAGTATAAATGTAAAGTTTTATTTGAAGAACTAATTGGGGAAAAGTCACAAATTCGGTCTAGTGCGGTTGGCATGCACAGCAGAATGTAATGTATCAGGATATCATTACACACAAAATGAGACATAATTATGTGGGAAGGACAATGTTGTTATCTGCCAGTTTGCATGGCTAGGGAATCAAAATGGTCGATATGGAAGCGCACACGTTTGGTGACGTCATGTGAAAAATTATATAGGGCGCATATATATATATATATATATATATATATATATATATATATATATATATATATCTGTGTGTGTGTGTGTGTAGTATGCATGTATGTGTGTGTGTTTGTGTGTATGTATGTATGTATGTATGTATGTATGTATGTAATTATGCCTATTGTCACGGATAGTAATAACCAAATAATACATTGTTTCAGATCCCGTGGTCCAGGTAATATGTAATCTCAGACTGTGATGCACAGGTAATATGTTGTCAAAGATCAAGAACTTACGATTAACTGAATTCCAAAATATGCTTTTAAAACAAATTGTTTAAAGAAATGCCCTAAATGCACATCTTCACTAACCAGATATCTAGCCAACAAAGTTTCAATAAATCTTCTGTGCAGTATGGGAAAGGAAGTGACAAGCTGAACTATCATAATTATGCCTATTTTTGACAAATTATAAAAAAAATGTCCCCATAGATGGATTTGGTAAAACAATTAAAACCTTTTTGCATATCTACACCATATCTAACCAACAAATTTTCAATAAAATCCTCTAAATTTCACTAATACCCCGTTTTTTTATTTTCTTCTTCAAGAAATGTTCCCCAAAATGGACCAGAAGAAAACTGAAACCGTATTATGCATAGACCATATATCAACTCCACAAAATTTAAATAAAATATTCCAACAATATAGGAAAAGAAAACAATTTTTCAACAAGTAATTTCTGAAAAATATGTGCCACCAGAAGAAAAAAAAACTAACTTTATCATGTATTAGCACCAACCACATATTAAAATTTCATTACAACCCTTCAAGCTATTTTTGGGGGAAGAAGTGATGACAAGCTTCGTCATGGATGGATATACAGACTAACATAGGCTTAATGTCAATATCCCCCCTCTTCACTAAATTGTGGGGATAAATCAAAATTATCATGGTTACTGAGTTAGTACAATTAAAACACCACACGATGATCTTCTTCCACAAGCCATACATGAACAATGAACATCCGGTGGATATGATATAATCTTCTTCCTCAAATCATACAGGAACAATGACCATCCGGTGGATATGATAGTCTACTTCCTCAAATCATACAGGAACAATGACCATCCTGTGGATATGATGTGATCTTCTTCCACAATCCATACATGAACAATGACCATAGGGTGGATATGATAGAGTCTTTTTGCTCGATCAAAACATGAATAATGACCATCCTGTGGATATGATGTGATCTTCCTCCACAATTCATACATGAACAATGACCATCCGGTGGATGTGATAGAATCTTCTTCCTCAAACCATACAGGAACAATGACCATCCTGTGGATATGATGTGATCTTCTTCCACAATTCATACATGAACAACGACCATCCGGTGGATATGATAGAATCTAATATCCTCAAACTATACATGAACAATGACCATCCAGTGGATATGATGTGATCTTCTTCCACAATCCATACATGAACAATGACCATCCGGTGGATATGATGTGATCTTCTTCCTCAATCCATACATGAACAATGACCATCCGGTGGATATGATAGAATCTTCTTCTGCAATCCATACATGAACAATGACCATCCGGTGGATATGATAGAATCTTGTTTCTCAATCCATACAGAAACCATGACCATCCTGTGGATATGATGTGATCTTCTTCCACAATCCATACATGAACAATAACCATCCTGTGGATATGATAGAATTGTCATCTTCAATCCATAAATGCACAATGACCATCCTGTGGATATGATAGGATCTTCTTCCTCAATCCATACATGAACAATGACCATCCTGTGGATACAATACACTCTAATATGAACACCTCCTTACTGCAGATGGATTTTTATAGTTCACATTTTCAGATATCCCCTCTGAAAACATTCATAAAACTGTCTTTTATATAGTGGACACTTAACATTTTCTAAAACAATCTTGTCAACAAAAATACATATAACAATAATCATGATCCAGCAAATGGACACATTTTTGCAAGGGAAGCAAATGTCCCTTGATCTGTGAATCCCCGTTTTTTCTGACAAATACCTGCTCAAACAACAATTGTCATTTTCCATTAGGTCTCAAACGTTCATTTAGCATTGATTTCATAAATCATATTATCTTACTTCAGTCAGATTGAAAATAGTACAGCTATAGTGATGGACACTCTACTCATGGAGTACAGCTATAGTGTTGGACACTCTACTCATGGAGTACAGCTATAGTGTTGGACAGACAGAGTACAGCTATAGTGTTAGACTCTCTACTGACAGTACAGCTATACTACTGGACACTATACTGACAGTACAGCTATAGTGTTGGATGCTATACTTACATTGTGCAGATATGGTGTTGGACACTACTGATTGAGTACAGCTATAGTGTTGCACACTCTACTGACAGTACAGTTATACTGTTAGATACAGTACAGTGTACATATATGGTGTTGGACACTACTGAGTGAGTACAGCTATATTGTTAGACACTACTGAGAGAGCACTGCTAAGTGTTTGACACTACTGACAGAGTACAGCTTTAGTGTTGGACACTCAACTGATCAAGTAGAGCTATAGCATTGGACACTGTACTGATAAAGTACAGCTACAGTGTTGGACACTACTTACAGAGTACAGCTAAAGTGTTGGACAATGCTAACAGTAAAGTTCTAGTGTTGGACACTACTGTCAGTACAGCTATAGTGTTGGACACTACTTACGGAGTAGAGCTATAGTGTTGGACACTACTGACAGTACAGCCAGTGTTGGACACTACTAACAGAGTACAGCTATAGTGACTGAGCACAGCTATAGTGTTTTACACTCTGCTTATAGAGTACAACTATTGTGAAGGACACTCTATGGATACAGTACATCTAAAGCATTGGACACTCTACTGAGTACAGCCATTAATGAAGGACATGTAAATATGTTATCAGTCAGTATGGATGACTAGATCCGGACCAAAGTGTGACTTATGTCAATCAAGGTATAATGTATACTGATAACTTCAGTCAGTAATACACATGACCTTGTCTACTTTTGACTCCAGTCAATTGGATTTTTGTATTTAAACATATTTAATTGCAAATAAAAGGAAAGCAAAAGGGTTCTTCCAATGTAGAATAGCTTTTCCTGTAACAAATACAAAAGAAATCACTGGATCAATTAGTATCACAAGGCCCATGTTCTTTGTTTTAATGTTACTAAATCTTTGCTTATAAAGGAAGATAAAAAGCTACAATGAATGAATAGTTCATATAAATGATGATAATTTTACATTTAGGTTTCCTTTTTGATGACACTATCAAGCATTGGAATTAAATAATATCACACAGACCTTTGACCTTTTGATAGGCTGTTTCAATTAACAGTTTGCAATTTTAATTTTAAAGTTATTTATTTAATAAACAGGGTTTAAAGTTCTAGTACATGCTACTGTATTTACATTTTCAATAAAATTCTTATTTAATTATTTTTGTGCATTATTTGTTGTGTTTCTACTTGATTCAGCGATGACCTGTACATCAAGGGCACTTGTCTATAAAGGTCAATTTTGTAAGGTTGCTTCATTACATAATATTGTAATATAACACTGTATGCTGGACTTGACCTTGTCCAAAACCAAGTTAATTTCTGCTCAACCTAATTGACTTTTTAAAAAAATTTGTTACTTAATTTTATGTCAACAACTAATACATAGTTAAATTATTCTCTATGTTTATGGGCTTAATATCAGGATCTTTATTAATAGAAGAAGTAAATATGTTGATTTACGTCAGGGTTTTGGACTTTCCTAAGTGAATTGTACAGGTTATGGTTTTGATTTTGTAAACATCAGGATCATTCTAAAAGTTTATCATCTATTAGGTAATGTATTGTTTTAGAAAATGCTAATTGTGACTAGAGGTTAAGTAGAGAAATATATAATCTTATAACTGGAGGACTTGGTCATTCATGCTTTAACATCTAGCACTTTTAAGTTGAATTATAGGTTGTGACCAGGAGTTTCGGGCTGGAATCTTGTTTGTTCAAATTATTGAATTTGAGTGATTATTTCTTCTGGAAATACAAAAAATGCTCTGATACAATTTTTGGATAGAGACATTCACTGGAATTTATAGTATATTCAAACCTGGAATGATATTTCTGTGATTCAACAAAAGACTGTTGACACATCAACACTTCAATAACTAGCACAAACACATCATTGACTTCAGTTCTGAGATATTTTCTGGACTTTTACTGAATTTTATTCAGGACGTTAAATTGCTAGGACTTGTGTCTGTATATCTTGTTTTTTGGGGGATTTAATTCGCAATACTGTAAGTACCATTTTTCTCATTTTCACTATGTATTCGAGAGAAATAAATATATTTGTTCAATTTTACAAAGGTTGTTGTCTTTTACTCTTTTCTGTTACTTATGTTCAGAGCATAGACTCGTCAAGGGGCTTGCCTAGGCCCTCTTGTGGGTCCAGGGCAAAATCCTATCTGGCAAGATGTTATGGTTTACATCCAGTAGTACCTATGTATTTTAGGTTGAAGTCTACTAATGCATACAATTTACCCATATGCTGGCTTCTTCTGAAAAATTATCTGAACCTTTCTTGCAATTATTTTCAGTCAATCAGTGACCATCTTTTTAAAATATGATATTTAATATAACACCAAACACAGACTGGTTCAGTTGCTCATAATCTGACTAGCTGCCAGGGACCTAAAATACAATGTCACTTTCAATGTAATTATTCACCGTCAACAACACTTTTCACTGAAACCTCCTGTAAAAGCAAAATTGTCATGTAATGTCTGTTTTCAGGATTTTGAGGAATTTATTTCTGTTGTAGAGTCTGTTGCAGTGAGAAATTTTAAAAAAAATCCATCAGAGAATCAAAAGTCTTTCTATGAGAATTCATCATATATACATACATAGAACAAAGCTTTTTGATTTTTCTGTTGACATGTAGTGCACAGGTTTAACTAAACCAAAACAAAGGGAGGTAATCCAGTATTATCACATAGGGTCCATGTCAATATACAATATTCAACATTTTTGCATTAAAAAACATAGTACTCAATGTCATAGAAATCCAGTAGTCCCTTTAAGTGTGAATGAGATCCAAAGTTTAATATATCAAAGGAAATGTTTCTTTGACCATTTGCATGACTGTATCCAAGGCAGGGAAAAATCAACCCCGTTTATTTTACCATTTGCATGACTGTATCCAAGGCAGAGAAAAATCAACCCAGTTTCTTTGACCATTGCATGACTGTATCCAAGGCAGGGAAAAATCAACAGTTTCTTTGACCAATTGCATGACTGTATCCAAGGCAGGGAAAAATCAACAGAGTTTCTTTGACCATTTGCATGACTGTATCCAAGGCAGGGAAAAATCAACCCAGTTTATTTCACCATTTGCATGACTGTATCCAAGGCAGGGAAAAATCTATCCAGTTTCTTTGACCATTTGCATGACTGTATCCAAGGCAGAGAAAAATCAACCCAGTTTCTTTGACCATTTGCATGACTGTATCCAAGGCAGAGAAAAATCAACCCAGTTTCTTTGACCATTGCATGACTGTATCCAAGGCAGGGGAAAATAAACAGTTTCTTTGACCATTTGCATGACTGTATCCAAGGCAGGGAAAAATCAACCCAGTTTCTTTGACCATCTGCATGACTGTATCCAAGGCAGAGAAAAATCAACTCATAATAGAATCAAACATCTGAGACAATGAAGGCAAATTATAGAAAACAGAAAAAAATTATGATAAATAAATTTTAAAGTTACAGAAGCAAAATACAACACCTAATAGACTGTGATCATCCAGCCTCATGGAGTGGGCTGGTGTTGTCTATGTAGGCAAACATGTTTTGACAAAAGAAACACAATTTCTTTTATAAAACTAAATTTTCATCCCTTGACTTTAATAATTGCAAACAAAGTTCCATTTTTGAAAGCTAGGAACTCTTAATCAAACAATTATGTGCTCCAGTTTATGACATAGGTTTCTGGTGCTGACATGTTTATAACATACATTACACAGCATTTTGATAAACAATCTCTGGATATCTCATTTTTAAATTCCAGTGTGACTAAAAATTGATACATAAATGTCTAAAATGTACACAACAGACAACTAATTTATAAAATTACAAACAAAGTTAGATAAAATGGCTTATAAAATGGTTGAGAAAGTGCATGTGCATGTTTTACCTGGGTTATGTCCCTTGGATGCATCTGCCGCTACAGGACACATACAACTAATTCGCTTCCGGTAGATCCTAACACTAATATCTGGCCAAATTTACTTCTTTGGTAAGATTGGCAAATCATACTTAAATATTCTGAATGATCTGTCCTAAATGAAACTGGTGAAACAAGGAAAATGATATGCAGTGTGTGTCGTTTTTTACAAAAATTTCCTTGTAGGTACCCATGGCAAAAATCCAGGGCAGTGTCAGGGATAAAATAAGAAGCCTAATAAAATATATTATTTAGCCGTCAGCAACCGTCATTTTTTTAAGTACAGTATTTAATACATACAGGTTTCACGAAATGGAAACATTTATATTTTTCATTGCATGTGAAAGCAACCTTTGCTAAGGGAAAAAAACTTTAAGAAATGTGTTGCACATATTCTTTTATTTAGCTAAATCTAATACAAACATGTAGATCATCAGGCTGTAGTATAAGCTATAAATATCATACAAATATTAATCTGAAACAAAGATAAGGACCTTAATATGTCCTCTTCATCTTCTGAATGAACAGTTGCCATGGTAACAAACCATTTTTCTTCTGTAAACTTTTATCAAAAATACTGAAATCAGCTAACTGTAACTTCTTCAAATACTGGTCACAAACCAACTGCAAAAAAAGAAAAAAGATTAAAAAAGAATCCCTCAAAAGGACTGGCACTCAATGAAAAGAAGTTCAAGAGACTCGCATTACTGTTTCTTGTGTCCTTTCATTCTTTTTAACTGCTAAGTTTTGAAACTTTCACTGACATTTTTTAGATACTCCAACAAATCGTTCACTAGAAACAGCAATAACATGATTTTTAAGTTGGTCACAACTGCCACCACACTGGCAGTCTCAATGTCACCATTTTAACATAGGACCAGACTACATATCATAAGAAAGCTTTAAAATGAAAACCCTATGCTGAATGGACTATCTATTCAGAAAAGGGTGATATATGAAGATTTTTAAATGTGCTGCCTTGACAAACAGACAAGCATGATTGCTACAGATTTTCGACATATCAATGAGGGGCTATTGTAAAATGAATTGCAATATCAGAATCAAAAATTTAAATGAAGGAAAGGATTATAATAAAGGGCTTCACAATAAAGAAAAATATTTGTGACAATTCAAATATTGGTATAATGAAGATGCTTAATATTTTAAGCACAACAATTATAAACTGTAATATAAAATGCTTTATATATTGTTTACATCCTGTATCACACCTACATTTATTTAATGTAAAAAAAAATCATACTTAAGCAGATAATACAGTAAAAACTGCTATGAGCAACCTTTGCTATGAGCAACCACCTGTCATTTCTGACCACAATCATAATGCATGGATCAACGATTTTATTATATAAACACTCTATTATGAGCGACCACCTGCTGAACCTGACCAGCGATCGTGATGTCTTGACAAAATATGCATTTCGACACTGCTACGAATGACTGCATCGCAAAAACGAGGATAAACATCCACCAATCTTTATTTAATGCCCGTAGAAATGACCACTCATACCATTCTAAATTTTAAAAAAAATAGGCTGGCTACTGATGTCTGATTCTTTTTATAGCTATGCCTATAGTGTTTTATAGTTTCTGTCATAAACCAGACTAAAGTATATGTAGATTATTTCCTAGTCTGGTTCCCTGCTTTGTATGCTCCCTGCGCTGTTCACCGCTCTATAGAGGTGAGCAAAGCAGGGAGCATACAAAGCAGGAACCAGACTAATTATTCCCGCACTTAGCCTGCTTCCTGGCCTTAATATAGGACCCAACATCCCTATCAACAACCGTAATGCGAGAACAGACAGACACCACTGACTTATAAGTAATCAATTGTTACAATGACTGCTTGATTAGTAATGATTGTTCTGATCAAAAACAAACATAAAAGGAATATTTCAAAAATAAAGGACTGTTGCTACTGGTGAGAGATGCTACAGTTCACAAACCAGGCTAATGTACATGTCATGAATTGCTGTTGTAGTGCCAAAGTTGACATAGTGGTCGCGTATATTGTTTGTCTATAGAGTTAATCCGTATTGAAGGGGGTGAATAAGGTCATTGTCTATTAAACCAGCAAGAGAGAATCGTTTGTGGGATTCAATTGACAGTGTTCAAGACTTGTGATGTTTGTTGTATTTCCCCCTGATGATAAGTGATTACATCTCAATCACAAAGCTCTGATTCAAGTGTATGTGACCATGTTACACACTTTGCTTATAGAGTTAATCCCTGTATGTCATCTCTGAACGAAGCTGTTGACTTTTGTCCCTGAGTAAATGGTTGTTTCTGGATAAGATAATTATTTCTTTTTATTTCATTAATTGTTAGATACGCAATGTACATGTTTAGATTTTTCATATTTTCCACAGCCCAGTCAAAACCATCTTTATGTTCAATATTACAATTGAGCACTAATAATTTTAACACCTAGAACCTTAATGACAATTGAAAAACCTCCAACTAAAAAGAAACAAATTTTAAAGCAGGAGAAAATAATTATTGTAACTGAAAGAAGTGAAAAAGAGCAGATCACTCACAAAAAAGCAGTTTAAACATTGGTATAACAAATTTAGGTTGTTACAAAGGAAAATGAGTACTTCAGAAATGATTTCATATGCTAAAATATGTGATCTTCAAATATAAATGTGATTTCATGTTTAAGGATAGAAGTATATCTTTATTGCTATATAATTTTGTTTGTAGATGAATGCATACAATATTTTAGCAAGAACTATTAATAAAAAATAGAATATATGTACAGTGATTGTGGTTATTTTTCTTGAAACTGTTTTGAAACTGGACCTTGGAAACTGTTTTTTTTTTTTTACAAATCTGCTATAAGAGACCACCCGTCTTGAGAGACTGCTTTTTGTTGGCAGAAAGGATGGTCTCTCATAACAGGTTTTACTGTACCAAAAGGTAAGAGAATTATAAAAATGACAGTGAAAATACTGGTATAAAGGTAAAAAAAATTATCAAAATGATGGAGAAATACAGTGGAGGAAATACAATGATTAAATCATGCCTAAACCTTAAGTACAACACTAATTGCAAAATTTAATTTAATTTGATTTAATTGGTAAAGTTGATAATCTTAGATTTATTACAAAAGACTTACTGAGTTGAGATAAATAGGTATGGCTTCTTTTGGGACATCTTTCTTCATATTTCTAGCCTGAAACAAAAAGAATAATAGAAGTAACAATGAGCTACATTTTCATGACTACTTATATCAAATGCTTAATAAAGGTAATTTGGCAAAAGCCTGTTCTTTAAAACCAAAACTTGTGTCCTACAATTTTACAGAAACCATATCTAGTCTCTACATATTCACACACACACACACACACACACACACACACACACACACACAAAATCTTGTACTTTTTGAGTCACAACTGAATTCCACTACATCAATACAACAGCTGTTTTAAAATATTATTGCAGAAAGTATCTTGTGCTGTATCTATAAAGGTATTAATGCATAAAGCCTGAAGGAGGAATAATGAAACATACTCATACTCAGGTTTTGGTAATTCCATCCAATTCTTTCCTCATACTCAAGCTTTGGTAATTCCATCCCATTCTTTCCACATATTCAGGCTTTGGTAATTCCATCCCATTCTTTCCTTATACTCAGGCTTTGGTAATTCCATCCCATTCTTTCCTTATAGTCAAGCTTTAGTGATTCCATCCCATTTTTTCCTCATACTCAGGCTTTGGTAATTCCATCCCATTCTTTCCTCATACTCAGGTTTTGGTAATTCCATCCCATTCTTTCCTCATACTCAAGATTTAGTGATTCCATCCCATTCTTTTCCCATACTCAGGCTTTGATAATTCCATTCCATTCTTTCCTCATACTCAGGTTTTGGTAATTCCATCCCATTCTTTCCTCATACTCAGGCTTTGGTAATTCCATCCAATTCTTTCATTATACTCAAGCTTTAGTAATTCCATCCCATTTTTTTTCTCATACTCAGGCTTTGGTAATTCCATCCCATTCTTTCCTCATACTCAGGTTTTCGTAATTCCATCCCATTCTTTCCTCATACCCAGGCTTTGGTAATTCCATCCCATTCTTTCCTCATACTCAGGCTTTGGTAATTCCATCCCATTCTTTCCTCATACCCAGGCTTTGGTAATTCCATCCCATTTTTTCCTCATACTCAGGCTTTGGTAATTCCATCCCATTCTTTCCTCATACTCAGGCTATGGTAATTCCAGCCCATTCTTTCCTCATACTCAGGCTTTGGTTTTTCCAGCCCATTCTTTCCTCATACTCAGGCTTTGGTAAGTCCATCCCATTTTTTCCCCATACTCAGACATTGGTAATTCCATCCCATTCTTTCCTCATACACAGGTTTTGGTAATTCCATCCCATTCTTTCCCCATACTCAGACTTTGTTAATTCCATCCCATTTTTGCCTCATACTCAGGCTCTGGTAATTCCATCCCATTCTTTCCTCATACTCAGACTTTGGTATTTCCAATCCATTCTTTCCTCATACTCAGGCTTTGGTAATTCCATCCCATTCTTTCCTCATACTCAGACTTTGGTATTTCCAATCCATTCTTTCCTCATACTCAGACTTTGGTATTTCCAATTCATTCTTTCCTCATGCTCAGGCTTTGGTAATTCCATCCCATTCTTTCCTCATACTCAGACTTTGGTAATTCCATCCCATTCTTTCCTCATACTCAGACTTTGGTATTTCCAATCCATTCTTTCCTCATTCAGTGCCAACAGTATGCATTTAGCTCATGCTCTGATGGTCAAGGTGCCCAAAATGTAAAAACTGACACCATGTTATCCTACGGTTTCTCCTTGAATGGATTCATATGCTCCAACTTTCTAGCTATTTCTCATCATTTATTCTTTCAGCAATTTGTTAAGATTATTTGATTTTACAAAATGTTCTTTTTTTAATACAGAATCTTTAAATGATTTTTTAATTTAAAAAAACTGATTACTGCCAATAAAGACCTGAATGACATTAGCACATGAATAACCAAGGTTTACACCAACTTCTGGCCATACTTCTGGTGCAAAAGTTTATATTTTTAATGCCTTGAACTTTTGAGTGCAAAACATTGGCTTCCCATTTGGACACAGCCAGGTGTCTTTGGGAAAAATGCAACAGCAACGGACTCCTTCGACTGAGAAAATGCACTGAACACGACCTTCTTATCAACAACACAGTATTTTGCATGCCCAACTGCAACAAGACATCTTGGATGCACTCGTGCTCCAAGCACTGGTATTGTATTGACATCAGTGTAAGGAGACGAGAAAAGCATGATGTCCAAATGATGAAGGCTATAAGAAGTGCAGAATGATGGACTGACCATAGACTCATAATCTCCAAGCTCAATATCGTGATCCAGAGAAACTCACTTTAATGGTTCAGCAATTCCATTATGGCATGCTTGCTCGTGTTGTGGATGACTATGAGTCATCTGAACCATTCCCAGACACCAATGGAGTCAAACCCTCTTCAGTATTATGTTGTCTGCCATGCTTACTGATGCCTTCAATGACTATGACACTGGGACTGACATCCAATAACAGGAATATGAGTAATCATGACTTCCTGTTTGCTGATGACTGTTCCCTGCATGCCAAATTTGAGTCTGACATGCAACACAGTATGGACCATTTCTCTGCAGTTTGTGACAATTTTGGTCTTGCAATCAGTACAAAGAAGACATGTGATACACCAACCTGATCCAGGAAAGCCTTACGTAGAGCCTACCATCACCGTAATTGGCAAAAACAATTGTGGCAGTTGACAAGTTTATCTATCTCTGAAACACACTGTCATGTGCAGTCCACATCAATAATGAAACCAATGCCAGTATTGCTAAAGCAGGTGTTGCCTTTGGCAAACTATGTTCAAATGTGTGGGAGTGCAGAGGTATCAGTCTACAAGAAAATCTTAAGATCTACAAAGCCACTGTTCTGCTGACCCCACTGATTTCTTACAAAATCTGGAAATTGTACAGAACGCCATGCCAAAAACTGAACCATTTTTACATGGGCTGCTTGAGGAAACGAATCAGACTAAGATGGCAAGACTGGGTCCCAAACACTGAGGTTGTCACATGAGCAGACATTCTTAGCATCCACACTCTACTGATGAAATCACAGTTGAGCTGGGCAGGCCATATCACCAGGATGTCAGAAGACAGTCTACCAAAGGAGTCTTTCTACAGCAAACTGAAGGAGGGAAAGTTATCTCAGGGTGGTCAAAAGAAATGCTTCAAAGATTCCCTCAGATCATCCTTGAAACACTTTAACATTGAACCCGAGTACTGGGAAGATCTCACACAGGATAGTGGGATCTCATCCATAGTGGAGCTAAAGATTTTGGATGAAGAAGAATTGGGAAGATCTCACACAGGATAGTGGAATCTCATCCATAAAACTGAAGCTAAAGATTCTGAATGGAGAAGAATTGCAGAGACAGTGCTGAAACATGAGCAATGTAAATCTCAGAACTGCTATTGATCAAGCAAATCCAATTTGATTTAAATTTGACAAAAGACCTTAAAAATTATATACTGTATAAACAAGGACTGAATTTTCTATAAAATCATCTTTTCTTGCAATTCATTGAACCAATCCCCAAACCTGTATTGATACAGGGGCTCAAATCGTTTTTTTAATATATAATACAAGGGACGACAATTTCTCATTTCAGCTGAGATTCAACAATTTTAACACCGTTTTCTAGTAGGGGTTTCTTCCGAATACTCCCACCCCATTTTTCATATTTGGACATTTAGGTTGGGGTGTGGGGTCATTGCAATTGCATATAAAAAATTTGCTGCCACCATGCAGTAGCGACATATAGTAGTCGCTTACCAGCAGGCATAGAAAATTTAAGCTTATGTTATTGACTTATTCCTGCATGAAATCAATAGGAAAATGATTTATTTTCTCAGAAATGGCAAGTATTATAATTTTTATGTCTTTAATCCACTGACAGACTAGACGAAACTACGGCATTGATGAAACCTGACCCAGTACTTGCCATTTGCATTACTAGTCACTTTTCAAATCTCAAAAGATGACATCGGAAGTCCATTAGTCATGTGATATCAACAACAAACTCCATTTTAATGTTGTTTTAGAGGAATTCAATTATCTTAAATCAAAGTAAGATACTTTTTGTAAAAACAAGCAATCTGGCCAGTCCGATTTATCAAGCAGAGAGCACGTGTCAACATGGTAGTCATGTGTTACAACAAAACTCCAGAAGTTGTTTTCTGAATATATAAATATGGAAAATTTTGTGTTCTTTCATTTTTGTATGTTTATTACAACCAGTATATGACATTCATTTAATATTATATTTAAAGTTTTCTCTACAATATTTGAAAATGTGGGGTAAATTTGCATACTTGTGCGACTAGCAATGCAAATCGTGAGTACCAGGTCACATTTCATCAATGCAGTAGTTTATCTTGTCTTTCAGCAGATTAAAGACATAACGATTTTAATACTCACAATTTCTGAGAAAACAAGTAATTTTCATATCCATTTCATGCATGTATCACTCGATCTAACAATTCTTAATGTTTACTAGGCCATCCGGTAAGCGGCTATGCATTGCCACTACAATGTTTGCCTCTTGTGATACTAGAGTGGTTTTCATACCCTCCATGTAAGGAAAGATATGGATATCGAGCTGACTTTGAAAATAAAAGTCTACTAGATGAATCAAATCCACTGAGCATTTGGATTGACTCCGCATATATGTTTATTGCAAGCACCCAAATGATGCATACTGCACCCTCTGAATAATCTGGTTAGAACTTGATAAATGTAACTCACAATCAGTTTAGTTACAACTCAATTACGTGATTGTTTCGGGTGCCAAGTGCTGGTGGAAAATTCTTGGGTTTTCCCGACTTTCATCAATGTTTGTGAAATTCTAGGACTTTTCACGGTTGGGATAAAATGTATAATTTCTCCTGATGTTTGCCCGATTTCCCTATAGCATGGAAACCCTGACATTTAATACTCTCTGTACTTGGCCATGACCAAAAATTCACTGAATTGTGTTTTGATATTAAGCTGCGTTGTACTTAATAGGATCTAGATGGCCATCTACACGCTTGATGAATAATTCTGTACATATGAAAACGTGTTACAGTCTATACAAGGAACTATATACACATGCATGCTTGTCAGTCACACCATCATGTCTGAATTACATTGTGACAATTACCATCTGCAGAAAATGTTGTGCTGCACTGGTCAGATAACACACTGGCTAGTCCTGCTGACTGCATATCACCATACAAGTGCAATGTTTTTCATACTGTTACCATTTCCAGGTGTCAGTGACCTAAATTGGCCAGTTATAATACTACACCTTGCAATGGTTTGTGTTATGACTGCATATTATAATCTCACAGGGTAATGTTTGTTACAGTGCATTACTTCCTATCTCCAGATACTAGTGACCTACAGAGAACAGTTTACATATGACACATTGTACTGGCTTATCCTGGTGTCTCTGTTATAGAGTAATGTCTGTAACAGTGTGTTACTTACTGTTAGCAGATGATGGTGTGCCACACTGGCAAGATCAAACACTAAATCTTTCAGTTGCTTCTCTTGCTGACCACGTATCACAGACTCCTCTGACACTCCA
This sequence comes from Sinohyriopsis cumingii, assembly GCA_028554795.2. Lineage (NCBI taxonomy): Eukaryota > Metazoa > Mollusca > Bivalvia > Unionida > Unionidae > Sinohyriopsis > Sinohyriopsis cumingii. The sequence continues at coordinate 125,811,047 of CM068838.1, forward strand.
TGCTAAAATAGAAAAGTGATAGAAAAACTATAAAAAGTCCATTGTTACTGCTGAGGTGTGCATCCATATCTAATACATCAACTGTACAGCAGACAAGAGTTTAAAAGAAGTCTGACAATCACTCATCAGGCTCAGGCTGACAATCCCCTGGTCCTGCCCCAAAAGAAATAAACCTTTTTGTAAATACTGTTACAAGCCATGGAAAGCTATCTCCCTTGGTTTGCCTGCTTGATATCACATAAGGTGTTTAGTGACACATGCGTGCTCGATATCACATAAGGTGTTTAGTGACACATGCGTGCTAGATATCACATAAGGTGTTTAGTGACACATGCCTGCTTGATATCACATAAGGTTTTTAGTGACACATGCCTGCTAGATATCACATAAGGTTTTTAGTGACACATGCCTGCTAGATGTCACATAAGGTGTTTATTGACACATGCCTGCTAGATGTCACATAAAGTACTTATTGACACATGCCTGCTTTGATGTTGCGTAAGGTGTTTATTGACACATGCCAGTATTAGGGACTATATGGCAATCCTGTTGAAACAAAATCTGTAAAATGCAGATACTTTCTTGAAAACAAATATGTAACTTAAAATCCCTTGCAGCACAGAGTTGATCTTGAATGAAAATTATACTAATGCATCTTCTAGATACAGCCACCACAGCCATTATGAAAATCATTTCCTGGCTACTGCATGTAACTGGATGGAATATAAACATGGAGGTTTCATTACTTGTTATAATACACTGTTAGTTCTATATAAAATCAGTGCCAATCTAACCTCTGAAAGTACTGCCTTGATGACCATCCATAAATCTTTTTAAGGCTACATCTTCCAAACAGATGGTCTCATCAGTATGGAGTTTTCATTAAATACAATAACAATATGTAGCTAGTCCTGAAACAATTGGTGCTGATCTAAACTCCAACACCAAAACCATTATCACTGACATACTAAAAATTTTTTGCATTGCTACACCTCTTGAAATAAAGGTTGCAATGATGTGGGATTTTCAATAAAACAGGATTCTCAATATGTAACTGGTCTAGAGTGCAAATGAGGCAGATATGACAACCACCATGATTGCACATTTGTGAACGAGTTTGAAAACCTGACCTACTAGACACTGGGGTCATATTTAAGGTCACTGATTATATTTTTGTACTTCACAGAGTTTTATGAATACATTAACTTGTACATATACAAATTAATTTTGTTAATATATCAATTTTTACTGTTTTCAATAAACTTGATGTCAGCCTGTAATTTAACACTGCAATTGTTAAATGCCTTAAATCAAATTTTAACTGAAATGGCTTCTGGTTGTGATAACAAAAACATGTACAATATGAACAAATTATTTTAAAAACCCAGCTTGTGGATACATCTGAAGAATACCTTAAAAGATGCCAGTTTAATATCATAGTTCTTTTTGATGAAAACAAATCTGATGAGTAAAATGTGTTTTTTTTAAAATAATATTTGCCGTGTTGTAATACACTTGGAAGTACATCCATTACCTCACAAATCTAGTCATCCCAAGGTAATTCATTTCCCCCCATAATAATAACACAAATCTAGTCATCCCAAGGTAATTCATTTTCCCCCATAATAATAACACAAATCTAGTCATCCTAAGGTAATTCATTTCCCCCCATAATAATAACACAAAGGGTGCCACATTAGGAACAATAAAATCAAAAGGTGTCATGTTAGAATCAAGAAAACAAATTCTTTTGCCAAGTGTAAAATAAAAAAGTGACAAGTCAGAATAAATAAAACAACAGGTGCTGTATCAGAATAAAGTTGTTGTTGTTGTTGTTGTAGGGTTTAACGCCATTTTTCAGCACAAGATAGGCTATACATGGCGGCCAGTATTAATGGTGGAGGAAGAACCTGGAAAAACCCTGGAAAGAACCACCAACCCATGAGAAGCTCCTGGCAAGCTTTCTCACATACCCACATTGGCTGAATTCGAGACTCAAACCCACACAGACAGAGGTGAGATGTTAGTGATCCGTAACGGAAAGAGCTTTACACCACTCAGCTACACTTGCCACCCCCCCCAATAAAGTAAACAGGTGCTGTATCAAAACAAAGTAAACAGGTGCTATATCCGGATAAAGTAAACAACAGGTGTTGTATGAGAATAAATAAAACAATGGGTGCTGTAAAATAACAAAGGAAACAACAGGAGCTGTTTGAAACTAAATAATGGGTGCCATATCAGAACAAAGTAAACAACAGGAGCCGTATGCGAATAAATAAAACAATGGGTGCTATATGAGAATAAATAAAACAACGGGTGCTGTATCAGAACAAAGGAAACAACAAGTACTGTATCAGAATAAATAAAACAACATGCTGTATCAGAATCAGCAAAACAAAAGGCATGATGTCACAACCATCTATGAGAGATTCCATGTTAGAGTCAGCAAAACAAAAGGCATGATGTCACAACCATCTAAGAGAGATTCCATGTTAGAGTCAGCAAAACAAAAGGCATGATGTCACAACCATCTAAGAGAGATTCCATGTTAGAGTCAGCAGGTCAAAAGGTGCCACATCAGAATCACCAAAGCAGATGATGCCACAGGAGAATTAACAAAATAATGTGTCATGTATGAATAAACAAAACAGAAGATACAAAATCAGCAAAAAAGGTGCAGAATAAACAAAACAAATAGTGCCAGGACAGAATCAAAAAGAAAAAAGTAGCCAGAATCGGCAAAATAATTAGGTACTGTATCAAAATCAACAAAGTGAATGGTGCCGTATCCAAAGGCATTGTATTAGAACCAAAATTACAAAGGGGTGCCATGTTAAGATAAATAAACCAAGAGGTGCTAAGTCCGAATCAACAAAACAACAGATCTCAAGTCTGAATCAACAAATCATAATGTGCTGAATCAACAAAACTAAAGGTGCCTTATCAGAACAAAGATAACACAATCACATTTTGATGTGTGAAAAAAACATGAAGAATTGAAATTAATATTTTATATCAGGTTCACTGCTTGTCTGTGTACCTAGTTCTGTGGAAGGCTATACACTATGTGACCTTGAAATGTATACTTTGACCAGTGACACAAAAATGGAATTCAAAAAATAAAATCCAGAATGAACACAAACAAAATGAATAAGTTGCAAAAAGGATGAATAGTGCCAAATCCCAGAATGAAGAATAATAAATGACAAACAAAAACAATATTGAGCATGATAACATTTCATGAAAGGATGTGAAAATCAATCATATTTGGGCTGCAATTAAACTACCATGTTTAAAAGTCTGCTTGCAATTTTAAACTCCTTACAAGCTGTGACACTGTTCTTGTCGAGTCAAAACAACTGTCAAAATGTGATGACATCACTTAATGGTTGTCTCTGTACTATTTGTATTTAATGAAATGAAAAAAATCAAATTTTCCAATAATACCCTGCAACAACATTTTTATATTTAAAGCAATTCCAGTTTTATTTGATTTTATCATATTTCAGTGCTGCCTTTTGTATTTTATGCAATTTGCTTTTCTGTTCAAGCTTTAGTAAAATAAAATGTGAATGCAACAGTTATCTCCCTTCGACAATAAAACTCTGACTGGAGTTAATACATTTCAATTTACTTCCTAAGAAATGAAAATGAACAGGGAATTATGAATGGAATGCAAAATCTGAATGCATTTCTGAGACTGAAAAAAAATAATCCAGGAGATGACAGCTGAAATCCAGACATGAATAGAATTCAAATAGGAATGCAAACAAAATGAATTTAGAATGCATTTCAAATTCAAATGAAATATAACTAAAATCCAAATGAAATACAGAGTTGGTAAAATTACCTATTTCAAGCACTGGTACTTACATGGATAATTTTCTTGCAAAAATGTGTTATTACATGTGCATGTTTTTCAAAATTGTGTCTTTTACACTGCTTTATCACATGGACGAACTATGAGATGAAAATGATACACCATGCTTTAACAGAGTAGTAACTCACCTTGATAAGTAGTTCTACTGGGAGATAGACACGTTCCTTACTGCTATGATATGGTGTTGCTCTTAACAATGTCACAACACCCTGAGCCCTGCCAAGGTGACTGGCCACATGGTCTGCATGGATGTTCTTGACACCTGAAATCAGTCTGAATTGTATAAACGTCTTTTCAATAACAAGGTTTCTCAAAACAACTGATATTGCTAACCACCAGTTCTGTTCATGTCTTTCACCGCATTTTGTCCATCATAAAATAGTTGGTAAAATACATATAAGATTTCTGCATCTGACATGATATTGTCTTTTCAATATAGGTGGTAATTTTTGTTGTTTCCATGGGCAAGCCTGACCAAGAATATAAAGTCACATTGAAAAACAAACCAAGATCATATTCATGACATGTATGTAAGTGCAAAGGTATAACAGTATCCTCTTTCTTACATACCGCCACATGCTTGCTAAGTTTTAGTGATAAATAAATTACCTAACCAACCTAATTACTGCTGTAAGGATTCAGTTTGTTTGTTAAAGAACTAATGGAAGTGAATGTTGGTAACTGGAGTAAAGTGACTCGACCAAGGATATCTACAGCTGATCCAATTGCTGTTTTCAAACCTGTACCCATTCAGTTCCGAGTTCAGCATCCACAACACTACCCCACCTCAGCTTCTGTCTCCAATTGCTACTTATTATGACTTACACAGGGTGTATCTCACTTATTCTACATCCCCAAAGTCACTGAGGAAGAATAGAATCTAAGAAAACGAACAAAACTATTTGTATTAATAATATTCATCATGATTTTGAATACTTGCCTGATTTTATGAAAACCGCAAGAGGATGCCAATGTTAGTATGCTTAGTATGTTAAGCAGTTTTGTTTAAGCTGCATAGTACTTTTTGTGCTGCATGATGTACTGACCATGAAATGGAGGTACTTTTACCAGTGTAACGAACATGGAATGCAAAGAGAATGTAGATTGAGTGCAATCAAATGCAGAATTTACAGAAATACAATTATGAATGCATTTTAAGGAAAAGAGCACAAATGCAAAATGCAGAGCTATGAATAATAAATGAGAAAGGAACAAAACGTGAATTCATGTCATTAATGGACTTGTAAATGGGTTCTTTTAAGGCTGTTGTTGAATTTCTAGCTAACATCCCTACTGCATGCTAATCCAGAATCAGATTAGTTAAACTTACAATAATTCACTCTTTATGAACCATGACATGGTTCTTGACGAGGCAGCCATAGCAAGTACCATTCGTGTGATGTCATCATCACTCGTGGCTGTATCTGTATAAATTTTATTTGAATTAAATGAAATAAGAAATAAAAATGCTTATGAAACACTGCAAATATATTTGTACATACATTACAGTTGCTGTTACATTTCTATTGATCATAAATGTAGATAAATTTCTACTTATCATAAATTCAGTTATATTTCTTTAACATAAATTCAGTTATGTTTCTATTTAACTTAAATACTGTTATATTTCTGTTTATCATGAAGACAGTCATATTTCTCTTTATCATAAACTAAGTTAAAATTCTATTAATCATAAATAGTTATATTTCTGCTGATCATAAATGAAGTTATATTTCTATTTATCATAAATTCAATGCTGTATTTTGCATTTTATGTATCTTTTTTATTATTCAAGCACCTTTAACAAGACAAACTCTCAAATCTTATCTTAGATTTTTGATCTAGATCACCAGATGGCTACTTTTACAGATCAATGAAGTTTTGCCTGTCCACCATGGTTGAAGTCTCAGCTCAGCCAATGTATGTGAAAAAGCTTGCCAGTAGCTTCCTGTGGGTAAGTGGAACTCCCTTTAAATAAAATCCTGACTGGCAAATTATTTTGTTACTAACGAATGAAAACAAAGAGAAACTTTGAATGGAAGCAAACAGAATTTATTTCTGTCACTATAAATTAAAAACAATCAGATGACACCTGAAATGCCAACATGAACTCAACACAGACATAATACAAATGCAAATGAGGTGCAAACAGAATTCAAACGAAATGCTGATTTGGTAAAATTACCCTTTTCAGGATCTGTATGTATCATGTTACACCTATGGGAAATAGTGTCAAAGAAAATGAGCTAAGTGCAAAGGTAAACACAGGTCACATGTGTATAGTATAGGTCACAGTGACTTAATTTTCTTAAATAGTATCAAAAGAAAAACTGGAAAAATGCTGCAAAAGTGAAAAAATAGGAACTTATGGTTTTAAAAATCAAATCCAAAAATAATCCAAGAATAATCCACAAATTCAATTTTAGAAGTCCTAGTAATGAAATGTTCTAATGAATTCAAGTTCGAGTCCTGATGAAAAATCCAAAATGGAAGGCAATTACATATACTGTAGTCAGTATAGTGCTGATGTTTACAGTTCTTTGTGAACCACAGATAATAGTATTCCAGTGTTTGAATTTCCAAATAAAATTTAAATAAATGTCTTTGTTCAAGAATTCTGCATGAGCACTCAAATATTTCCAGGAAAAAGGATTATCTTTCAGAATCCAAATAATCTGAATAAAAATTAAATTATAACTCCAAACTGCCATAACAGATACTTTTCAGTGTAAAGAAAAAAGGCCCAACTGAGAAATCTCTCTCTAAGCATCGCTATTAAAACTAACTAAAGCGCAATTTTGGAAAGCCAGAATTGCGAAATGGAAGCTGTTTACATATAAAAAATATCAAGCAGCCCCAGTATGACCTTGATAAAAACCAATCATTTTACTTTGAGAATAAAAAAATTAATAAAAAGTGTTGTTTACTTCTCTTGCTGATTTGCAAATCAAGGTCAGCAACTAGGTCAGCTTTAGGTGTTTACAACTGAAGAGTCAAGGTCAAACTATTTTCTGAAAAAATATAGCGTTCCTAATAAATTACATTACATCGACACGTAATGAAATTAAAAATAAAATTAAATTAAATCAAAAATAAATTAAGCCAAATATAAATAACAATTTTGACTGAATATTTTAATACTCCTAATGATGCAGATTTAGACCAAGTTAGAAGATTGTGCAAAAAATAGTGTTTGAGAAATGAACAAATGCAAGAGTCAGTGCCAGTAACTGGAGCATAAAATATAGGACTATGACCTAGTTTTGACTGAAGGGTGATGTATGACTCACCAACCAACATGACTCAGCAGGCAATAGTGTCTGAAAAACTGAGTTAGGTCTGAATGACAGATAGGATGACTGAATGACAGGACACTCTGATGGAAGGACTGAATGACAGATTGACTGAATGGCACATGAAATGACTGAATGACAGATGGAAGGACTGAATGACAGAGGGAAGGATGGAATGTCAAGGACTGAATGACAGATAGCAGGACTGAGAGATAGATGGAAGGACCAAATGACAGGTGGAATGAACAAATGATAGATGGAAGGACTGAGAGACAGATGCATATACATCATTAATCAAAAGGCCAGAATTCTTTCTGCAACTTTGCTAATCATTTATAGGAGAACAGAAATTTAATAAAATGTGTTCTATCCTTGAAATTGTTTTATAGATTTTGTAAACTGGCTGTATATTTTGTTGTGATAACTTGTAAAAAAAGCATTAAGATGAATATAAAAGAGAAAGGTCCCTATTAAGAAACAATATATGACTACCTTATCATTCATCTAAGTACAGTGACCCTTCTCTTATAGAGCACCTCTACTACAGCAAGAAAAAGGCCTTATAAGAGGGGGTTGCCTTGATAAAGTGGGATCAAACATCTATGAGTAATAATTATTTATTAAGTAATATGACACAAGAAAGTCAACTTATTTTGAAATATTTAATATTTTCATTTGAAAACCACAAGGTGATACAAGCTGTTATTAATGCCAGATGAAACATTATTTACTTCAATTCCGTACAACTTCATTATCAACCAGCATATTCTTCACTAAGGACAGAACACTTCATATTGTGCCTGACAGTTAAACTTATCTTTACCTGCAGTTAGGTCATCATATCTATTTCAACTGATAAACTGTGCCTTTTCTTTAATCTTTCAACCTGTAATTGAAATGTTCCTGGCATTTGTGGTACAAAGCCATTCAAAATCCTTGTCATTCATATCTCCTAATCTTTCCACACCACATCCATTCCATTTTTCCACTTCTGCAGAATATTTTCCTTATCTTGGACAATGTTGTTTGCTGGATTATTTTCTGACATAAATTTTCTTGGTAAGGTTCCAAGAACTTTCTCTCTCTTTTTGGGGAGTCAAATTACTTTTAATTATTATGAACTTTTCATAACAACTTATTCCTTCATTGGCACCTATATCAATGTGTGCGTGTTTTTAATTTTTCAGGTTGCTTTAATGATTTCAGTCGTATTGCTATGATGTCTGCAGTGTGACAAGTTATAGTGATCTCTAGCTCCGAGGCATCATGCCGCAGCATGTAGCATCATGTCCAACTCAATCACATTATCCTGACACCAGGCCAACCAGTCCTAACACTAACCTCTTAATACTGAATGCTAAGCGAGGCAGCTGCTAGTACCATTTTTATAAGTCTTTGGTATGACTATAACTGGGGTTCAAACCTGCAACCTTGGACATCTCTGGTGGATGCTCTAACCAAATGGGTGACCAGAGTGGTCCCTATGCTACTGTAATACTAATTTGCAGGTTTTTTTTTAAAAGAAATGCTGTGCTAACAAAGGAAGTGATCATGTCACATGACTGAATGGTCATAGTCTGGTACCCTGTCCTGTAGGTTGCCTTTCTCTATATGCAAGATGTCGTAAAGGGTATCATACCATTTTTACATAATGCTAACAGTGCAGAACATTATTAAGCTTCTCAGCCATTAACTTATGTAGTCTTGATTATTAACAGCAGCAATATTAGCAAGTAATAAGGAAAGTGATAAAACCAGACAATTAACAACAGAAAGGATAATCAGATTACCTACCTCTTTGTAAGGATTAAAGTTAGATGCATTACTAACATGTTTATATATTTGTCATTTTGTAGAGTTTAGAAATCAACAAATATTTGTGTCAGATGTAAACCTGAATAGGTATCCAATCATGAGAAGCAAATATTTTGGATATTTTTGCACAATGTCCTGAGCCCGAGACTTGAACCCAAAAGGACATGATAAGATTCTGCAAAAATATGCAGACAGCTGGCTGGCCAACCAAGAGGGGTACTTTTGAACACAAAATCATCAGTACCATGGATTTTAAAAGTGGGTGGCCACTGGTCTGGATATCCATCCTTGTAAGGATATCTGTGTACCAACTGACACTTCACGCAGACCCATGTCCTGGACACAAAGAAATACCTGCACACTGTAGAAGTAGGTACAGCAGGGCGGAGACAGTGTTCTCTCCATAATCCTCCACCGCCTTCACACTTCTGAACCCATCTGCCTCCAGCTGTTCTGCCTGGAATACAGGTGACATGTATGAGTCTAGTTACTTTCATAAGATAATGTCACGCCATAATTACTTGTAACTCAAAAAGGGCAATAACTCTATAGACAAAAAACTGCTGAAGCACAGTGATTTGTTGAAAAGCACATCTTTTGGTGATGTACATAACATTGTACCAAGCTTTATGGCAATCCATACAAATCTGCAATAGGCAATAACTCTAGCAACTATAGGAATGGTGAGAAATTTACTCACATAATATATTCCCAGCCAAGCCTATGACAATATGGAGACAAGTCTATAACGGAACAATTACACCATAAATGGCACATTATGGGTCCATGCATAACAGTCCCATGCTGGCACTACCAAGGCATGGTTGACTATGCAGTATAATGACCAATGGGTCTCACTGATGTGTACCACTGGTCAAGGCATGGGGCCTTGAATTATACTTAACGTACAGAAACTCATCTTGCCCTTTTAACCTTGTCATTACTGTAACCTCACACCTTTATAACCTAGAATAATCAACAGGCTTCTTTATTACCCAAAGTGTCAGCCATCCATAAAATTTGGTCAAGAAACTTTCTCTAGAACGTTATGCTGTAAAAGCAAGTTTACTTTGAGTCAGAATGACCTTGATACTTGACCTTTTCAACCCCAAATCAATAGGCATATTCAGCACCATAAGTGCAAATACTCCATAAAATATGGTTGATATACTTGGTCTAGAATTAAAGTTATTATGCAAAATAACATTTATCTTCAACATCAAGTGATACTGACAACTGATCTTATGACCTCAAAATCAACAGGGTTCTTTTTTTTCTTGCCCAATGTTTAAGTCATTTACAAACTCCAAACTCTGGTCAAGATACATAATTGATAACCAAACATTTCTGTGCATAAGCGATTTATTTTGTCTTTCAGGCATGCTCACCATCACCTCAAGCCTTTTTACTGAAGCCGCTATTTTACACAAAGTTCAAGCCATCCAAGGCATTTAATTTGGGTCTCTCACATAAAACTGATGATATTGTGCAAAACCTTTTTCAGTCACAGTGACACAGAAGTTTAACATTTTTCACTCCAAAATCATAAATCACAGACAAGCCCCCAATCTGTCCAAACCACAATAAACAAGCCATTCACAAAGTTTGGTAACTGCAGACAGTAGTCCACTTAAGTTACCGAGTGCAGAAAAAAAATTGCAACAGATGATGCATCATCTGTACAAATTTGAAAAAACCTTTACACCAGGCTGCTTTAATTCAAATTAGGTCAAATTCTGTTCTTCTTTTTTATGACATTATAAATATCAACTGTGAATGGATGATGTTCGATGACAATACATAATGCAAGAATGATGCCTGAAAAAGGACCATATCCTAAGCTCTCTTGGCCTTATGGCTAGACGAGATAATAACTGTATGCATAGTATTCTAACATTCATTGCCTCCAGCTTTAATTGAAAAATGGTAACATCTTTACACAAATCAGATCAGAAATCTGTTATCAAGTGCATCTTTAGATGATGACCATAATATGTACCATTTTCACAGCAATCCATAAATAAGAGAAAGATAAGTTGTATTTTTCAAGATTCTGTCTTACACAACATTGAGCCACAGAATATAAAGGGCAATAACTCCAGCAAAAATTATGAGAAATAAGTTGATGTGCAAATCTTCAAATGATTATTATTACATACACAAAGTGTCTTGATAATCAAGTAAAAAATTAGACTAGTTGTATCCACAAGATTATGTGTGTGGGTGTGTGTTATTTGGATTTTTAATGTAGCTTTAACAATTTTTCAGTCACATTGCTATGATGTCTCCAGTGTAACAGTTTATTGTGATGTCTAGCACTGGGACTTCATGCTACAGACATGTAGCATGATGTTCCACCCAGTCACATTATCCTGACACCATGCCAACCAGCCTGAACACTAACTTCTTAATGCCGAGTGCCAAGGGAGGCAGCTGCTAGTACCATTTTTATATGTCTTTGGTATAACTTGGCCAGGGTTTGAACCTGCAACCTCCCACATCCGAGGCAGATGCTCTAACCACTAAGCCACCAGAGTGGTCACAGGATTATGTCAAGTATTACATCAGGCTCAAGGTAAGAAACAACAATAACTCAAATGCTATGATTTTGTCAACAAGTGCATGTACAGAAGATTTTTATAATTTCCAAGCTTTATGGTGATTGAGTGAAATTTATGAGATTAACTGCATTTAGAAAATTGTCATAATTACCATGGTGATGTACTGGAATAAGAAATTAAATGCATCAGCAAATTGTCATACACCACATTCAGCTTAGAGTAAAAAAGGGCATTAACTCTAATAAAAAGATCAGGCAAGTTGTTGTAGTTGTACGGTTTGACACCATTTTTCAGCACAAGATAGGCTATACATGGCGGACAGTATAATTGGTGGAGGAAGAACCCTGGAAAACCCCGGGATGAGGTACCAACCCAAGAGAAGCTACTGGCAAGATTTCTCACGTACCCACGTTAGCTGAGCTTGAGACTCGAACCCACACAGACAAGAGGTGAGATGGCAGTGATCCGGAACGGTGAGTGCTTTAGACAACTCAGCCACTCGGGGACCCAGATCAGGCAAGAACGGTGATGATAACCATAACTTTTTACAAGTTTTACATCAATTCATCAAAAACTGCTTGACTAGAGGAACTAACAGAATTATCTTGTACACTTTTGCAAAAAGAGCAATACCTGTAACAAAACTGTGGAAACAAACTGATTTGTTGATATGATCATCTTCAGATGATAATAATATTTACCATGTTTCATGTCAATCCTTCAAAAATTGCAGAAATAGTTGTGCTAAAATTTGTTGTTATTAACTGCATTAATGAGATTGTTTGGATGGGCCGATGGACATGAGAACTGGTCTAGGTGAGGGTTATAAACATATTATGTTTTAATGTATGACTTTTGCAGATTTATGTGTAATAGATAGCACAATAAAGTTTTAGTTACAAGGTCCCAAATCATGGCAGCTCTATTCTGCATCTGTATGAAAAGGGACACTATAAACATACTTGTGCTTCCATTAACCTTGCAAACACCTTACTCATGCTTCCATTAACCTTGTGAACCACTTACTTGTGCTTCTAGTAACCTTGTGAACTATATACTCATGCTTCCATAACCTTGTGAACCAGCTACTTCAGCTCCCAGTAACCTTATGATATACTTACATGCTTCCATTAACCTTGTGAACCACCTAACATGCTTCCATTAACATTGTGAACCATTTACTCATGTTTCCTTTAACCTTGTGAACCATTTACTCATGCTTCCATTAACCTTATGAACCACTTTTCATCAGGGATGGTCCTGGCTTTTAAAAAGCTGTCGCCAAACAAATCGCCAACCTCAATATTTTGTCGCCAATTGTCAAAAAGTGTCGCCAGAACAAGTAGTGTACATTTTTCCAAGTGTTAATTTAGTCTATTAATGTAACAGGCAATGAAAATTACAAAAGATGGGTTAGTTAATACTTTAATTACAACAAGCATTAACAAAATGTTACAAAGTGTTACATGAAGATCCGTCGTGATTTTAGGGCCGCCCACTTGTTGAATGCAGTTTCAAAGTCTAATTTTTCACATCTGTACATGCTGATTCACATTAAATTCTTGAGAGATGAGATGCAGAGTTTATTTCTGATGTCAGTTTTTATGAGGTTCATCTTACTGAATGCATGTTCACAGTCTACAGTGCTGACAGGTGACACCAGTAGCAGTAGTCTCTCAGCAGCCCCCCCGCCTGCTTCACAAAGCTAGTAGTGAATTGCTTCCTAAATCCCAAGAATGATCACTGAAGGCTGTATAAATTTTTTCAACAAGCAAAATAGAATCTCCATTCCGATGAATGAAACTTACACGAGTCAACACCAGGCAATATTGGACCGTATATATAAGCATAAATTCACATCCAATTTAGGGATTCTTTCACTCCTGTATTTTGAGAAATAAATAATTATTTTTAATTATGCAAAACTGGGGTTTTTTTTTGCTATTTCTTGTTGCGGAGTTTAAGTCTCTGCAGCCGTAACACGGGATTGATGGCAAAAGGAAAAGATCAATGAGCAAAATGCTGCACTGGCAACAGATATAATTGTGATTGAGATTTTTTCCAATTGCTTTGTATTTATACACAGTAGTCGGTACTTCAAAGGTTATCAGATTTTTTTATGAAGGTTCAGCAAAACCGTTGTATTGGTATATGTAAAAAAAACAACAGAATGATTAGCCATTCAATTAATTGTATCTGTTCTATTCGCGTCTTCAGAAGTCAGTCAGTTGTAGGTATAGTTTGCTAGCATGATTGACTGTATCACAGCATGCAGTACTCAGCCCAGATGTCAGCATAAGCAGATTATGATGTAACAATGCACAGTAAAGATGGGATTGTCAATACGAACAAAGGATCGTTTGTGTAACAGATTGATTCCAATGCATTGCTAAGTCAAGTTTGTGGCTTCCTTTCGTTCTCCCTTGTAATTTATCCAGTCCAAATCCATGATTGTATGTACAAATTAAATAACGAAAAAGTCTGTCGCCAAAAAAAATGCCAGATGGGATATTTTTGTCGCCAATAAGGAAACAAAATCGCAATTTGCGACATTGGCGAAGCCCAGGACGATCCCTGATCATGCTTCTATTAACCTTGTAATCCACTTACTTATGTTTCCTTTAACCTAATGAACCATTTACTCATGCTTCCATTAACCTTGTGAACTATTTACTCATGCTTCCATTAACCTTATGAACCACTTACATGCTTCCATTAACATTGTGAACCACTTACTCATGCTTCCATTAACCATGTGAACCACTTACTCATGCTTCCATTAACCTTATGAACCAATTAACATGCTTCTATTAACCTTGTAATCCACTTACTTATGTTTCCTTTAACTAATGAACCATTTACTCATGCTTCCATTAACCTTGTGAACTATTTACTCATGCTTCCATTAACCTTACGAACCACTTACATGCTTCCATTAACATTGTGAACCACTTACTCATGCTTCCATTAACCATGTGAACCACTTACTCATGCTTCCATTAACCATGTCAACCACTTGCTCATGCTTCCATTAACCTTATGAACCACTTAACATGCTTCTATTAACCTTGTAATCCACTTACTTATGTTTCCTTTAACTAATGAACCATTTACTCATGCTTCCATTAACCTTGTGAACTATTTACTCATGCTTCCATTAACCTTATGAACCACTTACATGCTTCCATTAACTATGTGAACCACTTACTCATGCTTCCATTAACCATGTCAACCACTTACTCATGCTTCCATTAACCTTATGAACCACTTACATGCTTCTATTAACCTTGTAATCCACTTACTTATGTTTCCTTTAACCTAATGAACCATTTACTCATGCTTCTATTAACTTTGTGAACCACTTACTCATGCTTCCATTAACCTTGTGAACCACTTACTCGTGCTTCCATTAACCTTGTGAACCAGATCTTGTTAAGTTTATGCTTCTCAATCACCTGAAATTAATAAAATAATTAAATTTACATGAAATTCAAACTGACGAATTTAAAGTCAAAGTGTACTCACTTAAAATTTCACATTAACAAAAGACAGTATTTCTTTCTTAATAAAACCAGGAAGCCAGTCTTATGAATCTTACCACATATAGGGAGTTGACTTATTATTTTAGACAACAATATTCTTAGTAAATACACTGTTATCTGTCTCAGCAGATACCTTGATATAGTGGACAAAAGTTCATTTGGGTTATCCCAAATTAAAATCCTTAATGCTGACTGAAAACAACTGAACGATTTATTGTGGCATGTGAAAATTCTTCTAAGGAATTGAAATAAGTTCTTTAAAAATATTGTCAATATCAGACCGTGAAAATTCTCTTTTTAGGTTAAATCAGGCATTAGTACATAATAAGACTGAGTCCAGCTTTAGACGAACAGCAGGGATTTGCATATGAGGGACTTAAGTTTTCATGTTAACTTATTGCAGGCAACACCAGTTTTATACACACAAATTTCTCTATTGTGGGATTATGATGAAAACCTATGTTTTAACTGCCACATACATACCTTGGCAAGTTCCAGTGCTACAGGTGCATGTGGGGGATTCCCCTGTGAAGAAACCAAACAACTGTCAAAATAAAAGACAACAGTAAGATTTTCTGCAAATTGACAGCAATATTTTTGGTCAATTTACATAAATTATTCTGTCATTTTCTTTTATTCCATAGAATGATTTCCATATTAAACTCAATACAACACACTTTAGTCCACAGACTGATTTCCATGTTAAACTTAATACAACACACTTTAGTCCATAGAATGAATTCCATATTAAACTCAATACAACACATTTTAGTCCACAGACTGATTTCCATATTAAACTTAATACAACACACTTTAGTCCATAGAATGAATTCCATATTAAACTTCATACAACACACTTTAGTCCACAGAATGAATTCCATATTAAACTCAATACAACACACTTTAGTCCATAGAATGAATTCCATATTAAACGTAATACAACACACTTTAGTCCAAAGAATGAATTCCATATTAAACTTAATACAACACACTTTAGTCCATAGAATGATTTTCATATTAAACTCAATACAACACACTTTAGTCCACAGACTGATTTCCATGTTAAACTTAATACAACACACTTTAGTCCATAGAATGATTTCCATATTAAACTTAATAGAACACACTTTAGTCCATAGAATGAATTCCATATTAAACTCAATACAACACACTTAGTCCACAAACTGATTTCCATGTTAAACTCAATACAACGTACTTTAGTCCACAGACTGATTTCCATGTTAAACTTAATATAACACTCTTTAGTCCAGACTGATTTCCATGTTAAACTTAATACAACACACTTTAGTCCACAGAATGAATTCCATATTAAACTTGATACAACACACTTTAGTCCATAGAATGATTTTCGTATTAAACTTAATACAACACACTTTAGTCCACAGACTGATTTCCATGTTAAACTTAATACAACACACTTTAGTCCATAGAATGAATTCCATATTAAACTCAATACAACACACTTTAGTCCATAGAATGATTTTCATATTAAACTTAATACAACACACTTTAGTCCATAGAATGATTTTCATATTAAACTTAATACAACACACTTTAGTCCATATAATGAATTCCATATTAAACTTAATACAACACACTTTAGTCCATAGAATGATTTCCATATTAAACTCAATACAACACACTTTAGTCCTGACTAATTTCCATATTAAACTCAATACAACACACTTTAGTCCACAGACGGATTTCCATGTTAAACTTAATACAACACACTTTAGTCCATAGAATGAATTCCATATTAAACTCAATACATCACATTTTAGTCCACAGGCTGATTTCCATATTAAACTCAATACAACACACTTTAGTCCACAGACAGATTTCCATGTTAAACTTAATACAACACACTTTAGTCCATAGAATGAATTCCATATTAAACTTAATACAACACTTTAGTCCATAGAATGAATTCCATATTAAACTCAATACAACACACTTTAGTCTATAGAATGAATTCCATATTAAACTTAATACAACACTTTAGTCCATAGAATGAATTCCATATTAAACTTAATACAACACACTTTAGTCCAAAGAATGAATTCCATATTAAACTCAGTACAACACACTTTAGTCCACAGACTGATTTCCATGTTAAACTTAATACAACACATTTTAGTCCACAGACTGATTTCCATGTTAAACTTAATACAACACACTTTAGTCCATAGAATGAATTCCATATTAAACTTAATACAACACACTTTAGTCCACAGACTGATTTCCATGTTAAACTTATACAACACACTTTAGTCCACAGACTGATTTCCATGTTAAACTTAATACAACACTTTAGTCCATAGAATGAATTCCATATTAAACTTAATACAACACACTTTAGTCCACAGATTGAATTCCATGTTAAACTTAATACAACACATTTTAGTCCACAGACTAATTTCCATGTTAAACTTATACAACACACTTTAGTCCACAGACAGATTTCCATGTTAAACTTAATACAACACACTTTAGTCCATAGGATGATTTCCATATTAAACTTAATACAACACACTTTTAAGTTTGACATGAAAAGATACGACATTGGCTCAAGGAAGTACATACAATCAAGATATGCTTCTCAAGCAAGTACATACATTCTGGAAATAATACTTAAACATGTACATACCAGGGATGGTCCTGGCTTTTAAAAAGCTGTCGCCAAACATATCGCCAACCTCAATATTTTGTCGCCAATTGTCAAAAAGTGTCGCCAGAACAAGTAGTGTACATTTTTCCAAGTGTTAATTTAGTCTATTAATGTAACAGGCAATGAAAATTACAAAAGATGGGTTAGTTAATACTTTAATTATAACAAGCATTAACAAAATGTTACAAAGTGTTACATGAAGATCCGTCGCGATTTTAGGGCCGCCCACTTGTTGAATGCAGTTTCAAAGTCTAATTTTTCACATCTGTACATGCTGATTCTCATTAAATTCTTGAGAGATGAGATGCAGAGTTTATTTCTGATGTCAGTTTTTATGAGGTTCATCTTACTGAATGCATGTTCACAGTCTACAGTGCTGACAGGTGACACCAGTAGCAGTAGTCTCTCAGCAGCCCCCCCCCCCCCCGCCAGCTTCACAAAGCTAGTAGTGAATTGCTTCCTAAATCCCAAGAATGATCACTGAATGCTGTATAAATTTTTTCAACAAGCAAAATAGAATCTCCATTCCGACGAATGAAACTTACACGAGTCAACACCAGGCAATATTGGACCGTATATATAAGCATAAATTCACATCCAATTTAGGAATTCTTTCACTCCTGTATTTTGAGAAATAAATAATTATTTTTAATTATGCAAAACTGGTTTTGTTTTTGCTATTTCTTGTTGCGGAGTTTAAGTCTCTGCAGCCGTAACACGGGATTGATGGCAAAAGGAAAAGATCAATGAGCAAAATGCTGCACTGGCAACAGATATAATTGTGATTGAGATTTTTTTCCATTTGCTTTGTATTTATACACAGTAGTCGGTACTTCAAAGGTTATCAGATTTTTTTATGAAGGTTCTGCAAAACTGTTGTATTGGTATATGTAAAAAAAACAACAGAATGATTCGCCATTCAATTAATTGTATCTGTTCTATTCGCGTCTTCAGAAGTCAGTCAGTTGTAGGTATAGTTCGCTAGCATGATTGACTGTATCACAGCATGCAGTACTCAGCCCAGATGTCAGCATAAGCAGATTATGATGTAACAATGCACAGTAAAGATGGGGTTGTCAATACGAACAAAGGATCGTTTGTGTAACAGATTGATTCCAATGCATTGCTAAGTCAAGTTTGTGGCTTCCTTTCGTTCTCCCTTGTAATTTATCCAGTCCAAATCCATGATTGTATGTACAAATTAAATAACGAAAAAGTCTGTCGCCAAAAAAATCGCCAGATGGGATATTTCTGTCGCCAATAAGGAAACAAAATCGCAATTTGCGACATTGGCAAAGCCCAGGACGATCCCTGCATACAGTCTAGACATAATTCTTAAACATGTACATACAGTCTAGACATAATTTTTAAACATGTACATACAGTCTAGACATATTTCTCATGCAAGTGCATTTATTCTGTATATATCTGAAACTTTTTTAATAAGGATATGTTACATACAAATTATATTTCTTATGTTCTTCCTCAGATTTCATGTTTAATTTAATTTTATCTATACACTTTACTATTTGGGATTGTGTGACACCCTTCCAGTCTGTCCATTGATTTTATTAATTACCCTATCTCTTCCTAGATCACCGACAGTGTTGGAGATATTGTGACACCTTCCATCAGTCTGTCCATTAATTTGTAAATTACCCTACATCCTAATAAATCACTGATAGTGTTAGGGATATTGTTACATCTTCCATCAGTCTGTCCATTGATTTATTTATTATCCTAGATCCTATTAAATCACTGACAGTGTTGGAGATATTGTGACACCTTCCATCAGTCTGTCCATTGATTTATAAATTACCATACATCCTAATAAATCACTGCTAGTGTTTGGGATATTATGACAACCTTCCATAGTCTGTCCATTGATTTGTTAATTACCCTACATCCTAATAAATCACTGATAGTGTTGTGGATATTGTGACACCTTCCACCAGTCTGTCCACTGACTTATTAATTACCCTAGATCCTAATAAATCACTGATAGTGTTGGGGATATTGTGACACCTTCAATCAGTATATCCATTGATTTGTTCATTACCCTACATCCTAATAAATCACTGATAGTGTTGGGGATATTGTGACACCTCAAATAGTCTGTCCATTGATTTGTTCATTATCCTAGCTCTCCTCCTAGACCACTAACAGTGTTAGAGATATTGTAACAACCTTCTATCACTCTGTGCATTGATTTATTGATTACCTCAATTCTTTCTGGATCACTAATAGTTTGAGGGATACTGTGTCATCCTTTCCCATCAATGTATCCATCCATTTGTTAATTAAGATTTGTGGCACAGATCTTGAGATATTTTCAGAAAACCTTTATCCTTCTTAGGGACCCTCAGACCATGATTCTTCCAACCTTTAAACTCTAAACATGACCTTCAACCTGTTGATTCCAGAATCAAAACATGTCTTTCTCATTCCATATGCAAGCAATTGACAAAGTTTGGAGCAGTTACCTGCAATACAAGTAAAGTTACTGGTAGGAAACAGTTTTCTTTCTTGCAGTCCCCATGACAATAGCCTTTGACCCTTTGAGCGTGAAATCAATACATTTCTTTTCTTGTTCCAAAGGCAAGCAACCTACAAAAATTGGTAATGGACAGTTCAAGTTATTGGGCACTAATGAAATGGGAAACATATTGATGGACATACAGACTGACAGATAGACTGACATACAGAGTAACAGATAGATGTTCATAAGGACTGACAGATGGATGGACATACAGGGTGACAGATGGCTGAACAGTCAGATGGACACAGAGACAGATGGATAGATGCACATACAGGCAGACTTACATACCAACTGACAAAATGAATGGACACAGAGAATGACAGATGGATGGATATAACAATTTACAGATGGACGGACATGCTGACTGACTAATGGAGGGACAAACAGATTGACAAATAGAGGGGCATGCAGACTGACAGATGGGATAGACATGCTGATTGACAGATGGATGAACATATAGACTGACAGATGGATGGACACGCCGACTAACAGACAGACATACCGAATAACATATGGATGGACATTCCAAGTGACAGATTTATGGACACACAGACTGACAGTTGGATGGATATATAAACTGACAGATGGATATCCAAAATGACAGATGTATGGAATGACAACAAAGTAGCTTGATGCACTCTAATTTATAGTGGGCATATAAACAACAAAGGTTTATATTTACCTTAAAGATGTTGTCAAGGGCATCCTTCCAGAATTGCATTCTCATGATTCCTCTGTATTTGTCTGACACAACATCTCGGACCTTCAACAAAGGAAAATAAACACAATATAATTAGTTATCTCATGTGATAATATATTCGGCCCTTAAAAAGAATCAATGACTTTTTGAAACCAATGAGCCAAATGATTTAGGCAAACTGTAATTAGTATTTACCCTGGGCAGATATAGCTGGGTGCTGCACCTTGCCTCTTTTTTATGAGTGCCATGTGACCCTTACTTTGTAAAATACATTTTTTTTTTAATACTTGCTTTTATAACACGTCTTTTACTATATTAGAATTTCAATAGGGATGGAAGTGGATTAAAGAATATTATTTGAACACTTTTATTTATGTCCGAGCCTGTTCAGGCACATGCCTTGCCACTCTCACCCTGCATCCTGTCATTCTTAAGGACATACAGTACTAAATGTATAGAAGAATAGGAACCAGCCTGGAAACAGGTGAACATAAAATAGAGTATACATGGGTTTGGGTGGCCAGGATTGGTTGATAATGAAAGTTATTTTGTTGGAAAATATTCTTATAGAGAGCTTATCCTAGGTGTAACTGAAATGTTTTAGAGACACTGTTTTCTTGATGGAATTTCAGTCCTTTAACAGTCTTGAGCTTGGAACACTTAATGCTGAAATTAGCACCTTACTCTTTGGTGCGGAATTGAAAGCACATGTTTCAAACACAAGTAGGTCCAGAAAATGACATAGCTCATATCCTTTTCTCTACAAAGAAGCTGACATTCAGGATATATCTATACTGACAAATACAGGTTTGATCATGAAAACTCAGAAATTTAATGTTATTGAATTTTTAATACCATGGTGTTTGCATAGGTTTACCATGGGAACTGAATTAGTACCATAAGTCATTAAGAGTCTGTAAGAAAGACTACTGTATCTACTCACTTACAAACTTTATACATGAGCTGGTGTCACAAGTTACCCCTGTATATCTCTGTACCATCTTAAGCCGGTGAGACCAGTGTCAGGATTTTGTCTGTATTAAATACTCTTGTATAATATATAAACAAATACATACATGGATTTCACTGCCATGTACAGTATTACCTAGGGATGTATAGTTTCAGCCATATCTCTTTCAAAATATTGGGACTAGGCCACCCACTACTGCATATACAAAATGATGGTGGTAAAAAACTTGATTACATCGAGTTTAATGGCTGTAGATTTAACCATATCAGTGATACTTATAGCCCAAAATTCTCGCTGTATAGTCACAATACAGTTGAGTTTGGTCAGGAAGAGGTCCAGTTTATAAAAACAATCTTCACATGCATAGGTTTGTAACATGAAAATGTATTCTCTCTTGCTATATGTTCTTTGTGATAGATTTGTGTTATATCTTGGATGTTCCAGAATTTATTCTAAATTTTAAAGAGAGTTCGACATATGGTGATCACTTTCTAGTGCAACAAGCATTGACGTTAAACATCTGGATGACATCTTGATGAGCTGGATGGAAAATGTGTGAGAGCTCGTGAGATTAGGGAAGCTATTCCATCATTACATTGCTGATGCTAGTCTGGTTCTCTCTTTCTTATGCTCCCTGCATTGCACTCTGCTATACAAATAGTGGAGTGCAAAGCAAGGAGCATACAAAGCTGGGAACCAGACTCTGCCTATGCCCGAAGTATACATGATACCATCCCTCATCCAAAGCATTGGATACTTAATAAATCCTGATCGATTTATGCGAATCCTTTGCATCAAAAAATGCACGGTAAACAAAATGTGTGCGTCAGTTTTCTGCAGTGTGCGTCCCTGATGCACAAATGTGCGTAAATGGAAACACTAATATTGTAGTTAATTCTATCTGATAGGAGTATCCAGATTACATCACTGTGATTAAAACTGATATAAATAGTTAATCAACTGTCCGTAAAACATGCAATTTTTTTTTTCTACTTTTCAAAACTTCGCCAAAAACTGAAAATGTTTAAGGACATATAAAAATATTCATTAACATAATTTAACCTTCCTGCATAAGACATTGCTGGATCAATCTAGGTGGCCAGAGAATAGTGTAACAAGTTGTCTGAGCTCAGGATGCATCAATGTAATCAGTCATGTATACTAATGCATCCACATGTATCTTACTATGAAAGGAGTGTCAAAATTTCCCCATGAGCAGATGAGTTTTAAATTCTTTCACAGTCCTTTTGATCCATCAATATAGGTAAAATAGATAGGTTCATAGATGTGTATTGTATATTCAAATTAAAGCTGTACCAATGTCACTTTTTGCCGATTATGACGACACCGCGTATACCCAATTATTAAAATTGCTGATACAGATTATGAGACCGATTATTCAAGAAACTGCCTGTTCTACAGTTAGTTGTTGTTGTTGTAGGGTTTAATGCTATTTTTCAGCACACGATAGGCTATACATGGCAGCCAGTATTATGGTGGAGGAAGAACCCTGGAAAACTCTGGAAAGAACTACCGACCCATGAAATGCTACTGGCAAGCTTTCTCACAAACCCACATTTGCCAAATCCGAGACTTGAACCCATGCAGACAGAGGTGAGATGGCAGTGATCCATAATGGAGAGCGCGTTAGACCACTCGGCCACTCAGGGCCCCCTACAGTTAGTGAAAGCACTAGCATTTGATTGAGAAGTAAACCATGCCCTATTTTTTTTATAACTAACAATGCCTAAAATGGGTGTGGATTAATATTAACAGTTCAAACATGGTCTCAAGCTACCAGACATGTGATAACTATTTCCCACATTTTATATCCCACCTTATTTCTTATTGTAAACTCATACAAGCAAATAAAACTCTCTACTAAATAACATATTTATTCCGAATTAGTTTTTTGGTTGCACATATGCTCTGTGATATGTTTCTTCATTTCTTCTTTTAATTTAATGATGGTAATTCAATGCTTATATAAACAATACAGTAATGCCAGGTCAAGTTGACTCGTGTAAGTTTCATTGGTGGAAATGGAGATCATAATTTGCTTGTCGAGAAAAAATCTACAGCATTCAGTGATCATTCCTGGGATTTAGGAAGCAGTTCACTAACAAGCGAAGCATGTAAAGCATGGCACAAATAAATTTCTGAACTCCTGGTTGATGGAGATGTACTTTGTGAAGCTAGCCATAAAATGGGGGGATTGAATTCCTGAATTTGTAAAATTCACAGTCGCATTATATGTCACTTATCTTATATTGCAAAGTACAATCATAGGGTTTTAGTATTAAAATGTCATTATCTAAATAAAGTTTCTTACAAAACTATTATTTGGAAAATAATATACATAATATAGATTTGCTTAATACATGATGTTTCTATTAAAAAAGAGAGACTGTAGGAAAGTAGATATTTTACATTTGAGAATGCATTTATTTCAGGTGACAACAGTTAGACCTATGCACTAACAGTGATGTGCAAAGACCATGGAAGTAGTGCAAAACAGTCATGTAATGATTTATTTTGTAATATTATGGCTGTATTGCTTGTTGTCAATAAAGTAATAACTATCCCATCTTTTAAATTTTCATTGGCTATTACATTAATAGTCTTGGGAAAATATTCACTACTTATTCTGGCAAATTTTTTTAAAAATTGGCAACAAAATATTGAGATTGACAATTTTTTGGGTGACAATTTTTTAAAAGCCAGGATCATCCCTGTAATGTGTATGCTGGAAGTTCAATGGCCACGAAAGGCCTCAATGGCTGGGTGGCTGCTGTGATTGGGATGAGTGCATGCATGGTATTGATATTTGTTGTGAGCAGACAATCAGCGGTAGTTTACAGCAAGCGTGTTAAAAAGTATTTACTTTTAAGAATATACTGTCTTTCAATTAACCCCCAAATCAAATGTTTATTCCTTAATTTCCACTATTTAATTCTGATTTAAAATTCAAGCCATGTCAAGATGAATGTTATGATTAAATTTATATTTTGGAAATTTGTTTACATCGGCACCGATTATTTCTGCCGATACCAATTATACTGATTGTTCCAATAATCGGTCTGATTATGAGTATGGCTGATTAATCGGTACAGCTTTAATTCAAACTGATACTTAACAAACCTACTTTGATAAAATTTCATGGCACCTAAAAGCCTCTGAAATTCTAGGAAACTTACATGTAATCCAAATTTGGTATGAAACTTATCAAAACTGATCCACAACAATCTTCATTTACACAGTCATTTTTATTGAAAGTTCCTTTTTCAGTCCATTGTTTGTACATTACTGCAGAATTTCCAATATATTAAATTTCACTCATATTATCATGCATCCTCACTTAAACTTTCTCCTCTATCCAGGGTGTACATGTACCTATCTATAACTATTTCTATATGCCTTGATTTCTGTTACTGGAATCCGTCGTGACAGTTTATTAGATGAGAGTTAATTGTCAGGTCGTCATGCAGATGTCTGCTATGCACGAATGATTATACTGGCGACTATATTTCATCCTTTTATGAAGATGTGTGCATGGCTGAGGGGGATTAGGGTTGGTGCTTGCAAGAAAGTCTATTTCGGGCCATAATCCGATCCTGAATTCGAATCTCAGTAGGGAACAAATTAAACCTGCTGTAACCGCCACAATATTTCTTTCCCAAAATACATTTCCATACATTTATGGAATTAATTTAGTTGTCCATTTTTGATCTACATGGTCTTACCTTTAGCTATATACTTAAACACAATTCTGTGCAACAAACCTGTGCAATCTCTACGTTGAAAGCCCTAATGGCAAACCCTGCAGGCCTTAGCTTTTCTGGCAGTAATAAGCAACATAAGAAGTTTTCATAATCATTTTTACGGACAAGATTGACACAATAATCAGCACTATCCGCGTGTTTTTTAGATGAACTATGTCGACAAGGAAAATGTTCGGCAATACCAGGGACTGCCCGCGTGTTCAAACTGATTGATTTAAGGTTTGATAGCAAATTGTACAGCTTCCAGCCTTTTTTCTTAAAGGACGCTGCCATATTGTGATCAAGTAAAATTAAACCTTTGTACCACGTAACATTTCAACCTCCCATTTTATATCCGGTATATTAATTACTTAAGAGGTATTCGTCCTCTAACATGTTCACATCGCAAGGAAATAACCATTACATTTTGGGTTCTACGATTTTGATTTCACTGAATCATAATTTCTTGTCAAACAGCAATCTTGTATTACTTTTTTAGTTTTTTAGAATTTATTGTTTCTTCATATTTTGCTTACATACTCGGCTGGGTTGAAACAGTTATAACGCCTTCGAATGTAACCAGACATTCGGCCCTCGAAATATCAAAGGACGATTGATTTACAAAATAACACCTGAATGCAGTAAATATTTAGGAAAACAATAATGATGATTAAAAACTAGGGACAAACTCAATAGCCGTATATTTCACACATTGTATTAAGAAACGGACTCCGGAAATAAAGTCGCTTGCAAAATAAATAAATAAATAAATAAATAAATAAATAAAAAGTAAACAAAATTAACAACAAACGGAAATGTCACAGAGAATACGCCACAGTTATTGACCATAGTGATATTACTTTTTCTTTAACACAATTTAAGTTAAAATGAATATGTTTTTGTCCTAAATTAGCATTATTGAGAAACAGTGATTCTGTAGAATTAAGGTTGAAAAACATGCTCAATTTATATGATAACATATCATAAAAAAAATAAATAAAACAAGCTGGGTTCAGGGCTGGAATACTGCACATTCCCGACGCCTGGAGAGAGAGAGAGAGAGAGAGAGATTACTATTCAGTTCCTTTGGCTTTACTAATAAACTTACCTGTGTTTTCGGCACAGTACATATACATTTTATTCAGCGTTTATAAAGTGCATGCTACTATCAGACATGCCATTAGTTTCATTCATCTCTCTGTCCGTTATTGATAAGTCTTCAAGGGTTGCATTTCTTCGTATCCGAACTTACGACATTTTTCCTTGTGACTTTCTTCCGTTACTCTTTTCCCGTCTTTTTATCTGTGACTTTTATTATTTTTATTAAAAATGCTCCAAGTAACAGGATAACGTGGTTGTGGTGGGTGGGTGTATTTGTGTGGATAAACGAGACACCGTTGATTTTGTTTTCATTTCAAAACAGACGTGCATTATAATGTTAGTTTGAAATTATTTGGTTTTATTTTACTTAAATTTATTTAAAAATGTTGTTAGATCCAGAATTATAATTACAGGATACGTGCACTTTCTCTCCCTTTATGTGCGACATTTCTTTTGTAATTTTTTTTTTTTTTTAAGTCTGGGCAATAAGTAATTGTTACATAATCAGTTCAAGGCTATCCTAAGCACAGACTCGTCAGGTATTGATCACAGAAAGAGGTTTATATTTTCTTGGAAAAATACATTAATTATTGTGTTTATGTATGAAAATATAATGTAAAGCAACATTCCCTACACCATTGCGCATGCGTAAATTAAAACCCCATTGTTGAGACGGACCGATCCAGATCAGCGCACTGTTAATGTTACGTAAGCCAGATTATACTTTTGTTCTTCAAATCGTACCTAGGGCAAAATCGAAGATATACAGCTGGGGCTTTGTAAAGAAAGTTCTCTGAGAAACCCATATCCGCGTACTGAATCTGAAGTAAAGCAATGTTCACCCTTTATTCTTCTAACCCACTCTGTGGATCAAAAGAACGAGGCTCCATGTGTTGTGGGAAGTAAAAGGCATATTACGTAAGGTTATACTATGTGGCTCTAAGCGAGGTAGGCAGGCGTACGATGGAGTCAATGAAAACCACGCAGATGGAATCATGGACATACAGACACAAACATTTGGGAACACAAATACAGTCTATCATCTTTATAGGAGCTAACCACTTTGTTTATTGGCCGAATATTTATTTTTGGTAATATTATAAAGCGCATTTGAAATAATTCGCAACATATATATATATATATATATATATATATATATATATATATATATATATATATATATATAAGTTTAATTTTACTATTTATTTCTTTTAATTTTTCATACACGTATATAAATGCGACCCTCTTCTAAATCCAAAATTTGTTACGAGAAAAGGCAACGGTGCATGCACATGTATTTTTGAAAATTCACCACCTTATATAAACATAATAAAAAAATTATTTATAGGAAATTAAAAATAAATTAACAGAAAAATAATATGACTATACACAGGCTGGTCCAAACACGAAAATCGATAGCAGGCAAGACACTATAGCATATACATAACATACATGGATAGTAGGAGGATCATTAGCCATCATCAATGGGAATAGGGACCACGTTATGGAAAATATCCATTGAAAAAATGTCTTTCTGAGGGAGTATGTAACTAGGGTTTCTGAAAAACAGCCATTTTTGAAAAACAGCTGTTTACTGTTTTCAGTTTTCAAAAAACAGCTGTTAACAGCTGTTTTTTTTCTCCATATTTTCACTAATTTTATAGTCATTAGCTTATTTTTGTGATGAACACCGTTTTATTATATCTTTCGTGGTAAGTTCTAAATCAATACATTTTTACTTCTTATAATAATATTTCAAGAATACAAGTGCATTAAGCGACTTGTTTGAGAGACGCGATCTTAATTTTGTACAGAAATTCGTACAGACCGAAAAAAACTCTTTCAACGTCCGTTGATGTCGGTTTAATGGATAGAATTGCGTTGTACAATTTCTGGAGATTTTCAGTGCGCTGGCCAGAGTTCCTGAAGAGCGTGAATTCGGACTTGAGCCATTTGAAACTGTCTTGCCCTCCGACTGCAATTGATCATCCATCTTTTTGAAGCAACAAATTCAATTCATCTTGAAGAGACAAGTTCACACTTTCAGCATCATTTGACGACTGTTCGACATCTTCTACATCGTTGACTTCAAATAGACGAGACGCTAGATTTCCTGCGAAAGTAGACCTGCACACCTGCATTCTGCAGCATGCGCCAAGCCAATGACAGATCCTGCACTCCACGTGCAGAATGCAGACCGCGATGACTAGCAAGCCGAGCAACCCGATGGCCAAGCCCGGCACAACGGTGAAGCCGGCCACGACCACAGAACGTTGGAGCTTCAGTTGTAGTATATTTTTGTTTAAAAATTTTCGTTAGAAACAGTAAAACAGTTAGAAAAAAACACCTGTTTACTGTTTTTTGATTTTGGACGAAAAACAGCTGTTTTACTGTTACTTTTAAACAGTTACCAGAAACCCTATATGTAACATATACAAATACATTAAGAGAAAAAGAACATATACATTAAGGAATAGAGAAGGAAATGGGACCAGTGAATATAGGGACCTTGAAGTACGACTCTTAGAACAACCCGGCCAATAAAAAAAACCCACAAAAAAACTAATAAATAAATTTTCTGTAAAACTTCTTTTTGATTTTGCAATAGAAAAACAAGATGAAACATAAGGAGTGGGTACACAAAACACATACAAGACTTTCAATGTTTCGGAAAAGCGGGGGGGGGGGGGGGGCACAACCGAGGCCTTTAGCTTTTAATAGTTACAGGTCGAGGGCGTGCCCACAATTAAAATAGCATAATTAATAGTTTCTTTGATTTGTGCAAGGCAACTGGATCGAGAATAGGCATTGTTTTTTTTTAATTTAGGATGACGAGATTGGTAAATGAACGATACAGGCCCTCGTGTACGTAGTGTTAAAGACTGCAACTTTTTGCTAGTGCTATTATAGTACTGTCAGATCTTTACGTTTACGACATTGCAGCTCATTCTAATAATTCATCATTTGAGTCTACCTTGAAATGTAGCGTTTTTGATGATCAACACGTGGAAAGCTAAATATACTAAAATGTGATACAAATGTGATATACTGCAATTAATGATATTGTCACGGATTCAATCCAGTTCAGGTTTGTTGATGATACAATGACATTCAGTCTAGTAGAAGTATGTTTATTGACGATATTGTCACCGATATTCAGTCTAGTAGAAGTATGTTTATTGACGATATTGTCACTAATATTCAGTCTAGTAGAAGTATGTTTATTGACGATATTGTCACCGATATTCAGTCTAGCTAAGTCGGTTTCTTCAACGGAGGCTTTACAATGGCAGTTTTGAAGGAAAAAAATGATAGGAATTACACGGACGAGAGAGAAGTATTTATAAAATCGGTTAGTGAAGGCAAAATTGAATCTAAGCAATCAAGTAGCAGTGGTATCGGAATCGGATCGAGTTCACGTGACTTTGGGGCGCTCTTCATCACAACTGTTAAAGGTTGCCGTGTATATTCTGTATCACAATTAATGTAACGATGAGTCAAATGAAATTTTGTTGTCAAGCTTATCACTAACGGATTGAAATTTGTCACCGAAGAAATTTGCAAACAGGTCCGGAAGGTCTACCGGAGAGAAAATCATTGGAAGTTGTGTATATTTATTCCATTACCTCTTTCCAACTGCTAAGTATTCAAACCATCTTTTATATTTGTTTAGAAGATCAAATATGTCAAAAATGGTATTAAAATAAATAAATCGATCAATAAATGTATAAATATATCAACATATATGTGTTTGTGTTTGCATGAACGTGTTGCGAAGTAAGGGCAAGGTTAGAACAAAATTCTTTATCACGACCATTGATCTTGAATTTGAGACCATTGAACGTGACTTGCACAATACATAATATTTACTTTGTGCCCCATACACCGAAGTTGTTTAAGTAGTATCAGGCAATACATTCTTCAGTTATATCCATATAGTGGGATAAATTTAAAATAAATTATTTCATATCTGTCTGCATTATCATGTTTGCAGGCAAGTACAGCTAAAAACACGTTAAGACTGTCGACCTTTCAAGTTTCTATGGTCATTTGAGAAATAATTTGCAATTCATGACCATTCACTTGATACCAAAATCAGTTATATCTGGTTTTCGAAACTCCTTCACAGGGGTGCGAACACGGTTGTGGTCAGATGTGCACAATTTCGTTCATAGCCAATTAAATATTTTAATTAGTGTTTCCATGGAAACCCCACGTCAATGCCACCATTGGTGATTAAACAAAAAAAAAAAAATAACAAATAAAAAAAGATCGAGATGGATTTGGTCCATGTTAGAAGTCTGATGAATACCATCTTCTTTCTTTTCACTCCCTGGCTCCCCATTGGAGGTTCCTTTCCAATGAACCATAGCCTGCTTGTTTAATCCTCACCCCCAATGACATTTCCGAAAAGGAGGTCATAAGTGTATCGTTTTAATTTAGCACATAATACATATTGTTAGATGCATTTATGTGAAAATCATAGGAAAAGTATGACCATCCCTGACATAGGTCCAGTGATACGACTTTCAATATAGCTATTAACAGACCTCAGACATTCAACATGATAATGACTATTATACTGGAGATCTGATCAGCACCATTTTTTGTTGTAGGACTAACTAGTCAGTATAAGAAGTATTCTGGTGAAAACTGCATGCATATAAATCTATCTACTCAAAATTGTATCGATAGCAAGATTTTGAAGAGGACTACAACGGCATCCATACTGGAGGTTTGATCAGTACAATTTTAATTTAGGACCAACTAGACATACAAATTAGTTAATTTAGGATCAATTAGACATACAAATTAGTTAATTTAGGACCAATACGACATACAAATTAGTTAATTCAGGACCAACTAGACATACAAATTAGTTAATTTAGGACCAACAAGACATACAAATTAGTTAAGTGAAACCCCATGCCATTAATTATATTCACTGCGCAGAAGCAGTTATATAAATATTTTTAAGATGGCAACCACAGCGGCTAGAATGGATTGCAAAGAAGTACCCTTTTAATTTAGAACAGACTAGACATAAAAAAACCCTTTAAGTGAAAATCCCATGTCCTAATAGAGATTCCTTTAAAACTTACCTCAAAATTTTCAAGATGACCTCCTTGCCGGACATAATGGACGTCAGAAACGCATCAGTTTCATTTAGTACCGTGTCAATACGTCAAGTCATTTGGTGAAAAGCAAGAATAGCCATCCATATAATACAATTAGCGATAAAAAGATTTTGTCGCCATATCGGAGGTCTCATTAGCAAATTTTACAAAGTACCAAATAAACCTCATAAATCTTCTAGTGAAAATCCCATGCAGATACGGTCATCCGACCAGGAGGATAAGTGATCGTATTTTCAAGATGGCCACCATTGAGGGGTGCCATTTTCATTTAGGATCAATAAGATACCTTAAAAAGACTAAAAACCCACATGTTAATACGACTGTCCGTTCAGGTGGACTAGCGACAATATTGCTGCAATGGCAACTATATTCGATTTGAGGTCTGAAATGCGTTTATTTATGAACAGCGAGACACCGAAAGTTGTTCAGAGAAATTCTCTTGTTCATATGACCATTTGTTCTGAGGTGTAACGATTACAATATATTAAATATGGCTGCCAAGGCGGCTACTACTGATGTAAAACGTACGTCATTTTCAATTAGAACCAACTAAACCTTAGAGATGATTCTTCCTGTAAGGTTTTGTGGCAATCTTCCCAATATCTGAGGAGCAGCAGCTACAGGAAACTTGTGCTAACAGCTTACACGTACGCCAAACGCAGGGCACCCGACCAAAGGCCACCGTAGAAGCTCTTCTGATACATGCATAGTAGAACTAAAAGTAACTAGTCCCTCAAGTGGACTTGCACTCTTCTAGCCAAAAATAATTTCCAGGAATTCAAGATTATAGGACCATGTATTGCGAAGGTTGAAACCATCTTTGATATTTTTCTGCGACGATAGTTTCAACTGGGCGGCTGTTGTGGGTATACTGGATGTCAGCTTGACACCATTTTCATTTAGGAACAAGTATGTATGATTGGAAGGCTTTTGGTGAAATCCCACTGAAGTTTCGCCATCCATTCAGGGACCTTAAGTGACATAGACGTACGATTGACACCATTTCAATGTATACCAATGATGTATCATAATACGTATATTAGTTAAATCCCCATGTTTATATAACTATCCATTTTGGAGGGGTAGAGATCATAATTTTAAAATGGGAATCACTGTAG
Source organism: Sinohyriopsis cumingii (assembly GCA_028554795.2). NCBI lineage: Eukaryota > Metazoa > Mollusca > Bivalvia > Unionida > Unionidae > Sinohyriopsis > Sinohyriopsis cumingii. Next base: position 125,844,157 of record CM068838.1, read on the forward strand.
CTATTCTTATGGGTAATGTATATCATTTCAGGTAGGACCAACTATACACAAATTATTCTCATGAAGACTCCTTATCAGACCGACTTTCCATTTAATAGTAATAGTATTTTCAGGACGGCTACGATGGTGGCCATATTTCACGTCTTAGCATCACCAATGTAATTTAATTTCGACTAACAAAGTAACAAGGTATAATAAAACGTCTTCTGATGATAAGCCCTTGTTGATGTGATGTTCTTTTTGGAAGAAACATCAATAACAATTTTTTTTCTCCATATGGCTGCCGTATTGGATATCAGTTTTAAGCCATTTCCATTTAGAAACAACAGGACATCACAGATGTCTTCTAGTTAAAGCAAAATGTCGATATAATCAAACATCTAGAACTTGCGATAATAAAATGTTCAAGATGGCAAATGTGGCGACCGTAGTGTCCATCTGATCGGCATTATCTTTATTTATGACAAGAAGTCTTTTAGTAAAAACCCAATGCTGATTGGACCATTTATTCAGGATCAGCAGCAACAAGATTTTCAAGATGACCTATATGGCGGCCATACTGGACATCTGATCTGCAATATTTCCTTCAGGACCAACCATACATCATAAAAAATTCTGGTGAAAACCCCATGTAATACGAGTTTCCGTTCGGAAGAGTTGCATTAACAAGGTTATAAAGATGGTTCCCGGGACAGTCATATTGTACACAAGATAGGTGTCATTTTCAACTAGAACTAAGAAGATATTACAAGTCTTTTTTGCGAAAGCCCCAAGTCAACAGGTTTTTTCATTCGGGAGAAATATTGTTAACACGATTTCCCACACGGCTATCGTTGCGGTAATACTGGACGTTTGATCGACACCATTTTCATTTTGGACCGACTTGACATCATCCAGAGTATTTTAGCGAAAAAATTCCATCTTTTCAGGATAAAGTTTTCAATATGGCCACTGTGGCCGCAAAACTATCTTCGAACGGCAAATTTGTTATTCAAGATCAACTAGATAATGTAATAAAAGTGTAAAGTTTCATAGTAGTCCTGCAAGTATTTCTGGAAGTGTAGCGATAACAAACTTGTGTGAACAGGCAGACCGACGACGGAAACTGACCATCCCATTATCCTTTCTGGTTTATGACCGGTAGAGATAAAAGCATGAATGTGAACTGACGAGAAGCATATAAACAAAACGAGAAGCCAGCTCACACTTTCAACTTTATTCATTCTACCACTAAGAAATGATGCTTACACATGATTAATATCGACGTATTTGAAAAGAAATATTAGGAAATACTATTTACAAAATGATCTCACGCCAGGAAAAAAACTTAAGATGATGCTGAAAATGGAATTATCTTACATGTCTGAATGTACGAAGGGAGCGCAACTTTTCTCCAGAATTGTTTTAGCTAAATTTTGTTCACAATATGACCGGTTTCCCTTAAAATTATTAACATGCTGCAACACACACACACACAAACTACCGCCAATCATTCAAATGATCAAATTTGAACAACGAGCAAACACGTAAACGAGATTAACTCGTTCCATTAAGAATGTCTCTATAATAAAAAAAAAAGCCGTCATGTAAGACTGACCATCTCCATACATCGCACTTATTCAAAACGACGCACGTAATATATTTGGAAGACGGCTTCAGTTCTCGTATGATGTATTGATACGCAAGTGTCAATAGTTGAACATCAGTAATTCCTTAACATACTAGTATAAGTGGGTCGACTGACACATCCCAAGTAGGCTAATGACGCAAGACAAAAAATATGATGTGAACATAGCAAACACCAGTGGATATAAAGAGATTTAAACATTAGCTTTGGGCGGATTTCGGAGGCTTTAAGATCCCTATTTTCCGGAAGTATCTTACGATGAACGGAACACAGGTGAGTGTAATACCAATGCGAACTGGGGCGAAGATTTTATGAACGGCGTAAGCGATGACGAAGGTACTTGCACCAGCAACCGCACGGGATTGCAACACCGACTCGCCAATTCCCAGTTTGGCTAGCAGGCCAACCACGTCAACCCCGCTGTAAGTAGAAAATAAACCACAACATTAAGGCGAGATTAAGAAACATAAATGTTATAGCTAACATAAACGCTAAAGGACTTGTATGAATGACATTCTCGCATACCCTACCTCCAGCTACCGCTGAAAGCGAGTAATAACTCTATATAAAAAAAATCACAGGAGCAGAGTGATTTGATGAAATGGACATTTTTCAAAAAACGACCATAACATGCAATAAACTTCAAAACGACCCTTGCAGTCTGCGAGACTAATTGCGCTCACAAGATTAAAAAAATATAGACGGCCAAGTGAGCATGATATGTCTCATCTATTTACATGGCTTAACATTTGACCATTTCGTTAAGCAAACTTACGTAGCATTGTTAGAGCACAACCAATGTAAGCCATCTTCCTATCTAACTCGACTGATTTTACTTATCTTACTACATTCTGATTACAATGGGTTTTTTTTATTATAAAAAGGTGACATGATCAGTTATTCAGTATCTTTGCTCATAGTCTATCTAACCACCTGATGATATCAACCAATTTACTTCGTTTTATAGAAATAGGAAGACAAATACAACCAGAAGAGCTAAATATTGAAGGACTATATGCAATCACAACCCTTTGTGACGGACGAGCAGATACGAGGATTACTGTATATCCCCAAATCTAGAGGCGGAGGTATTGAAAGAAATAATGTACCAATAAGATTTTCATATCTCGTATCCTCTCTCTCTTTCTCTCCATTGTACAGGTCTCATAAACATTATTCTGACTCAAGTACTTAGCTGATAATGCTGCATCAATCACCGCATGATTATGAATTTCTTTGATTGGTGGATACGATGATGTTGAAAGCACCTTGCAGAATATACAGTAACGTTAATACCTAAAACTCCGCTATTCGTATTGGCTTTTCATCGACTCAATAAGGTAAGATCTGTACAAGCTGTGAAAGTTATTTATTTTCCCAACAGCAATTAAGTTAGTTCAGTTAAATGCTTGTGATTGGTGTACACGTATATCTTTTCAAAGACATGTATCGAAAGAATTACAAATTAAAATCGAAATGCGTCGTGATGACGCAATTACCTTCGCCACCAGTGTCAACTTTTCAAGAAGACTAGTTCTGAATGCAAGTTCAAACTTTCAGTTCCAACATGGGTAGTAACTAATGTTAAATTTGACGGATAATGTGGAAATCTAACTTTTAATTTTCTGTTATCATGTCGCACATGGAATTTGTTCATAAAAAATGAAATACCAGAAAGTGAATTAGAAATCGTTATAAAGGAGCCATTATCAGAGTCAAATAGATTCTATAATTCAACTGTATTTTAGAGTAAACGAAGTATCGATTCCAGTTTCATATCAGTCTTTGGGAATCTATGATTAGAACGTACAGCTGTGTTTCGATAGGTCTTTAAATTATTTAAATCACTCATTGGAAATAAGAAAGAACTGGATTAACACGGTATTTTAGGATTATTGAGAATTCACTAAAAGAGGTTATGACATTCAGAATTACATCACTGTGATACATTAGGACAGCCAAGACCGTTGGCATTCATTCGGAGCATTCTATATTTTTGGACTTGTGATATAACATTTAGGATTATTTTGGATTTAATGCACAGTACGTTTTAGTGTTTGCTAAATTTTCACTTTGTAACTTAGAAAAATAAAAAAACTTGTTGATTTTACTCAATGTGATGTTTTCACTTTCTTTCTGTTATTTATTTTAAGACAGTAGCAAACTAACGGGGGCGGGAGCTGGCGGATGGCGCGGTTTCCCCGGGAGCCAGATGTCTTGGGGCGCCAAATCCACTTTTGGTCATCGTTGTCGCTCCCGGGACCATTTAACATTAGTACTCCAATGTTTTAAGACCTAGAGATGTAACAGCTGAATTATTAGGACGACACGGTCGATGCCCCGGGAAAGAAGTGAACTATCTGTTTATTGCGCACAGCATCACGAATGATATTCAAATCTTTTTCTCACTGAATTTTCACTTCAGCTTATCAAAATATAATTAAAATTACCGAATTCGTGCACGAATGATTTAAAATTAAGACGAGGGACCCCTAGTGGCAGAGTGGTCTAAAGCGCTCACCGTTAAGGATCACTGCCATCTCATCTCTGCGTGGGTTCGAATCTCGGGTTCGGCCAATGTATGTGGGATAGCTTGCCAGTACGTTCACGTGGGTCAGTGGTTCTTTCCGGGTTGTCCCGGGTTCTTCCTTCACCATTTATACTGGCCGCAATGTATAGCCTATCTTGTGCTGAAAAATGGCGTTAAACCCTACAACAACAACAAAAAATTACGTCGAAGTTACGTACAACGTAACACAATTCATTCGATAAATACTGAGTGGTCTGTGTACGTGTAATCCGCACCCACCCCCGAGTTCCGGAAGAGTCTGTTTTTGATACAGCACTGAGCCTTCTGAGAACCTTCGCGGGCCACGTTAAAGAAAAAAGTTTCACAAACATTGTCTATAATTAGCACTTTTCTTTCACTTAACATGTCAGTGTGAACAACAACAAAAATCAGAAAAATGCACAATAAGCAGCTTTGAATAATAACAATTAAAATAATAATGTCCTTTAAGGTGCATAGTATTAAATAGATTTTGTTTAATATTCTAGTCTTAATTTTAAGAATAAAAACGAACATTTAGATTGATTAAATGCGCCTACATGACACATTGACATAGTGTTCCACGTTTGATTTCTGTTATGATCAGGATTTCACAAGTACATACATTTGACGGCTATATGCAACTATATTTTTTTCAATTAAAATGTTTATGGTTTTAATTTATAATTTAACATGTCAATGGTGATCACGCGATGACGAAATGAATCTGACTATGTATCCTCTTTCGAGTTGTCTAGGCCTTGTAAGTGCGACTACACTACTAAACAAGGATCATTATTTGGAACACTGCCTGTTACAAACCAAGTACGCGGTAATGGAAACTTCTTAGATTAGGAAATTTATACTGTACACAAAGTTGTACATGACAGTGCTGACCTACATTTTAAACCGTACTACCTTTATTACACCCGGAATTTAAAAAAAGCCTCCGGAGGATTATCAATGTGTACACTACACTATGGACGTACACAGAAAGCCTGCCAAGGATTATGTGATTTGTGATTTTGATTTTTAACGTAGCTTTAACAATTTTTCAGTCATATCGCTACGATGTCTGCAATGTGGCAGTTTATAGTGATGTCTAGCACTGGGGCATCATGCCGCAGACATGTAGCATGATGTCCCACCCAGTCACATTATCCTGACACCAGGCCGACCAGTCCTAACACTAACCTCTTAATGCTGAACGCCAAGCGAGGCAGCTGTTAGTACCATTTTTGTAAGTCTCTGGTATGACTCGGCCGGGGATCGAACCCACGACCTCCCGCATCCGAGGCGGACGCTCTAACCACTAGGCCACCGGAGCGGTACTGCCAAGGATTATCGTTTTGCAATGGTGATCTAGGAAACTATTCTTGTTTTACTGGATAGGTGTGTGTGTGTGTGTGATTTGGATTTTTAACGTAGCTTTAACAACTTTTCAGTCATATCGCTACGATGTCTGCAGTGTGACAGTTTATAGTGATGTCTAGCACTGGGGCACCATGCCTCATTATGTCCCACCCAGTCCTAACACTAACCTCTTAATGCTGAGCGCCAAGCGAGGCAGCTGTCAGCACCATTTTTTAAAGTCTTTGGTATGACTCAGCCGGCGATCGAACACAGGACCTCCCGCTTCCGAGGCGGACGCTCTAACCACTAGACCACCGGAGCGGTGTATCATTTTCGTACGTCTTTGGTATGACTCAGCCGGGGATCGAACCCACGACCTTTCGCATCCGAGGCGAATGCTCTAACCACTAGGCCACCGAAGCGGTCTATTGGATAGATAACATGCGAGAGAAGGACTGAAGAAAACCGTCTGTGTGTGCGTGTGTGTGTGCGAGAGAGAGAGAGAGAGAGAGAGAGAGAGAGAGAGAGAGAGAGAGAGAGAGATAATGTTATTATCTTGAGATTATCAACAAGTTTCTGGTATTATACATGAATACCAATGGTGTTTGGTTTTTTTATTTATTTCGGGACTACCTGGCCCATAGCAAAGCCGGCCCATTGATGTTCTCGGCAGATACTTAAATCGGATCCATTGCGTATTAGGTCTTTCCGTCGACGAGTTATATATAATAGTAATATGGATGTAATGTCCTTTGTTAGCGGTGTTTTCATATTTAAAAAAAAAAGCTTTGTACGTTTCTTAAAGACCAGTGCATCTGTGCATGAGTTTTAGTGTCCAGTTAAAGTACAAGTCATACTGGTCACGTATATATTCAGTACATATATTTCACTAACATAAATGGGTGTAATGTTTAAGAATTTAATGACATACCTTTAAATGCCGATTATTGTTTTTAAATGTTTCCAAGAAAAGAAATCAAACTACCCAATCTGACAAAACCAGAAATTTCACTGCCCTGCGTAGGACAGTGGAGATATGATTTTAATTAGATCGTCCAACTATTCTGATATTCGTTACGACAGACCCGATATGTCCCCTTTTCTTGATCCAGTTTAGTACAAGGTAACCATTATAAAGGTCGACAGCGATCAGTAATTTTCGTCTGGAGTTTTTTTTTTTTAAAAACGACATTCAAGGTGCAGTACATTCAACAACCTGGACTGAATTGACTTTGGTTAAGATTTATTAGTATTAAAATTTTAGAATGCTTAATTTTTAACCTAAGTAACTGCGTATACATGAATAGGTTGGCATACACAGTATTTAACTGAAAGAGTAAACAGCTGAAGAGAAAAATTAAGTCTTAGAGTTTTAACTTTTTTTTATATCTCTGGGCTTGTGGGGATAATGTCCGTGTTTGTGTGCGTGATTAGGATATTTAACGTAGCTTTAACAACTGTTCAGTCATATCGCTACGATGTCTGCACTGTGGTTGTTTATAGTGATGGGGCATCATGTCGCAGACGTGTTGCATCATGTCCCACACAGTCATATTATCCTGCCACCAGGCCAACCAGTCCTAACAAGCGAGACAGCTGTCAGTACGTTTTATTAGTCTTTGGTATGCCTCAGCCGGGGTTCGAACCCGTGACCTCCCGCGTCCGAGGCGGACTCTCAAACCACTTGGCCACCGGAGCGGTCGGGGAATAATATGCAAGTAAAATCAGTCTTTGATAGGACAATAAAAGCTGACCACACCACCTCAGTAGGTTTGAAACATGGATACAGAGTAATACGCTGAAACCGTAAAAATAAATTAATTAAACGCTATTTCTAAAACTCCTACAAATTACTGAACAACTTAAAGTTAAAATGGTATATTTATATACAAAAAATTGTAGCACACTACGCGCGCACAAGGTTCGAAATTCTACAATGTTTATGTTACTGTTTGTTTACTTAACACGCTTAATCAAACCCACAAAGTTTGCATAATCATTAACGACTAATTAGTAAATAACATTTATAAATAACATGTTTATAATAAATACTGACTGCTCAATAACAAGTGTTATGAAGACAGACCAGGTCAGGATCACCCAAAAATCTACCAACTTCGGCCGAAACCGACCCAGTTTGCTGAAACCACAGGAGTCTGACGTTTTATCAATGAAGTACGGCGAAATCTCTGACAATATGAAATCCCCTTATCGGTAATGTAAATAAACACAAGGAGTGCAAGCGTGACCACAACCCTTCTCTCGATTCGACTTTTTCTCACGCGTCTTTCATCGCTTCAGAATGGCAAGAAGACTGAAAAACTACACATATACATTCAAAAGACAGTAACGTACCAATGCATATCTCTTAAATGACCATGTCCTGAATCCAATCCGGCGAATTAACCTTTATTTTCACCACTACGGTCAAAATCCCTTTCTAGCAAAATCGGCTAGACGGAAGTAGCACATTCTACCAGTTTCTACCCTGCAGTAAATATGCTGAATAACATGATGAAAGTAATTTCACAAGATAAAATGTTTATCTTGCTTTGTATTTCAGATTGAATCATTTTACAATTTTATTTAAATTTCCAGAACAGAAATATGTAGTCAAAGTTTTGATAGTAGAAATAACGGTTGATGACGTCATCAACCGTCATAAATTTCCCCAATATTCAAAGATAACACAGATTCTGCGCCGTGTTCGGTACAATTATAAGACCCTAACGCATATTTACTGCAGGGTAGAAACTGGTAGAATGTGCTACTTCCGTCTAGCCGATTTTGCTAGAAAGGGATTTTGACCGTAGTGGTGAAAATAAAGGTTAATTCGCCGGATTGGATTCAGGACATGGTTATTTAAGAGATATGCGTTGGTACGTTACTGTCTTTTGAATGTATATGTGTAGTTTTTCAGTCTTCTTGCCATTCTGAAGCGATGAAAGACGCGTGAGAAAAAGTCGAATCGAGCGAAGGATTGTGGTCATGCTTGCACTCCTCGTGTTTATTTATATTACCGATAAGGGGATTTCATATTGTCAGAGATTTCGCCGTACTTTATTGATAAAACGTCAGACTCCTGTGCTGAAACCGACCCACGATTTCTTAATTAAATTTGGATGGCTCGAATCTGTAACGGGCCGAGATCTCCAGTCACCTCTTCATTTGAATCACACGAATTACGTTGTATATGTAAACGAAAGGAAATTTTAAAAAAAAGAAATAGAGTTAGGGGACACATTACCTCGAGACAGCTAAATAGAACCCGCCTAAAGATACTAGGGATATTCCTACATGGAAAACAATTACTGTGGCGCCGTAGTCCCTGACGGCTCTCTTTAACTTGTCCTTCTGACTTAGATTATCTGTGTTTGGTTTGGGTTTCTCTGGTGTGGGGGGTCTACCCACCTTGTCATCCCGAGCTGTCGTGGAGTAATGCTGGCGCTGTTGGTATTGATGAACGATTTCTTTAATCTGGCGGTCCTGGTCTTCAAACACCTGAGACAGCGTTTTTCGGCCGCTCTGAATAGCCCGGATGTTTTCCTCACAGTCTCCAAACTCAAATCTACGGCAGTTTTCCAGCCAGAGTTTGTATCTAACGCACTCGTCTCCTTGAATCCCCTGGGGGCAGGGAGAATGTTCAGAGATGGTTGACTTAAGCATATCTTTTGCAGCTGCCTTAGCTTTCACATCTCCAAGTCTGTACTTTTCGGCCACCTCTTTAATAAGTTCTTGTTGCTCAGCGAATACCTGGGCCAAAGTTTTTCGACCCGAGCTAATAGCATGTAGCTGTTCATCACAGCTGGGGAGTCCATATCGCACGCAGTTTTCTAACCAAAGCTTGAAACTAACACACTGGTCACCCTGTATGCCCTGTGGGGTGGGGTCAGAGACGTCCATAAATGGTAGTGGTTGACCTCCCTGGGACATTGATGGAGCGGACGTGGAAAACTGACGAGAAGGATGAGTCGCATGAACAGCCGCGTACAAATACTTGTCCACACGTCTTCTTCCTGCACCGAACATGCTATAATAGCTGTAACCAGTGATTGCGTCAAATGGGCCCGCGGGGTAAGGAACATTGCTCTCCATGCAACTAGACATTCTTATCCGACACTTATCGTACAAAGGAATGTGTGGATCAACTTCACTTTCGTCTTGTTTAATAACGTAGGGTTCCTGTTGGATGGTAAGATCAGTGTAGTTTTCGTGTATCCCTTTTATGTTTAGTCCCTGGATATCATGCTCCAAAGATTCAAGTACTTTGAATGTCTGATCAACAAGGCCACTTTCCCCATACAATGCCGTGGACCGCTGGCCGGAGATCTCAGACTTGTCATTTTCAGCGATTATGGCTCGTGCTGTAGTAAGATTTCTCTTGGTCACACATCCCACAACCCTAGGAATCAATTTCCATACAGGAATCATGCTGAATATGTAATTCAAGTTTTGCGAACCTTATTCTTACTGTGTTGCATGAACTCTAGTGCTTATATCACGCCGTCTCTGTTTATCTTCTGCCAGTCATTTAGTGAGCACGTGAACGAATTATTCGACGCATGCGCAATATATGTGGATTTTCCCAGTGCTGTAAACACTTAACTAATCAGCATGACTCTTTGCGTAATACAGTGTACTATAGCTAATAACCCAAAAATCAAAATTAGGTCCAGAAAAAAATAAAATAACATGAACATTATATTTTTGTTATTGTTCATCCTATTAATATTTCATTAATAGCTAAACTTTCACTCGCGGTTTCGGGACATGTGAGTCTTGAAAATCTTAATAAAGAAAGAAAATCATCATCATCATCATCATCATCATCATCATCATCCTACTACGAAAGAACTACAGAATGCACAATAAAATATACAAACTTTATTGCTGGGGTGTACTCGTCTGAAATATTTGGAAAAGTATCCGCAAGCAAATGCTCCCCCAATAAATAAACAATAAGGTGGTAGAAGAACTTTCTGGAGTTTGAGAGATTTGTTACACTAACCCCAGACTTCTGATATTTGGGAAGGGGTTGCTAGAGAAAAGACGGATGTGAGAAAAGGGTACCTACCTTTATACTGAGAGAGAGAGAGAGAGAGAGAGGCTCATTATAACCCAATTGGGAAATTATATTGATGTAAGGTTTCAGCAAATTTTAGGCACTAACAGTTTGTTTATTGTCCAGTCATATTCCTTTCCCCATGTTAAATGTCATCCAGTGAGTTCATTACATCAAACTCTCCCCCACTTTAATTAATAGTGTCGTTGTTATATATATATATATATATATATATATATATATATATATATATATATATATATATATATATACTACTCCCAAATACATGCGGTTTACCTATGCGAAAAGCGCACGGATATTCCGTTTTTATTTATTTTGTTATTAGTAAATTCAGGTAGATTTACATATTTGAATATTTACAGTAAAATGAATAAATAATAGCCTAAGTGAGGACAACCCGAGACCTTCTTATCTATTGGAGCGTTAAGACAACAACATCGGCGTTCACAGAAGGCGTGCAAAGAGTCACTGAGGTTATTTTTTAAAAGGTTAATATTATGCCTCATTCTACTTTAAAATCTTTCAGTATATTATATTAATATCAACTGCTGAGAAAAAAAAGCATAACCCATTATGATGTTAATTGCCGTTTATATGGAAGAATAGGAAAGAAGCGGACGAGGATGACCTCATTTATATAGGGTATCTATGCTGATATTGTTGTCGGTCATGTATCTACATTCTGCTTCGGTTGGCTTGGAAACAACAATAAAAAAGTAATATGTTCGCAGATGAACCGGAGTTAAGACTTATTGAAACAGCCAAATATATTCGTATTATTTGAAGAAAAAAAGACGAGTCATTAAAACTGATACGTGACAGTTTTTATACTTTCTCACAAAACAAAAGCCAATCATGATGGCAATTTAGCGCTGTACTTGAAGAACAGTGTTGCAAACGTACTGCGTATCGTTCATTCTAATTGTAAATAAAAAAGACGGAATTAAAACCGTGACCAGTTGTGTTGTTATGCATAACATCGGGCTCGGCCAATGCTGGTATGTAATAATGCAAGCCATTAGCTTCCCATGCCTCGGTGGTTCCTATCGGGGTATTTATTCCTCGGCATCTTCATCCATTAGTTACACTGGCCGCAGTATATAACCTAGTTTGCGCTGAGAAATTGCGTTAAATCTAACATGACATATTTAACGCGATACATCTTGATGAAATTGTCAATTCTCTATATCAATATATATCTATTTTAGAACATCACGTGGCCATATTTAGAGCGTCGGATACTTAATCCAATGTTCGCTGGTTCAATACCCGTGTTGGTTAGCTCTGGTCGGCTGCCACTGTGTAACCCTGGGACAGGTACTTAACTACCATTTCCTTGGCATGATAAAGCCAATAGTTGTTTAAAGTGCTAGTAATACCAACATAAACAAAATAACACTAACATTTATATTGCACAATTAATGTTAATAATAATAGCTGATGCAACCAAACCTCTTCTAATCACAATTCTCAACACTTTTAACATTTTGACAAAATGTACATTTTATACAAACATGTACAACTTCCTTTAGGCCCGCGTGCCAAATAAGCGATTTTAAAAGCTACACGCTATGATGTTTAAATAAGCGGATAAAACCAAGTTGCAGAAAGGATCCCACCCGCGGGGAATGGACACAGTACTTCATACGATGGCCTGACTGGCCATAATTGTGGTGTGGTGGACATTAGTAATGCCCCACGGTGCTGACCGCAACAACAAAGGAATAATTTTCATGTTGGCCTGGACCATTGTGACATTTTTTCAGTTTTATATAATTATGCTTGCAGTCTGTCTTGCCCAATTTTCTAGCGTCAATTTGTTACTGCAATTGTACCAAGTCCTATAAACATTTATGATAAAGTGCAAAACCTCAAGTTCAAACGTACCTTTTGATTCTAAAATAAGTAAACACAATTCCTACGTTACAAAATCTGATCACGCATTAGCTATAAAGCCTGCTACCTGCCGTGAGCAAATAAGCGTGTTCGTGTTGTTTGAAGAGACCATACAATGCATGACTGTATCGTAATATTACTACATAGGCAGGTGAATGACTCGTGTTACCAAAGCATGCAGACGCTATAGTCTGTTTCAATTGTCTACTCGTGACTGACAATAGAAATTTAAGAGAAAGGAAACTTTTGACTCGTATTTCAGAGATTTTGGAAAGTGGAATTGACATTCCAAAAATTAAAAGGCCATCTTTCTCAATTCATTCTTTCAACACATTAAGCTCTAAAGTGTTTCCTTTTAAAGACCTGGTGGCTATTCAATATTTGTTATTAATTGAAACGGATCATATATTGGGCGTACACTGCATAAATCGGTCAACAGCTTGCTAGAGTTATTAAATCGCCCTAAGCTGTCGAGCGTGTAATTAAGAGCGATGTAGGTCAAGGGAATATTTAGTTTAAGTATTTTATTTTTAAAACTGCTGGTTGATCATCCTGTTTTGGAGTGATCGTATTTGTAAATAAAGACTTTTGACTCCTATCCCGATGGCATATCGGTCAATAACTCCGGTAGAATAACAATAGAGGATATACTATATTCTGTCGTTTTACAGTGGCTGGAGACTTGATTTGGGGTTAATTTTAAGAACAAAATAGTTACATAAAGTGTCAGGAAAAGTAATTTGGCATGAAATTCGATATTTGCATCTGAGTGAAATCTTGTAGGCTAATATTGAAAACGCTTAAATATAATGCTGCAGCAATTGTTATTATGAAAGCCAAAGTAGTAAATATTGTCGAACACTGTACTTAGATTATTTTACTTATGGCAAGCCACGCGCACTATACTTTGATTACAAGCACACCATCCCTCTATTTTTAATAATAAGACTTGAGGCACACCACCTTTGATCATAAAGACAACCTTCACTGTAATTGGATCATAAGACCTGAGACACACACCCTTGATCATAGGAGAACCCTCACCATAATTTAAGCATAAGACCTGAGGCACAGCACCCTTAATCATAAAGAGAACCATCACTGTAATTGGATCAAAAGACTTGAGGCACACCACCCTTGATAATAAAGAGAACGCTCGCTATAATTTAATCACAAGACTTGAGGCACACCACCCTGGATCACAGGATAACCCTCACTATAATTTAATCACAAGACTTGAGGCACACCACCCTTGATCACAGGAGAGCCCTCACTATAATTTAATCACAAGACTTGAGACACACCACTCTTGATCACAGGAGAGCCCTCACTATAATTTGATCACAAGACTTGAGGCACAACACCCTTGATCACAGGAAAACCCTCACTATAATTTAATCACAAGACTTGAGGCACACCACCCTTGATCACAGGAGAATCCTCATTATACATTGATCATAATATATGTAATGCTTACCATCATTTGATTGAGGCCGGTCCGAGTGTTTTTTGAGTCCTAGGTGAACTTAATTTCGCATCCACCCCCACCCCCGATATCTTTGTCTACTTCGGAGCCTCATAAATACTAGCCTCACGATAATTTGACCATAACTTATGCCATGCTCACCCTAATTTGAAAATAAGATATGCCAAACTGTATGCCAAACTCACCCTCATATGATAATAAGAATGCCCAAACTCTATGTAAAACTCAATCTAGTTCGTTCTAATTTGAGCATAAGATATGTCAAAATCACTCTATTTTGATCATTCATAAGATACACCATACAACAATTGTATAAGACATTCATCCTTGAAGCATACTCACTATAATGTAATAATGCATGACATCTTTAGTGCAATCTCACTATAATTTGATCACAAAGTATACAATACTCACTGTCATTTCATTGTAAGATATGCCAAAGTCACTGTAATTTCATTATAAGATATGCCAAAGTCACTGTAATTTCATTGTAAGATATGCCAAAGTCACTGTAATTTCATTATAAGATATGCCATATTTACTGCAATTTCATTATAAGATATGCTATACTTACTGTAATTTCGTTATACAGGATATGACACAAGAACCCTCACTATAATTGGGTAACAATACATGCCATCTTCACTATAATTTGTTAGGTAGATATGCCACCCTCACTATAATTTAGTAACAGGACATTGGATCAGAAGACATGCCATGTCTTTATATGACCGTATGAAGTGTGACCCACTTGATACGTTAATCATACATATGCCATCTTCACTGTAACTGGATCATAACACATGCCACTTTCACTATATTAATTAGTACTAATTTTAGTCCCCTTACTCCTACCTCGTGGACAGGGTACTAACATGAGCATATATGTGTCAATGGAGCAAGCCGGGTGTGATTTACACCCGGCGCTCTGTAAGCCTAATATCAACAATTTGAACATATTCCTTGCATGTAATCCAATAAATTGAGTAGTCCTTTTATTTAATACCGGAAGTATCGAAAATCATTGTAGAAATAGTTGTAAAAAATCTCGTTTACCTTTTTTAGCCGATATTCTCGTTTAGATCGTCCGCCGTATTAGTTCAAATAATGATTACTTCCGTTCTCAGCCTCGTTTGTTTGTGTGCTATATAAGGACGTTGACGCCTTATTTGGAAACGTAAACAAATCGTAGTAAAAATTTGGTGCCGTTTGGGTCAGAAATTCTGCGCATTTAAAAGTAAATACGGTTTATCGGCAACTTTGAAATTCCACCAAGAAGCGATTATTCGCAACTTGATTGATAATAATATAGCGTAGAATATCCAAATAAGGTCTGGCAAGCCTTACGTAGAAAAGGGGTCACGGCGAGAGTCTCGCGTTATCTGTCATGGCGGACAGGATGAGGTTGGTGTAACCATGCCAATTTATTTTATCGTGTAAGTGCTTAAGAAATTCAAAATAAGCCAAACTTCTTTCACAACATGATTATACTTATGTAGTAGATTTCTACACTGTTCGTTTTTCTGACTTTAGTGATGATTTCTTTTGCTCCATTACATGATATGGGATCAGTTGGTAGCCTCAACCACGACAAATCAATTTGAGGCTACGACATCGTAGCTATATATTAATGTGATCATAAAACGTGCCATCTTCATTATAACTGGATCACAAGAGATGCCGTTTTCACTAAATTAACGTGATCATAAAACATGCAATCTTTACTGCAAGTGGATCACAAGACATGCCACTTTCACTATGCTAATTTGATCACAAGACGTGCCACGCACACTATAATTGGACCATAAGATATTCGAACTCACTCCGATTATTTGATCATAAAACATATGACGCTCATTATAACTTGATCAAGCAGACATGCCACTTTCACTATTATTACATAGTCGGTACACTTTGCCTTTTGTGTGCAGTTTAATATTTTTGATATTATACACGTGAACATATCACTTTATGTGATTCTGATTGGTCAAAATAAGCCCATGCAATTATTGTGCAGTATTCTCCTTACTGATTGGCTGCGCTCGCGGGAAAACCTTTTTAACCCCGCCTTCTGGAATGTTTTGTTTTCATTGAACATTATTCTCCGCCATTTTTTAATCGACTCGCGAAAGGGAATTGGGAAAAAATGGACTCATCTGTTTCAATATTGCCAATTTACCCCCACAGGGGTTTGTTATGTCATGTATAACATATTTTAACCTGAAAATTGGCAAACCCCCCCAAAACAAAAACAATAACAAGTAAAACTACCGGTATGGCTTAACGAAGGTGGAGGTGAGGATAGAAGGGGGTTTCACGGTTGCAACGGAGTTAGTGATCGTAGCGCCTAAAATTACCTTCCTTAGCTCCAATGCTCATGCCCGCAAAAAATTTCCAGTTCCGGATAGTTCACCGTTCTACACTTGGTTAGCGAAACATAAAGTCAACAAAGTAAGGCATCTTAGCTGTACTACAGATCATTATGGTTAAACAAATGAATCAATTTTATATGTCGAACATCTTTTGTTCATACTAGGAGAATACTTATAGACATTAAATTAGATAATTAGATTCAGTACCCATACTTAATTATCAGATAATTAAATAATAATTACTTTCCATACTGAAATGATATCAAATAATTAAATTAAATACACAATACATACCTGATAATATAAATTAATTATCCATAATTTCAGATACATTTGTAGGAACATTTCACTCTGCTCTCCGATTTTAAACATTTATTGCACATTTTTGGTTATATAACTTTAACGAAAACAATCTCAATAATATGCATTTTTCATATGCTGATATATCTTTCTTTCTCAGTTATTTTCGCAACGCTAATAAAATTATAACACGAATTCGATCCGTCAGCTGATTTGTAATGCTGAATATTTGAAACCAGAATTTTTAAAAAAATGGAACACAGTATATTTTAAATGAGTGCAATTAATGCATTCGGAATATTTTTTCATATTTGGGTGTAAATATCGTACAATATTCAGGTTAAATAACATGCCCAATGACGTTTTTTTTCATTTTCTTTTTGACTTTTGAAACATCAAATATCGGACGGTACATGCAATAACTTTCAGCATGATTTTTCTTTGCTTATGCTGACACGTAAGAACTCAAATTTGCTGGGGTCTTTAGACAACATTTCTGATTGCCACCAGCAAATTCGTCTGGAACAGCCTTCTTAAAATTAGTTTAATTCTGTTTAACTTTCCTTGCATCAAATATGTAAATTTTAAAAATCCAATTATTTCACAGATTCCGTCATATTACTTTGGTTCGCCCTTTAAATCAATATTGATCCACGAGACCGGATGTAAAATTGCAAACAGCATGATTTTAAAAAAAGACTGCTTGTAAGAACATACTCTGCAAGTCAATAATAAATGGATACTCACAAATATTCATATTTGTTGTCGTTATTTATCAGTCACTCATTCTAACTTAGCATCATTTTATACTCGTTTTTAACCAGAGGTATGTTTATGTAATATACGTATGCGAACACATATTCATTCGAGGATATACATACCCGTGCGCCAGATGAAAGAAGACAGACATACATACAGAGAGACAGGCAGATAGGTGAGAGCCACAAATGTCCTATGCATGCATAAGGTGTCTAACATCGATATTTCTCCAAACTGTATACTCTAAAATTTTTAACCGTTCAAGGAAATAAAATTAAAATAATCATCAAGGAGACTCGTACGTGCGCCTGTCTTTCCAATCGTGGTTGACATTTGTGCATTTTGAAAAAATCTCAAGTTATTTCATGAAAAATGTAATGAACATTAATAGAAAAGCCAAGGAAATAAATTTAAAATAATCATCAAGGAGACTCGTGCGTGCGCCTGTCTGTTCAAGCGTGGTTGACATTTGTGCATTTTGAAAAAGCTCAAGTTATTTCATGAAAAATATAATGAACATTAATAGAAAAGCAACAGTCTAAATCAATAATAAAAAACTATAGAAGTTAGAATTTATTTATCGTTGTCGTTCAACCTTCATTAACTGCTATGATTGAAGCTGTACAAAAAACCCCAACATATTTTCATTATTTTTCAAGCGAGATAAATTGCAAGAACTTTTTACGCAGCGATAAACCTTCGCACAATCAAATAATACAAACTAAAGCATAAGGTAGTAATGGAAAGATAATGAAGTTCTGAAATGGGCAGATAATATTTATTTGAAAACTGGGAGCAGCGCAAGTTAGTGGAAAAAAGATGTAAAAATAATTGATCAAATATTGATAGAATTTCTTTTTAAGATAGTGAGATATCGATCCTGCTTGCATAATGTGAGGGGTCTGTCACATTTTCTTGATCTACATCTGCCATCTTAATTGATTGAACTATCCGGAAGTGAGCTGCACCGATGTGCCCTCTGGTGTTTTCAAGGGGAGATACTAACCGTGAAACCCCCTATAGTGGACCATCCTAGCGACAGTGGAAAACCCAGTCAAAAAGGTCGTTGGCCACTCTAGCGACAAGGGGAATTTAACATGAGGAATTTAATGGGCCACTCTAGCGACAATGGAACAGATGAGGTGACGTCACGGTACTAGTCACTGACTAAACAACTGTTTTAGGCAGAAAGCAAATCTTTTCGAGGCATATGAGTGGACCTGAAAAGGGCCTTTTTTTGTTAACATTATTCCGTTAACATAGAAGGCATTGCATAGGCCTTTTTCTGTTCCTCAAACTTCTTCTGACTTTTGGACCGTAGATGAGGACTCTCTTCAGACAGCCTGGTCTCTCCACATAGATTCGTCTTTTCCAAATGCTCGTATCGGTGATCCGGATAATTGTCCATGATTATTTCACATACATGGGTAAGTCCGTGCGGAACATCAGCGACGATGTGAGGGTAGATGTTTCTACATTTGTCCACATCTTGTGACGAGAACAGGTGAAGGGAAATGCATTGAACGGGGTTATTTATAGTGGAAGAGCGGATCGAAACGGATTGAGTTTTTTTTCACCACCAATCCAAATACGCGTTACAAAATTTCGTCCCATTACAGAGTCTGTCTTTCCAATCCGATGAGAGCTACCTGTGACGTCACATTCCCTACATAGGTGTACTAGCGTCTGTGCGCAGTGAATCCATGCGACAGAGTATTCAAACATGACGGAAATTAAGAAGACGCTGAATTGGGGTGCACTGGTCGTGGAGACGAGAATCAGTGATATATCAGCGGCTACCAAAGTCAACACAGTCCTACTTCCAGAAGAGGTCGATTAATTGGGATTAAGTGGATTTTCTCTCTTCTTCGTAAGAATTTATTTCGGTACCAGTACTTCGCCTTCTTCTTGTTTACCACACGACGAGGATTTTAAACAGAGACAGAAAGAAGTATTCGAGAAAGTTTTACAGCATCAGCAAGAAGCATAACAAACTTTTCTCCTTCAAGAGCAACAGCGACAAGAAGAAGAATCAAGAAGGAAACGACAGAAAAAGAAGCAGCAGAGAAGAAACAAGGTCTAGGAGAGAAGGAGGACAGTGAAAATAAAGCTGTGATGGTACTCTTAGACATTTTAGCAGAGTTAAGGAGTTTGAAACAAATGTATCATAATTCTTTAATACGACCCAAGAGAAAAAGACCTTCCCGAGCTAAACAACCCAACCCTGTTAATACGCCTGCGATACCACCCCTAGTGATTTCTACCAAATCATCGACAGGAGCCAGTCCAGAAGTGGGTCTTGGCCGTGGCAAAGGCTTAAGGCAGTTAAAGCTGATTACGTCCCGTTCCGTTACAGAATTTTTTTTTTAAAAATGTTTAAAAAAAACCAAACACCCGACGGTCCTTTTCAGGGCCACCCACTTTTCTCGAAAAGAGATATCATTCATTTTGCAAAAATCAATTAAAACTAAAAATCCCTTTTTTTGCCCATGATGTACGTGTGTGAGTGAGTGGGTGAGTGTAGCTCCTTATTCTAAAAGATCAAAGCCAAGGGACACTTACATTTTCTATCTGGTCTCTTCTGTTACAAATTTTACAATCCAATTCACAACACAACATTTTAAAAAGTTCATAGACTTCTTCTGTTTATTTTGTTCACTCTCTCTATTTTTTTGGAATTTCTTCACTTTCACAGGCTTTTTTCTCCGCTTCCTCCCCACTTTCTGCTCGTCTTCCTTTCCTTGTCTTTTTTCTTTTTCTGGACGTGTCTGGTTTCTTCCATTGGGGAGGGTACCTCTTCTTCTTCCTGTTCTGATCCCCTCTCTTCCTCTTGAACCTTCTGAAGACCAATGTCCTTTCTCTTGATAATGATAACAGGTATCTTGACTTCTATCTCTTCTGGCACCTGTCTTGCTTTTTTGACGGTTTGGACACTGCAGCCCAATGCCCTTTCTTATTATAGATATAGCAAGTATCTTGACCTTTATCGCGAATGGAGGGGGAGCAGTCCGCCGGCTTGTCTAAATAAAACTTTCGCATGACACCTCGTTAAGCTCTGATCAGAAGTTGGATCTGTGGAGACTATTCCATCCGTCTGGTCGGTTTGAGAGTGAAATGAATATTGGAAGGGAAGACACTAACCATTTATATATACACTGGTCTGACATGAATATATAGGGGACCATAGCGTTTAAAATGTAATCATTTGACTTTTTGCAGTCAAGATGAAACGACCGTATCATTTCGTGGAGAAAGAAGAAGACAGAAAGAGGCAGACACGTGATTTATCGCTCCGCACACAGCTGAAGTCTTGGCACAAATTTACGCCAGTGATTTTGAAGATGCCATGAGTGAGCCAGAGTCCAGACCCAGAGAGTCCTGCTTCCATGACGCCACAGCAAGGACAAGGCAGAAAGAGGCGACGAAAACAGCCCTTTAAAGGACTTATTACTCATAAAGCGAGAAGTACTAAGGAAAGAAGAACCGTCCGAGACGTAGACGTTTTTGATTATTAAAAACACAGTGAGAAAAAGAAAGAAAATGACGCACCGAGAGTTTTGCGCCTGTTCCATGTCGGAACTGAATCTGTTTGCCATGCCACCCACTCTGATGACGATACAAGAATATCAATAAGTAGAATTTCATTCCGTTTCCTCAGGATCAGCTCCCATATCATTTGAAATCCAAGGACTGCCCGAAGATTACATAAATCTGAACAGCAGCTACTTGTACTTGAAAGTCAAAGTAGTCGAAGGAACTGATAATGGCACTATAGAAGACGATGACAAAGTAGTTCCCGTCAACAGTTTCATGCATTCCATCTTCAGCTCAGTGGATTTATACTTGAATAATAAACTGATCTGCAGTAGCATGGATACGTAGCCTTATCGAGCGTACCTGGATAATCTCTTGACGTATGGAACAGAGGCCAAGAACACTCATCTGGATCAGTGCATGTTATGGAAACCTGACAATCCAGGCAAGTTCAATGTCCTAGATGACAACAATGTGGGGTGTAAAAACCGTAAAGACAAAATTGTTTGAAGCCGTACATTAGAACTGATGGACCGTTTACATTTGAATATGTAGTTGCAAAAGAAGTATTTGCTGAACGGCGTGAATGTCCGTCTCAGACTGAATCGAAGTAATACCGCTTTCCATTTGATGGCCGCTAGATGCCCTTACAAAACAGTCATCCAAGAAGCCAGACTGTACTTGCGACGCAGGGAAGTGTTACCTAAAGTGGGAAACGACATCAGTCATACTTTGATCAGAACGATCCCCAAGTATCTTATACGACGCGTGAAAGTGAAAACCTTCACCATTCCCGCTAACTAGCATCCATGATCGAAGATCATCTGTTCCAAGAACAGTTACCCAAGCGTTTAATAATTGGTATCTTCGAGAATTCAGCCTTCAACGGAACCTTTGAGGAAAACTCTTCGAGTTTAAGCACTTCGACGTGACCAAGATTGAAGTCAGTCCCTATGGCAAGATCTTGTGTACCAGACACTTCGAACCTGACTTTGAACAGAAAAATTACTTGAGGTCGTACTTGTCCCTATACGAAGCCACTGGACAGTTAGGAACCAACAATAGTTACGGTATTTCGTACAAGGATTATGCAGAAGGCTATACTTTGTGGGGTTTTGACTTCACTCCAGACCAAGGCAGCGACGAGGGACATTTCCACCCTATAAAATCCGACCAGATTCGTGTGGAACATTAGTTTAAAGAATCAATGAAGGAGACAGTGAACGTCATCTTGTATGCCGAATTTGATAATACCACATAAATCAGCAGTTTGAGAGAAGTCATTCTAGACTATTAGAAACAATGGAAGCCTGCAATCCCTCTTTGAATGTTGGAGAATCTACTGGAATGGAATTTGAGGATATCGTGGAAGTAGAACCCAAAGACAAAGACAAAGAAGTCCAGATGGCCAGAACAAAAACAACATTTAGTCTCCTATTTTTCCAAACACCTGGCAGAAAAATTACAGTATCGTTCAAAAAAGATTGCTATGGATGCCAAAACTATCACCCCTGTCAAATTCAACACATAAATGTCTGATGCTGAGTCAAGAAGAAAAATTGAACGATTATATGGACGAAGCTTGGAGTCTAATCCCGAAAGAAGCCGTGTTACATCATTGGTATAAAGACTTGCGTGATCATTCCTCTCCTCCACTGATGGCTTTGGAGATCCATCACGTCGAAGCTCTCTTGGCCCAGAGTGCGGAGACGAAGCGAAGAAACGGCTACTTTGTCAGACATTTTCAAGCAAAATGTTCGGATTGAATTGATGATTTATCATTACCTGTGGAAAAAACAACAAGAAAAACAAAACAACACAAAACATACATACCTGGGATCTTTATTACCTTTTGAACACTGTACACTGCTTCTTGGAATACTGTCGTGTGTGGAAAAGATGAATTTCCTCGTCGAAAATCTCAATACCATCAAGTTTATGTCACCAACGAGGACGACAGTCATCTTCCAGGAACCACTGGGTAGCCGTCCACATTCCTAAAGAAGGTTGTGTGGAGTATTTTGATTCGTATCGATTGCCACCTTTGGAAGACGACATTATCGACTTTATGAGAAGAAATACCCAGACGACACAATGCAATAATGTGAAATTACAAGGCACAGATTCCGTGGTGCGTGAACAGTATTGCGTGTATTTTCTTCATCAACACAAACTTGGATATTCTTTAGAACATTTAGTGACTTATTTTGATTTTCACTCTGTTGGAAACGATGACAAAGTAGATCGATGGTTTTGCCACTAGTATGTCTATCTGTTGTCTTTAGCTAGGAAACGTAGTGTACATCAATTGCCCAATGACTTCATCAGTGGAAGTCTAGCTTCACTTCACAACGTTGTCAGCCTTGTCAAAGATAGTTGTTTATTTGAAAAAATGTTTAATTGTTGATTGTTGGTTCTTAGTTTTTTGAATAAAAATGTTGTGTTTTGAAAAAATGTTTCTGTCGTTTGTTTTCGATTTTTATCATGATACATGCTCTTTGACTTCTATCTATACCTCACTCTCAAATCAAACAATCATAGCGTTCCGACTCTAAACATTGTATGGATGTTTTCTATCGCGTCCGCGCTTGAACAATATAAAGCGAGATAGTGTCCAGATTTAGCCTGAAAATAAACATCACATAACTAGTATACAGGCTAAGAAACTCATATTTAGGAAACAAAAATAAGACACCAAACAAATATAACCACAAAAAATAACACCTGACAAATAAGGCAACTAGGAACAGAAATAGGATGAGGAAAAAATTAAAATGAATAAAAAAGGGAATTTGTTGTTTTCCAACCTTTATCTTCAGAGAAAGGTACAAAAATACATATGTTCTTTTTATTTTATTAATATTTTTTTCTTCTTATGAATAATTCTCTTATATATATATGTGTGTGTGCTCAAGCAAAACGAACCACACTTTTGCTGATATGGGAAGAAGATAGCAGATACAATTGGAGAGGTGCCAGTAGAAAAATTGGAGAAATGCGCCATTAAGAAGACCGACACCAAGAAAAGAAAATGAGGCACCGCAGATGGAGCACAACTTAAAACAGTAAAATTTATACGCTCGACTGGAAGTGACTCCCAGTGTCGGCAACTTAACGACTCCTACCCACGGAATGATGTTAACAACTGTAAAACCACCTCCATATACTCAGCTGGTAACACGAACAGTTGAAATCTCTACCAGAAATGAAAAAGAGGTTCAAAAGAGGTATATGGAGCTGAAATCAAGTCATTTATCTTGTGGAAAGGAGTCAATGGCAATTGAGGGAACCCTAAGGGAGGAGAAAAAAGGAAACAGTTACAATTCCTTTTACTATCCCAGTACCACCACACGAAATTAAGGACCACAACAAATTTTGAAGATCTGTAGCAGCTACACTACCACTCATAACCCAGCAAATGGACACGAGTTTAATAATAACAACAACAATAACAACTTCAGTAACCCCAGTAGTAGATTCACCGACATATCCGACGTCACCAAGTAATGAGCGTACCAAGAAACAACAACCAGTCTTAATTCTACTTGAAGCCACAACAACAACAACAAAATCAACAACTACTGTTGCTGAACCAAAAACTGGAATAACAACAGTTTCAATAACTCGAGTATCAGACTCCCTGACGTGTCCTGCTGCAGTACCCCCTAAATCAGCTAGCGGGAAAATTGCTGAAAGTAAAACTACTGATCCTGGAAAACTCACAACAACAGCAACAGCAACCAAAACTAGTGAGTGTACCAAGAAACAACAACACACTACACTTCCAACTGAAACAACAACAACAACTACAACCAAGTCAGCAACCACTGGTGCCAGACCAAAAACTTGTACACCATCAGAAAGTAGGAAGAAAAAAAGACTACTACAAGCTGAGAAAAAAGACACTAAAGAAACAAAAACAAGAAGTGGTCCAACCAAGACTGACCAAGCCACAATCCAAACAGACGTACACAGCTACGTGGCCGACCAGTTCGATGAATGGGGCCTTTCCTACCTACTTCAAAACAACAACGCAGCAATTTATTTCACTGACGCATTTCGGACTATACATGAGGTCCATCAAAAGTTCTATTATGATGGAGCACTAGGAAAGAAAAACCTATAAAAATAATTTAAAAAGCCAAGGAAGCCATTGTAGATATCAGCACCCTGGGCGATGATATTTACGACTGCCCAATACCAAACTTGGCGATGCTGATGAACCAGTTTTTGAAGCTCAAAGGAGTGCAGTCCAATCCAGTTAAAAGACACCACCAAGGAAAACTTCTGGTCCTGAGGGACATATGCGGTTTAGATGGATACGCAGGACGTAGAAGGGAAAGCTTCAACCCTCCATCAAACATTCAGCCGTTCCTGTATCCATTCTCCGAGGGGTAGCCCTCAGGGCTATCACAGTTTGCCAATTTATTTAAGAGATTTCAATTTGGATTGAAATCTCGACTTGATAATACCATGATACCTAATATAATCCTTTGACCACCGTTCTAAATCAAAACCACAATACCTAAATTGACATTCAAAATTTTCATTTTTAGACCCAAATTTCGTTTGATTTAAAGTATTAATGCACATGTTGTACATTTGGAATTAATTAAGATAGGAAAATTTAATACTTAAATTCGAGACTCTAATTGCGATTGTTGCTAACACAAAATTGGTAATAGGGAATACCCATTATATAAGTAACTGGGTCGAATTTGGCAATATAAAGTTTGGCGTTTCAAGTACGTTCCGACGGCGTTAGGACATCTCCTCTGAGTCCCCGGAGTCCCTGCCTGCTGCGACATTTAGAGAAGAGTGTGTGGGCCGATTCCCACTCGTCTATAATCAGGTGCCCCGATGAGAGTGTACACACGGAACCGAGGTGACGTCATAAGATCAGTGCCCAATCCTGTGAGACGTCTTATCCTGTAGTTATACTTCCAACACAGACATTTATTTATTTAACTTGGGTGCGTGCTGGGTCCAATCCCACTCGCTATAGTCTTACATACAGGTCGAAAGGGACTTATTGTCTCACGACTTGTCGGCTAATTAATTAGCACTCAAATGAGTGCATTAATGCGTTGGGGTAAGTGGCACTATTCCTTCCCTCTCAAGCAAATCAGTTATTCCCAAACGGGAAATTAACCAGTCGTACATCCCGTAAGGGTGAACACGACTTTAATCTAAACGAGCTAGACAACACAACAGTGATGGAATAGAATACTGCAACACAAAGCATGAAAAGCGTGGTTCCAAGATGGTAACCAGCTATCGCAGTAATTCCCGCTCCTGTACAAAGGACCATTAAGGCTCTTGGTAAAAGGCAAGCTTCTTATTCGACTTTAAGAACAGGAGCAAAAAGAACAACATTACTACTAGTCTGGGACTCTAACACCGAGGGTGCAGACCTTAATATCAGAGAGGGAGACTATTATATTGCCAAAAGGAAGAAAAGCAACAGGAACAGTAAGCAGAGAAGGAAACCTGCCCATAACGAGGCGGCTAGCCACTCCGTTAATCCGGCTACTAACATAGGCAGTATACAAGGACACCAACACCCGATATAAGTTCCCCAAATGATTATAACATCATCTACATCTACCCAGACTAGAGTTCAGCAGACTAAAAAAATGAAGGATGCAGAAACGCAGATGGACATGCCCACAAAGGAATCTACTACAATGACTGAGAAACCGCCACAGATTGAAAAAGAAAAGCACTCAGAAGGGCCTATGATAGCCGCGGAAGGAGGGAGGACGGGGATAGAGAAGTAGTTACGGTTTAGCAATGCGCTATGATTTTGGGCTGTCAAGAATCTTTAACTGACACCAAAAAGGCCAAGAACCTCATCAGTTCCATTAAATATATGGCCTGGAGATCACTTCGACCAAAGAAGCCCAACACTCAACAATGGCTATTTGCTCAACGTACACTATCGCACTATCCAAAACCTACGAGGAATGCGCACTTACTACCCTTGTGGCAATTGTCAGTGCGTTTTCAGTCACCCGTGGGTACGAGGCATTTCCCACAGAAAACTACGAGGAAAGACACACTGCGGCAGATACCTGGGATTATGAGAACCGCATTTACACCTTCAGGCTTCTGACATAAAAAGTCCTTCTCAGGGCTTCCAAATTGTCTTTTATTTTAACTGAACCATTTTGGCTTGGTATCCCTATTTGATAAAACTATTATGTACACTAACTTGAACCTTTGGACCACCGCATCAAAACTTCAAACTTTTACGACCTAATAGTGACCAAACCTTTCATCTGTCGCTTAGTCATATTAGTTAAAATAGGAACAATTCGGGCATTTATATTGTACACTATGTACTAAAATTATATTGATTTGTTAAGAAGTAGGAAATGTTTTAAACTTGTTGGATTCGATCTAATTGCACATGTGGCTTACACATTATTGGAATTTTTTTATTGTCCATTAGTAACAATTGGACTAGATTTGAAATAAGTACGAGCTGGATTTCTGGGAGTATACAACATCCATGGCCTGCTTGCCGAGTCCCTTGCCTCCTGCTTCTCTCGGACATTCGTACATGGACGGAGATGTGGAACATTTTCCACCCATCTAAGCTTGGTGTCCCGATGTGACGTCGTAGTGGCGACTAATCGCTATTGGCGTCACATACTGCTTTGGTTGACACCCCTGCTTAGTGGTAGCAGACTGAAATTCATTTCTGAACATGAGTGCGTGTTGGGTTCATTCCCACTCATGATAGCCCTTCATTCAGGTCGTTAGGGACTTATTAGTCCTACAACGTGACGGACTAATTAAACAGTGTTCTGTGAACACATAAAAGCCTGGGGGATGAGGAACTAATTCCTTCCCTCAGGATTAATTTAAACAGCCAGCTTTGCTGGCATAAAACCGTCGTACATACCCTAGCGGGCGAAAACGATGTTAATTCAATTAGTCAGTCAGTCAGACAATAACTCTGGCATCTAACTGTATTGCTAATTTTACCAAACTAATTTTAGTTTTTCACAGATTTACTCCAAATTCAACTTCATTTTAATAATTGATATGAGCAGTTGGAATACTTTGTTCTAAATTACACAACAGGCGCTAGGAATCATAATAGCACTCCCCTGGACGGAATCCTTGCACGCCAACAAACCCTTTGCTGACCACTGCAAGATTTTTCTCACGTGAAATTGAACAACAAACACAACTACAATATTATCAATCAAAATTCCTCTCATGAACAAAACCACTAAAATAAAATAACCACACAATAAATAAAAATTTCAACAGTGTAAACTTAGTCTCAGATTCATCTCAAAGTCACTCCAAATTTATTTAAATTTTCTACAAAAGCAACCAGGTACAGTGCTATTCCAAACTAACCATTCCCCCCAAAATACACCTTAAATTATATAACTAAAACAGATCATAAATCTAAATATTAAATCACTAAATAACGCAACAAATCTAGCTACGCCTGAGTGAACTAGCCGTGAACAACATGTACTTAGCATATGGATTTGGCGCCTTTTCCTACCCCCCATCCCCGCTATCAAATTAAACAAAGATTTAGGTATATATAAAACAGTTGGAACAATTGATTCTAACAAACACAACAAGCGCTAGAAAGCACACTAGCGCACTAGCATCCGCCTATGCAGAATCCTTTCAAGTAAATAAAACTTTATTGTCCATTGTTAGATTTTCTGCCGCGTGATATTGAGTCACAAAGCCAACCGCAATATATTCAATTACTACAATCCATATTTCAAACAATTCAGTTCAAAACCCCAATAAAATGTCTCAGTTAGGCGAAAGGAATAAAAACAGCATCGACAAATTTCGGTATACCAAAAAGAAAATCAATACCCAACAACTTTTTTTAAAAATCCCTCCCCCCCCCAAAAAAACAAATAGGACTCACAGTGAGGATAATCAAAACGCCACCCCGAACAGACAACCCGAAACGATTATCTATCAATTTAAGACCAGCCGTATCATTAGAGCGCCGATGATGCGACGGCTAGAAGTCACGGCAATAATACCACCCACCTCTATGTTGTCGCATTCACCTCACATATCTATACCAAACTAGTTCCACAAATACATTATCACCCATTACAGTTAGCGTGGAAACCATGATAGAAACTCCAATAAACAACAAACAACTAAAATCACCCTATCAAAACTCACCCGCATCAACAACTGCCTCACCAGTTTTTACTTTCCCTAAACTACACAAAGTGCAGTGGCAGATTTTGAAGACTTGAATGACACACTGACAGTGCTAAATAGTGGCTTGATAATAACGGAAACAATAAAACCGCAAAATCTGTCAATTCAAGAAACTAGCAACAAACAGACTCATAAGACCAACCAAATCAACACACTAGAGGCACTTGAGGTAACTCCCAAATAAATCGCATAAAAATGTGCAATCATCAGACAGGATGCAATCAACAACTCTGAAAACAACACCACAAAGAACCTAAAATCAAATCCATTAATTAAAAAAACAAAATGAAAGAACCACACCAGCGCAATCAACATCCACGCAACTTGGCACAAAAATCTAAATTAGAGAGTTATGATTATGAAAAGGCTAAGACCAAGCAAACTGAATCGAAAAATGGGACAAGTAGGAAGGAAACAATACACTACAGCCAAACAATAAGGCCCGTCAAAGGACACCACAATTCCAGATTTGGAAGAACAAAGTGAACTATTAGACCTTATGGGTAGTCTGAACAGTCAATTCTACACACACACACACACACACACACACACACCAAAACATAATTTAAAAAAAATATAAAAGAATAAGCAACCCCAGAAAGTTATAAAGGCAAACAAAAAATACCCATGGAAAAAAACCTACCGAAACCAAAAGCTAACTTAAACCAAAGAAACTCCGAAGAGCTCCCAATGTAAAGAACAAAACAGGCCAAACCTAAACTCAAACCAAACACCAACATACCACACTAATAAACAAGGGGCAAATCCAAAACACACACCTGAACCAAACCCCATTCCACAAAAACCAGATCCTAACCCAAGATACAGGCGAAGTTTCCACCCCATTGATCTGACTATAGTCATCACTAGCAAAAACTCAAAAGTTCTTAATCTTGGACAGAGAACCATTGCAAGTGAACTTACTAGTCCACGGGAGGCGGTGGTCTCCATAGTAAGGCCAAACAGAAATTACGTAATTATTAAATGTAGCACTATCCAACAAGCAACCAAGTACATGGAGCTAGAAAAAATTGCCCCAGTTAATGTCACTTTCAAGACATACTGCACTTAAAGGAAACAACGGAAGTAGGAAACCCACCCACTGACCTCCTTCAATTACCAAAAGCCGAGATAGCAAAACCGTAGGGAATGACAATTTGGCTAGAACACCCACAAGCAATGCTAAAACAGTGGGCAAGAAAGTCATTAAACTCTCAAAAAGTCAACAACATAAAACAAAAAAACAAGTAGAAAATAAATTAGTACATTATGGATACAACATAAACAGGGTATATAAACTTGGGAACTCACAAAAAGTAGAAACGCCAACTGCAGTAATAGAATTCAACACCCGACCCAAACCAATGATTAGACTAGGCCCCCACGGAATTTGTTATAGACTAGAAGAATAAAAAAACAAAACTCGCTTTTGCGGAAACTGCGAAGTGTTGGGCCATTTTGCCAACTCCAGCAAACACAAACCCAAATGTTATCACTGTGGGCGAAATCACAAGGGACGGTGCAGAAGAAAAGAGAATAAGTGTGCAAACTGCACAGGGGCGTAGCACCTTAAATCATACGAGAGATTCTACACCAGCTGTGAATTTGAAATCGTACAGATCATGGACCAGGAACATATAACATATAACATATAAGGAAGCCAGGCATAAAACAATCTGTAATACAAGAACCCTACCCCCAATCAAACCCACAACCATAGGAAGTGCCAAAATTACAAACCTAACACCCCCACCAAACAAACTCTTACAAAAATGATAATTTAGAAGGCAAGGTAAATAACTGAGCCTTAGTAAATGTGACCGCACCAAACACAACCCCCAAAACAAACATCAACAATTTTATAACAAAACAGGCTCCCAACTATCAAACTGAGAAAATTCACATACCCTGTAGCGCAAACTTAAACACGTACTTATTAAGTGTGGTGCTCCAATTTATTAGTAAATTTGGTAACAACATTACTCAAAATACCACGTCTCAACAAATTCGACTCCTCATTTATTTAATAAACTCCTCACCAAATTCTTCCCTTGCAGCACCTTTAAAGCACCGCAAAACACACACAAATAACCAAATTAAAAAAATTAAAGTTTTAAGTAACAGGTTCCAATATGCATCCTACACAACGTAAATGCCTGATGTTGTGTCAGCGGAACTGCCGCGGGATCATTAAAAACATGCCCGAATTAATACAGGAGATAAAATCAGAACAACTTAAACCTGATATAATATGTCTGCAGGAAACACATTTGACTAAGACAATTAAGACCACTCCCAAAATACCAGGGTATTCGACCGTATATTTTAAGAATAGGACCAATGGAAAGCAAAAGGGGCGGGGGCCTTACAACTTTCATTATTGACTCACTACCAAATTCTACCGAGTCCAATATAGATCAAAATCACCCCTTATCTGACCATCTCGAAATCCAAACCATTTCGGTCCACACTGGACACCACACTATACAGCTACACAACATTTATGACCCAGGGGCCGACAATCCTATAACAAATGAAAACTACAGGAAAATGGTCACTGACAATACGGAAAATCTCATTATATACGGGGACTTCAATGCGCATAATATACGATGGGGATGCAAAATGAATAACTCAAGAGGCAAACTACTCGATAAATGGGCTGCCGAAGCCAATTTAGTTATCCTCAGCAATGGCGCCGGCACATGATTGGACCCCATTTCCGGCACACATTCAGGTTTTGCCAACATCATCGTTTCACCTAAATTGGCTCAAATCACAGATTGGAAAGTTGATCAAAACAGCACACTTGGAAGCGATCACTTCCCCATAATACTCACTCTCAATATAATCACTCAGTTATACCCAACAAACAACATACCAAGATGGAGATGTGACAAAGCAGATTGGGAACAGTGCAAAGCCGTCCTCTCAACAGTAACTCTAGACCAGGGGTGGGCAAACCAAGGCCCGCGGGCCGCATGGGGCCCACCAAGGGCTTTCATGCGGCCCGCCAACGGTTTTCATGCGGCTTAGGAACAAGTCCTCATTCGCACTGACTCTGTTTATGTTACTCTGTTTATCAAATAAATGTGCTTCTTTTGGAGTATAAGTTTCAGTTTTCAAATATTAACAACATATTAACAACTGAAAATTAATTATGATGTTATTTAGAAAAACCTTTTGTTTTTGCTATTTCAGATATTAATTATTTTACTTAATGAACTATGCGGCCCGCGACAAGATGTAAATTTGTGCATGCGGCACTTGCACTGGAAAGTTTGCCCACCTCTGCTCTAGACGATCTCTATAATGATAACATCTACCAATTTAACATAAACGTAGTAAAAGCCCTAACTTCAGCAGCTAAACAAAAGTATCCCCAGGACAGGAGGACAACAACTCAAATTCACTGTCCCATGGTGGACTAATGAATGTAAAGTAGCACTTAAAAACAAGAAAAAAATCCCTAAATAAATTTAAGCATACAGGAAACTTCAATGACTTTAAAACACACAAACAATGGGAAAAGGAAATGAAAACTATCGTTAAAAATACCAAAGAAAAATCTTGACAAAACTACTGCTCAGATATTTGACTTCAAAACAAATGCAAAACAGGTATGGGATAAAATTAAAGCAATTAAGGGAAAACCAAAACAACAAATCCCAAAACTGACTGGTAAAATCAGAACTTTATTCGTCAGCCATGAACTACTTTTCAATTTTTCGCCTGCTTAATTCTATAAGGCTTAGTTTTTACTTCCCTTTCGCACTTTTCTTTCGGCCGTATGTATCACGCACAAACTGTGCAAGTGCTGATATTTTTTGTTGATTGCGTTACATTTATTACATTTCGTTGCATTTATTACATTACACCGGACGGCAGAGGCAGAGATTCATTGAAACGACACTTTTACACTCCGATCGATTCTTCGAGCGACGGTATCATAATAGCAATATACGTATTAGAAGCCTCAGAGTAACTGAAAGGAATGTTTACTTGCACTTTTAGCCGTTTTGTGA
This sequence comes from Sinohyriopsis cumingii, assembly GCA_028554795.2. Lineage (NCBI taxonomy): Eukaryota > Metazoa > Mollusca > Bivalvia > Unionida > Unionidae > Sinohyriopsis > Sinohyriopsis cumingii. The sequence continues at coordinate 125,877,369 of CM068838.1, forward strand.
GTCTTACTTCTACTATTGTATCCCAGTTTTAACCTGCGGGCTACTGTCTCCTAGTATTACATGTAAGATGTTTGCTTCTTGGAATGAACAAGTACTGTACCGAGAGAGAGAGAGAGAGAGAGAGCCAAGATCACACGTGGTGCTACATTAGAGAAATAATTTTGCGATCTTCTGCAGGGGTACATGAACACAGTGTACGCTCATAGTACTGACCAAACCTAAAGAATTTAAAATAATTGGGGCAATTAGACCCAAAGTACTCACCTTGTACTATTTAAAAATTCTATAACCATCATGTTTAAGAGTAAGAGGACAGAATGTAAATAATTATAATTTTCTAAACTTAAAATAAAATAATATATAGTGTAGGGGTACAGGAAAGTTGCAAAGTAACAACTTGTGAGTCAAAGGCAAACAAGGATGTTCTGAAAAAGAACTATTGTTTGAAGGAAGTAATGAGAACTTCTATATTCTGAAACAACCAAAGCAATATGCTTGCTTGACAACAGTCTCATACAGACCATTTAGTAGAGCACAATGAGACTTAGATATTCTACAGCCAAAATACTATGAATACGCATCCGTGGATTTTGACCCTGTTTCAAGGTCATGTAACTCCACGAGAATAAATCCCGTTGTCTGCAATACCGAAGAACAGCTGATAAAATTGATATATTTTCTACTATAATGTAACAAAACATTTCTAGATAAAAATAAAAAGCTGCAAATATGTGCTTATTGAAATGAAAAAGGATATGACTTTGGAACATTTAGGAAGCAGAACAAAAAAGTGATGTTTACATATATGTTGGCCTCGACATATTCCTGCGCCGTATCAAAATAGTTCTTTCCCTCCACTCGGAACAAAACAAATGAAATGCATAGTGGTTTATGAGATAAATTTTGACTTTATGAATGAAATTAAAAAAAAAATAGAAACATTTTTCGACAGCTTATCAATGAGGAAGGAGGTTTCGACATATTCATTTCTTCAGAAGAAGAATGAGAATTAAAAGGGTATGTAGAAAATTTAAACATTATGTCAGTGCATCCTCTCAAAGCACTCTGCATGCACCTCCACACACTTTCCCAATCTCATTATCCAGTTACTAAATGCCATTTAAAAAAATAAAATAATCACTTTTTGTCTTGCTGTTCGTACTCTTGAAAACTGAACTTCCAATCGCATAGTTACGTTCAAGTCGTCAGCTTCTCAGTGAAGGATCCGATATAATTTCTTTTCTTCTTTGAACAAATTTAATGACTATTGATACACAACATAACGTTCCAAACAATCATCTGCAGCTACACGTGCAGCACGTCGGATACTTGCAGATATATACGTGTGGCGTATCATTAGTAAAGGACAGTGACGGAGAAAAGGCGGAGAAGAAGGACAATTCAGCTACTGTGCAAAGGGCATACTGTAAAATCAGGGCACTCTTAGAATACTATCCGAATGATATTAAGACCGACTAAGATGAAGTTTACAGATGCAATTCTCTGTCATTTCCACTAATTTGAGGTAGTTTCATCGTTTGAAAGATTTTTGCGAAGGCGTGCAAGATGACCCACATTTTGGAACACCTTTGTTGATGATTGGTGTGAAGGAAGTAGCTGTGATGAAGGGGGAAATGGACAAACTACTCAATACACAGTGGAATATATTTCTATTATTACGGGCCTCTCGGTGCTTTGCTTTACTTCAGGTGTTTTTGAGGCTGACTTATATTAAGTTTACGGAAGAAGTTTCATCGATTAAAAGATAGCTGCGAATGCATGGAAGATGATGCAAGTTTCGGAAGACCGTTGTGTATGATTGGTGAGCGGTAAATAGCTGCTACGATGAGACGATTGACAAAGATTTACAATACACAATGAAATATATTTCTATTATTATGCTTGTCAGTGGTTTTGTTTTTGCTTCAGGTGTTTTAACATGCCGAAGAATCCTTCGAAGTTCGATAAGGCTTGTGCACGATGCCTCTAGCATTTGTTGAAGACTAAGGAAAAAACACCGGACTAGTGTTGAAACCGCCAAACAGCAACAAAATAATTACCAGGGACGCTTGAATGAGATTGTCACAGGTGATGAAACAGGGGGTGACATTTTTGAACCTGACTCAAGAAAAACTAATTGAGTCTAAAGAAGAGAAAACGAGCACACACCACAAATCGCTCTACGTAGTCGGACTATAACGAGAATTGTATAGGGATTACAATTCGATGTACAAGGTTCGGTCGTCCAAGTACCGACTCTGCTAATGACATGGGCATTTCAATGTCGAAGGCCTGGTCGTCCGAGTGCCTCTACCTGAATGCTAATGTCCTGGACATTTCGATGTACAAGGCCCGTTTGTGAGAGTGCCTGTACCAGATTCTGCTTGTGTCCCGGACATTTGTATACCATCAACATGTTGATAAATCAGTGGAATCACGTGCTTGTTCTCTTCTCTTACAATTTTCGCCCCCTTTTCTTCATAATTCTTTCTCATGTAATAATTTTGTTTCTTATTCTATCTTTTGATGAAATGTTCGAGACTGCTTACCGGCTATTGGTATTTTATTCATACCACGTCATTATATTTTAGTTTACCAGTATTTTATCCTAGATAGAAGGTATCTTATGCCATTTAAAAATTGTTGTATCCAATATTACTATCGGTTTTCACCACCATATAACTAGGAAAAAATAAGACATCATCCTCATCATTAGCATCGTTTATTCAAATGTTTGAATCTGAAATATACTGCTGAAATCTAATGGTAATGTCTTCCATTACAGACATGTTACCATAAAGCTAATTTTTCAAAGAAGTTTGTTTTATGGCGTTGTCTTTAGTAGTGGAAACAGACTGCGTAATGAATGTTCCATTTTGTCCTTGAGCGCCGGAAATACGTATCGCATAAGATCTTATACTTGGATTCGATCTAGATATTCCCTATTCCGTGAAACATTGTTTTGTTGTAGAACCAAAAAATAAAAGCCCATTCTATTGTTTCATCGCTTTTGATATAAGAATTTATTTTTTCCGCATGCATTATTCTCCAGAATTAACTGCTTCATTTCCTTAATTATGATGACGTTTGTAAGCGTTTTCGTCGTAGGTTCTCCGAAACCCTGATGTGCAAAATCTTGATCAGTAAGATACTTGTTTTTTCTCTATACTTCTAGTCCTGATGCGAGAAATGTCACAATTATCGCATATTATGAAACTGTTTTTAAATCTATATGATTGTTTCTTCGATTACAATCTTTAATAAAAGGCAGTGTTACTGAGTATTTAGACAACAGCTTTTTAAACCTAACAATAAACGTGAAACCTATTTATTGACATTGCTAACTCCGATACCCTTTTATCTGATAAATGGGAAAGAGATATTTTTTCCACATCCGGATTATGCCATCCATCATGGTCAGCATAAACAATTTTGCCAAAAAATTCATACCGCACTGTTTCTTTTTTAAATATGTATATCTTTTCATTGAATGATCTTTATAAAGTTTAAATAATACTTATCAAAATAGTTATTATCTTGTGTTTAAACGAGTGATTATTGTGCATTATAGTAAAACTTTCTTTATATTTGTGCGTAATATTAAAAAAATCTCTTTACCTTTTTGTGTAATATTGTCAGGGGATCGTTAGATTAAACTGCATTGCAGGATATGGATAAGGTGCACTGCTTGTCAGTGTTTTAAATATGAAATCAATTATTTATGGATTAAAACTTTTTGTCTATGGCAGAGTTGTAAACGTTTATGTGCAATAAAAGAGTTTGTTGGTTGAAAACAAAATTATTTTCATCAGGGTGTTGTTCGTAAAATACATTGTGTGGGTGAATCACAATTATATGAAGTGGTCGTAAAGTAAAGATATTAATACTGAGTGTAGGACGTTGATCTCAAAATGTCTTGGTAGGCTGATGTTGATTAGGATTTTACTAAAAGACGAAACTGGTAGATACAATAGCAATGGATAGTGGTGACCTTACACATTTGTAAGAGTGGGTGCAATAGCATAGTGCGTTGTTCTCAAAATATTTGAATTCTGGAGTTGGCACATTGGCATCGGGTGTAGAACTGCCGCTCTTTCCCAGAAATGAAACCACTGGTAGGTGGAATAACATGGTTTTTTTGTGGTCCATTACCCCCCTTTCCCCATTAAAAATTGGCTTCTGCAATATCATACACTTGTGGTGATCGTAGAATAATATTTTTAATTCAGAAGGTTTTTACCATTTTTTCCCGATGGTTGGTGCAATAGAATATGACCGCTCCGTTGGCCTAAGTCGGTAGAGCGTCCGCCTTGGATGCGGGAGGTCGCGTGTACGAACCCCAGCTGAATCATCCATAAGACTTTTACAAATGGTACAAGCAGCTGCCTCGCTTGGCGCTCAGCGTTAAGAGGTTAGTGTTAGGACTGATCGGTCTGGTGTCAGGATAATGTGACCGGGTGGGACATCATGTTACATGTATGTGGCCCCAGTGCTAGACATCAATTTAAACTGCAACGCTACGGACATCGTACTGATATCGCTAAAATTGTTAAAGCTACGTTAAAACTACAACACACAAACACACGAATATACATGTAGTTCAATTGAAAAGAAAATAGTGTACGTTCGGCTATAATGGACCAGGAAGAACTCTTTCAACCACTATTATCATCCTACGGTGAATACAATGATTTGATAATGCCCATTTAGGAAATAATAGGGACGGTTAATTGTTATTTTGTTTTTTTTAAATGTAGTTATCACAGGCGTCATGTTACGTTATCAGCTTGTAAGATTACAAATATTAAGATCACTCCAGGTTTACGGGTACATAATCGGCTATTACATCAGATGGGATCTTTAAGTAAATGTCGCCAATTCTCTTGTTTCAGTTTTAAAATATTATAACGAAACAAAATAAAAAGCAACAACAAAGAAAAATAATGGAAAGACAGAAGAAAGTTGGATAAAATAATGAAGGAAGTACAAATGAAGGTCCTATAAAAAATAAATATATATGGATAGGTAGCCTGCTATATGTATATCCTATTTCTTATCAAGTGTCTTTCATTTGTTGAAAACTTGGAAAGCTTAAGCTAATTTCTCATTATATATCAAACGTGTCTATCCTGCTTCAAAAGCTTTCACGTTTGCGTTATCTAGAGCAAGTTACCTGAGCTGCCAAATTCAGTATCAATACCGTGTGAGTCTCTCTGAACCCTGACCGATAATATACCGGATTTGATATGAAACTGACACAAATCACGAGACTTCAACTTGTGCTTAGTGAAATAGGAACACAGTCATACGAACATGGAGACATACCCTGTTAACTTGTGGAAAGAATACACCACTATTCCTTTGTTCCGCCGTTTTCTCGGTAAGCTCGACAAGATTTTACCAACATTTGTAAACCATGATACATATCAGGGGTTTGTTTACTTTCAGCCAAAAAGAGTCTATTATGGAACTGGGTCAACCAACGGGAATAGTAGTAGTAGTAGTAGTAGTAGTAGTAGCAATACTACTACTACTACTAGTCAAACTTTCAGTATAGCGCTTTGAAAAAGATAAACAGTTCAATTACCTGGAATACAACTCCAGCGTAGACACTGAATGTATTTATGAAACGGTATCTCTCCATTAGCCACATATATTTATTTGTCGTTATTGTTGTTGTTGGGTTTAACGCCATTTTTCAGCACACGATAAGCTATGCATAGCGGCCAGTATTAATGGTGGAGGAAGAACCCGGGAAAACCCCGGGAAGAACCACCGACCCACGAGAAGCTACTGGCAAGGTTTCTCACATACCCACATTAGCCGAATCCTAAACTCGAACCCACGTTTACTGGCATGCAGTCACCTGATCTGGAAGCCGAGCAAGAGCCTAGCAAAGTCAAGTGTCCGTCTTACTTTGATTATCAAAAAATAGTAAAAGTATATAGGATTAATTTCAGCCAAATACGGGGATGGTGGTGGGTGAATGGGATAAGGATCATGGTACAGAGAACTTCCAAGGTTGTGCAAAAGATGCCGATCTGCTAATAAGTATGTCTGCCTTTTAAAAAGTTAAAATCCTATAAACACTTTTTTAAAATAGTAATCACGGGTGACCGAGTGTATAAAGTGCTCACTTTTATAACTCGTTGACTTCTCACCTATGTCTACGTTGGTTCGAGTCTCGATCTCTTCTAGGGTGGGTATGTGGGGCAGCATGCCAGTAGCTTCCCGTGGGTCGGCGGGTCTTCCAGGGGTTTTCCCGGTGGTTTCCTCTACCGATTATAATGACCGCCATATATCAATAGCCTATCAAGTGCTGAAAATGGCGTTAGACCCATAACAACAACAACAACAACAACAACAACTCTACTAATATGGAACAGAACTCGACCAAATTCGACACAAAGCATTAAAACATAACGGTCTTTGACGTTTACACAGAGTATACAGATTCACCGTATACTATAGTTACTATAGACATGGGATTAACTACTTTAAATTGTAATTAATTACTTTACAAATGCTCTTGCAAATGTTGATCTTGCAAATGTTGATTGCAGTTACAATTGCTCAAGTTTGGGCAACGTAAATGATTGGAGTACATTGAAAACTTGATTAAATTACATCGAGTAGATGATTTGAGTACGCCGAGTAATTTATTAGATTACATCGAGTAACTGACTAGATTTGATCGAGTAAATCATTACATTACATCGGTACTAATTGATTAGATTACACAGAGCGATTGATTAGATTACATTGAATTGATTAGATTAGTTTGTTAGCTCATTAGACCACACATAATAATTAATTAGATTACACTGAATAACTTATTAGATTACATTGTTTTTTTTCTAGTGAAAAAATTATATTTTGATCACTTTTTACTATATTTCGTTAGGAAATCAAACATTTCTGCGTAGTATGCAATTTAAGAGTGATGGAGTACTATCTACGTACTGTGTGCCTCGCTAAAAGTGTTTTACATTGTAAAGAAAAACATATAAATGCTCTTATTTAAAATGATTTTAATTTACAATATCAATTGATGACAGTTTGACCTCTGCTGCTAATTTGAAATATTCATGGGACAGTACTGGTCACGTGATATGTAACGATAATTAGTAGGCGCTGAATTCGTCGTTAATATCATCAGTTTTAAAATCTGTGCCAAAATGTATTATCTTGCATCCAAAGAAAACGTGTTTTTTTCTTTCTTTTTTCTTTTTGTCATACCATAAACTTGCAAATAACGGTTTCCTTTATTATTTAAGTGTAAATATATGGACTGGAGCCGTGTATTTGTGTTTTACAGTAATTTCGAGATATAGTTGGAATCGACTTCATATTTTGCAACGGGTTTTGTCTCTTCTGTGACGTCATTTTATACCATGCTAGACCACTACCTCCATTCTAGTCTCATTGTCACGTCCAGGACTCACGGTACTAATTGTTTGGAAAAATGAGAACCAGTCTATAAATGAGTGAAGATAAAATAGAGTATATATATGTTTGGCTGGCCAGAATTGGTTGATAATGAAATATATCTTTTTGCAAAAATATCTTTTGAGATATTATCCTAGTTGTAACTGATAAAAACCCACAGAGACATTGTTTTATTGATGGAATTTCACAGACGTAAGTTTGGAACACTCAGTACTTAAATTAGCACCTGCCTGTTTGGTGCGGATTTGACAGTACATATTTCAAACATGCATAGATCCAGGAAATACAACGACTCATATGGTTTTCTCTATATAAAAGCTGTCATTCAGGATGCATATATACTGATAAATATAGGTTTGGTTATGCGCACTATAAATTAAATGTTTAATTTTTATATCATGGTGTTTGCTTGCATAGGTTTACTATGGGAACTGAATTAGTACCGTGAGTCATATAGAGCGCCACAGCAAAACAGTGACATGTCGTGTTTGTCTGATCTGAATAAATTAATTTTCTGGCAATTTTCATTGCGTTGAAAAGGACAATTTCGATACATCTCAACTTTTAAATTCTGTTTGTACCAAGCGTTATATATTCCTTGTCCCGAGCAAGAGAACTCAGAAACTGGTGTACATTTTAACTCATCATTCAAAAATCCTTAAACTCTCTTGCTCGTCTCAGGTAAAACAAAAAGGTTTTGCTTTAGACAGTCGCTTGTATCATAGAACATGATGTCATCGTTTATATTACTGCAGCAGTTTTCTGTTTCAGCGTAAATGCACGATGCATCTGCGTGAATATGCGGTGTCTCATTCTAATGCCGTATTTGTTTTTAGCTCTGCTGATTATGGAAGAGTTTATGGGATCAGAAGAGCTTATTAGATGGTATGTTGTCCGTCTTCGTCCACTAGCACTAGCTATTTTTATCACTACATCTCCTAAAATACCCGGAATATTGCCATGAAGATACCATGGCTTAGTTGGTCTTAAATTAAACTAGAGCCTTTCAGACATCCAATATGACCGCCATAGTGGCCATCTTGAAAATCTTGTGATCGCTATTCCTCTTCAACGTAAAGTCATATTTCAATGGGATTTTCACCGGAAGACTTCTTATGATGACAAGTTGGTCCCTAATGAAAATGGTGTTAAATTTGGCTTCCACAGCAACCTTCTTTAAAATCGTGTTATTGCTATTCCTTCTGGATGGTCATATCAGCATGTTGTTTTCACGAAAAGAGTAGTGTTGATGTCTAGTTAGTTTGATATGAAAATGGTGTTGATCTGTTGTCCAATATGGCCATTACAGTGGTCATCTTGAAAATCTTGTAATTGTTAATTTTCTTGAAATAAAAGCAATATTGTCATTAGGTGTTTCACCAGAAGACTTCTTATGATGATTTGTGGGTTGTAAATTAAACTGGTGCCGGTTTGATATCTTGCTCAACGTGTTGTAGTGAAATTCACACAGCATCCATTTCGATACCTCTAACATAGTTAAACCATTACAGATCGGTGCGGATCGTTTGAATTTATTCTTTCTTCAGACTGACTAAACAATTATTGGCTATTGTATTTGAATGTTATATATATCTGTTTGTGATTTTAAGAACTGCAGTCATCCTTAGATATATTTTACTGTATTCCTATTTATGAGGGTTGCCATATGTTTTGTTAATTATGATTTGTTATTCAGTTTGAAATTCTTTTGTTGCGTTATGACTCAAACCGGTGCACAATGTATGATTCAGCAATGGTTGTTGTTCAAAGTAAGATAAATTTGTGTTTGTTATGTATATTTGATTGAATTTATATTTGATTTAATTTAACTGTTTGTAAGTTTTAAAATCTTTTTATGTTTAATTTCATTATATGTCAAAATAATGCAGTTTTGCTTACTAGGAACTTGATAATTATTCAGAAAATAGTTTGACCTTGACTCTTCAGTTGTAAACACCTAAATCTGACCTAGTTCCCGACATTGATTTCAGAAATCACTGAGACAAGTACACAACTTTTAATTTTTGAATCTTATTCGTAGAGTAAAATCCTTGGTTTTTGTCAAGGTCATACTGGGACTACGTGCTTTTAGACGTAAATACTTCTCGAAGATTCTGAAAAGTTGACCATCATCCGGGAATCTGTTATGCGTTTCAAGTTACTGTATAATCTTTAGTTATAGAGATAATTGATCAGTCGGGGCTTTTTATTTACACGGGAAAGTGTGTGTTTGTGATCATACATTTTCATTTTTATTCGAATTATTTGGATTCTAAATGGTAATTTTTTTTCCTGGAAATATTTGAGTGCTCATACAGAATTCTAGGACAAAGACATTCACTTAAATTTTATTCGGAATTCAAAAACAGGAATATTATTTTCTGTGGTTCACAAAGGACTGTGCACATCAACTCTATACTGACTACATTATACGTCATCGCCTTCCATTTTAGATTTGTCGTCGAGACTCGAAATTGAATTCATTAGAACATTTCATTACTAGGACTTCTAAACTTTAATTCGTGGATTATTCTTGGATTATTTTTGGATATGATTCTTAAAACCGTAAATTCTTATTTTCCAGGGAAATAAATTATTTGTTAATTTTGTGTTCATTCTTTCTTTTGTTACTGTTTATTCGAGCCTAAACACGTAACATAAGATTTTTTTCTGTTCCAGTTTTAAATCTAAACTGCAAGTAAAACATGATTTTTGTGTGTGTCAAAGTGCACTACAGTTTTGGTTCAATTGGTTTTCTATTCTTGCAATCATCAATTTCTTTTGAAAAAGACATAACACATGAATGTCTGAAATAATTGTTTTATGAAGCATGTGGATTATCCTTGAAGTACTCATTTAACTCAAATTTTAATATATAAAAATTGTCACTACTGTCAGGTATTTTGAGTGTTTTTGCTCGTATGCATCTGCTTTGGTGATCATTTGTCCATCTTGAGTTATAATCAGTTGTGTGTGTGTGTGTGTTTGTATATTTAACATAGCTTTAACAATTTTTCAGTCATATCGCTACGATGTCTGCAGTGTGACAATTTATAGTGATGCCTTGTACTGGGGCATCATGCCGCAGACATGTAGCATCATGTCCCACCCAGTCACATTATCCTAACACCAGGCCGACCATTCCTAATAACAACCTCTTAATGCTGAGTGCCAAGCGAGGCAGCTGCTAGTACCATTTTTATAAGCCTTTTGTATGACTCCACCGGGGTTCAAACCCGCGACCTCCCGCATCCGAGGCCTCACACTCTAACCACTAGGCCACCGAAGCGGTCTTTTATAAACAGGCATTTATTAGCTCATTCCAGTCATATAATGTATTGGTGTATAGGAACCTAACGAATGTAACTAGCCATGGTCTTTCTTACTCAGCTGCGCTCCGAGATATGAACCTCTTCATCGTGTCTAATCTTATCGTCATATCTTGCATAGTCGTTTTTCTTTCCATTCGCATATCTTTATGATCATAATAAATTGACCTCGTATTCCTGACTCAATCATCAGAAACATGTCATAATCTGTAAAAGGTTCCGAATCAGTACTATATCTATCTTAATATTCGATCACCAGGATTGTGTGATACTCTGACAACATTTGGTTATTGATGTGCAACGTTGGTTACCTAGGCTATTGGTGTGCGCCAGTGACGCACAGTCAACGCCTGGTTTGATGTAGCAAAACCCGAATTAAGTTCTGATGTTTGTTCAAAATCCCCAGTACAGAGTCCACTTTTTTCTACTGAGATGGACAAAGTTCTTAAAGAATTTGATTTTACTAACGTCGTTGTCAGAAACACACACTCAGTTTCTGGTCTTGGTTGGGCAGAACACCTCTTTAGATATTTTTCCTAAAAAGATTTACGCAACAATATGTTGGGAGTAATTTGATTGATATGGGTTTTGCAGAGATTGATTTAAGTTTCAGGAATTCTGATTTCGTATATAATGTAATTTTTATTTTTTATCTGCTGTCACAATTTGTCAGAATAGTAGGTGTGTCATTTAGATCCATTGTTTAAGTCAAATATATCTCTGAGCATACAAGACCTTTTCTGGGAAGCTTCCTAAAATAGAGAAATATTTTGTTTTAGGTCTTTAGGTCTTTACCTGTAAACTATTATAAAAAATTCTAACACAAAAAAAAAGAAATGAGAGCATGTGCTGTCTACAGTTCTCTTTTCCATTTCAGAATATATTGGTTGATTTCAGTTGCATTTGCCACGGTGAACTCGACGCTGCATTTTTGACATAGTGATAATAGTACGTGACGAACAATATATAGGGGACCACCTCACCTAAATTATATGCCAAATGGTGAGCCAGAAGTTTTAGGCCTTTGCTCGAATTGGCCATGTTTTCTTGACTTTGGTGTACCTTTGTTGTAAATATTTGTACCTCATTTTGTTTGAGAGGGACACAAAATCACATCATACCATGATCTTAATTTCAATGTTTTGTTTATCGTTGTGCAAAGGTTTTTGTTCAGTGATGCTGATTTGCTATTAAAATTTGGTTGGATTGATAACATGCAAAACTGATTTCATCTCAACAGCCACCAAACATAATTTAACCAAAATTTGACAGAGAGCAATCTGGCATAGATGGCTTTATGTATTTAACGTTGATATATTGTTAAGTATATTCGTTAAATGATAAATTACTAATTCTTAACAACCCAACATAAGTTGACTAGATTTCACTGAAAACTTCCTTGCTGTTCATGCTTCCATGTTTGCACAAATGATGATGATCTGCCATCTAATATAGGGTCCATTATTTTAAAAATACCATAATCCTTTAAATATAATGCATTTCTTTACTAGCTACCTTTGCATTCGACGTTTAAGTAGATGTAAGTCAGGTGGGTGATCTCAAGACATCATTGGCCTCTTGTTTTTACTGCATTATTCCCATTGTCTTTAGGAAGGGAATTCAGAATCTCGTTGTTTCTATTCAAGCAAGTCATTCCAAATATATATTACTCAATGTGCAGATAATTTTTTTGTTTTATCATAATTTAGGTCTTTTAGTTTCGATTAGATGTCCTCTAAGAGGTCTTTTGATACACTAAGACCTCTCCATGTTTAATCTGCAAGGATAGTTTTTAAACGTTTTTGTTTCACAAATATTTTCCTGCATCCTAAGATGTTACCAGACAGAATTAAGGAATAATATAAGGAGCCTTTCCTGTGCAATACTATAATTTACCATTCGACCAGCTGAAAATACACAGGATCTCTTGTTTCAGAGTTTCACTTAGTTTTTCTGTTGACGTACGGAATTATCGGCGGAGCGTTTCTGTTTGTGGATATTACAGGGCGACCAAAATGGTTCTTGAAGTATAAAACACAGCCAAACAAGAACAACCCGGTAAGATACGATACTTTGAAATTATGATGCGTGTATTGCTGGATATCGTGGGCGTCACCCACGTACAACACGAAACACTACATTGTATAGTGATACAGATACTATCATTTCGTTTAAATATTCCATATTTCTTAAATGATATATTGTATTGAAATTGATTTTCTGAAAAATGGAGGGAAAAATGCAATCTGTTCAGAAGATAGTTTTTTTTTCTTTTTTCTTTCTTGTATGATTTAACTACAGCAGCAGAGGGGGCGAACAGACCTTTTTGTTGAAACGTAACTTTGAAACTAAAACCTCAAAGGAAAAAAAAAAGGTCAATGACGCTAAACCAAAGCATCTAACTTTACCGAGAGTTTCTCTAATTGGGTTCGATTTTTTTGGTACTTTATTTTTGTCGTTAATGTTTTTCTAAATTTGTATGCGTGTTTTTGTTTACCCACCGGTCGTATCATTGAGGTCGCGCCCTCTCTGCTGCTACGTTTTTTGTTAAATTATAACGTTTCCTTCAGTGTATATGATCATAAAACTTACATATCTGTTTTGTCGGACATATCATTCCGAAAAAAAGAAACGATCAAAATTGAAATCAAATATAATTCAGACCGATGATAAACTACAAGAGATATTTGAAGTTTCCTCAGACTGAAAAAGATTTTGCTAGAAATTATTCCAAAATAATTTTGTCAGGAGAATTGTTCAGAGGGATTTTTGATAGTAGGGTTAGAACAGCATGTATGAATATAACAGATAGATGTATTGCAGAATACAGTTCAAGGGAAATAAATAGCATCAAGTTTGCTTGGCATTGAGTTGTATAAGATCAATGAATCATTTGACGGCCTTAATTATTTTAAAACATCTAACGGTTCTTTCTAGTTAATATTTAGAGCAGGCGATAAACGATTAGAGGAGTGGGTTAGTGATCCATTTATTGGTTTATTTAAGAATGCAGTAAACAGCCTTCCAGAGAAGAGAAGAATACAACTATTGCAGCGCTTATACTAACACACATCTGTCAATTTATCATTCTGAGATTTCTATTATTTTTGAGGAAACGTCTAAAATCGTATAATAAATATAATTTTTAGAAGTTTCCTCAAACACAAAGTATGTAAGTACTTTTGTACCGGGGCGAAATTTCAAGATAGAATGATTATTTTATCAATTTGGGACTTCTATCATTTTTGGCGAATCTTCCAGAATCAGTATATATAGGAAAAGGGAAGTTTTCCCACCCGCAATGGAATACAAGTAATTTTTTGCCGGGGCGAAATTTCAAGATAGAATAATTATTTTGTCAACCTGGGACATCTATCATCTTTGAGGAAATTTCTAAAATCTTATATATACTCCGGCTTCGAATGTGTGGCTGAATGTAACAGCTCGTGTATCAACGTTCTGATGATTTATATCAGCGAAATCTTTTCTCTTTTATTTTGGATCAGTAGCAGCATGATAATATCTGGTACTATAATCTGCATGCTGAATTCGTTTTGCAAGACCTTCTACAGAATATTGTGTGTTAGATTTGTTATGAGAGAATCCTGCTACACGGTTTCCTGATTAAGTTGTTTTAGAAGATGTGCTAGATTATCCTTATGAGACATTTTTACGATGAATTTTTTGTCATGATCCGGTTTGTAGTTGTTGATAACAGATTTCATTGTTGATCTCTTCGTCTCATCACGCAACAATTTTAGATCATCATTATCCTCGTCGGCATCACGAATTATCAATCTTTTGCATGTAGAAACCAACCCCGCGAATTTATCCCATCGCTCGTGGCTGAATTTTACCGATTAGAACTGCTGTCTTCGAATTCCGTGCCATTCATCGACAATCAATACGTCCGGAACTCCCTTTATCCGATGCAACGATTCCCACTGAACTATAACCCTCCTTTTATCGCCCATCTTGAATATAATATCACCGGTAATATCAGAATAAGATTCGATATTATAATCGGCTCTTATTTTCTCAGTAAATGTCTTTCTGTAGCTGACAACAGCTAGTGATTTTTCTTCTGGTACAGATTTCCGTGCTGCCTCGGATTTTGCCATACCACATACTTATCCATCAAGATGATCTTCTTCATATATCACTCGGGATCCTGGTCCTTGTTCATGTGCAGGTGCTGCAGTATATACATGATCTATACGATTCCTTCTGGAAAATATCCAGGATAGTCTCGTCTGAGATAATTTGATCTCATTTTATATTTTATGAAGTCTGGATCTCTTTGTTCTTGCAAATTATCAACGACTTGTGATATTGCTGCATTATTTAACTCTCCGTTCAAATATTTATTGATTTCCTCATCAATGTCACGAGTAACAGTTATCCGTTGGCCAGGACTTCTAGGACAAATTACAACGTAACAATCCGAGTAAATACTGATAAGGCAGTTATCACATTTATCCTCAATACGGTCATAATAACCATTATATCCATGTCGACTGTCGCAAATGTTACAACAATGGCCTGTCTTTCTTGATACGGTAAGTCTGTTTCCGCTTGACGAAGTAATGCTGATTAGTTGATCTGGCTGTCCTGTCAACGAACAGGATATTCTGATCATATCATCTTGTGAAATCTGATCACAATCGATAAATTTATTTTCTTCGTTTTCATCTTTATCGATTTTTATACTTTTTTCCTGGATTGATGTTGGACAAACAAGTTGTTCAGATGCGGCGAATTTATCCTTGTGTGATATGAGAGTTTTACATAAACTCGTTTGACCTGACTTGTGTGACCTTGTATCGGAAAGTTTTATACTATGAATCCCAGCCATGTTGGATTTTTTTCTTCATCGGCAGCTTTATTTAGTAGTTCTTTATGTCTTTCGAAAGATACATGTGTCGATTTATATAGTATATGATATCCTTTATTAGTCTCAAACAGAAAGACTTCATCGGCAGGACAATCAAGTAATCGCGAGGAATATTCAATAACCTCATCGGTATTTATTTTCTAATCACTTGGTTTTATTTCTGTTTCTTTATAAAGATACACTAACTTCTAGTATTTGTATTGTATTATCAAGATCAAACACAGGATATCTTTTTCTGTTTGTTGGGATGGTTTCAGTGACGGATGATTGCCTAGCGAATTCATCAGAGATAAAATCAAAGTCAATATCAGAAGTAAAAACATAAAAATTTATCGAAATGCTGCATTATAATTCCTTGTAATATATAATCATATTTCAGGGAAATATATACTGCTTCTTGTTTATTATCAAAATAAATTGTATTGCTGAGCAAATCAACATATCGTAAATAATATTCGCGTAAATGAAACCAATCGAATTTAGCTACATCACGTAATTCAACATCAGGCTTGTTTTTAAACACTTTACGTATATCATTGGGATTCAACCCCAAACAATCAATAAAATCAGAATTATCTTCCAGGCTGGTGATTTTCTTATTATCAAGATTTTTTAAATACTATTATTTAAATCTGTAATGTATATAATTTGTTATATCATTATTCAGCGGACAATCAGCTGGAATTATCTCGCAAATGATATCGCATTTATGATCGTTTTCTTGGGCATCCATGCCCTGTAATTCCGTATTTTGATTCATTATATAATCTATTGTTTAATTAGGAGTTTTATAAATAAATTTCAGACACAATTATATATAATTTGAATTTAAAAACAAGGAAGATATATATAATGCCAACTCCCATGTTAGCGACAAATGCAAATGGCTCCCACAAGGATCAGCAGAATTATGCGGGAAATAGTTATGGTGATTTTTGTGGAACACATTCAGTATTATCAAGAAAGAAAAATTATACAGGACCTAAACCGTGTGTAAAATGCAAAAAAGGAGTGAGGGGAAAATTTCAACTTTGTACTGATTGCGGTGGAAGTAGATATAGATCGTTGGTTGATTATTACGTCAGAAAAGAAAAAGAAAACCCTCCAACGACTGAGGAGTTTTTAAAACAACGCGAACGTAAATTATCTTCTTAATTAAGATAGATTTTCTAATAAAAAATACTCACACTGACGATAGAAGTCCCAGATTGATGAAAAAATCTTTCTATCTTGAGACGCCCTTAGTGTCAAATACTTGTATACCTTGTGTTTGAGGAAACTTCCTTTTTGTTATATATATATATATATATATATATATATATATATATATATATATATATATATATATATATATATATATATATATATATATATATATATGCATGTATATATAATGATTTAGAAGTTTCCTCAAAAATGAAAGAAGTCCCAGATTGATAAAATAATTATTCTATCTTGATATTTCGCCCCGGCAAAAAAGTACTTGTATACCATTGCGGGTGGGGAAACTTCCCCTTTCCTATATATAACGATTCTGGAAGATTCGCCAAAAGTGATAGAAGTCCCAAATTGATAAAATAATCATTCTATCTTGAAATTTCGCCCCGGTACAAAAGCACTTGCATACGTTGTGTTTGAGGAAACTTTTAAATTTTTTTTATTAATTATACGATTTTATAAGTTTCCTCAAAATAGTAGAAACCTTAGAATGATAAATTGACAGATGTGTGTTAGTATAAGCGCTGCAATAGTTGTATTCTTCTCTTCTCTGGAAGGCTGTTTACTGCATTCTTAAATAAACCAATAAATGGATCACTAACCCACTCCTCTAATCGTTTATCGCCTGCTCTAAATATTAACTAGAAAGAACCGTTAGATGTTTTAAGATAATAAAGGCCGTCAAATGATTCATTCATCTTATACAACTTAATGCTAAGCAAACTTGATGCTATTTCCCTTGAACTGTATTCTGCAATACATCTATCTGTTATATTGATACATGTTGTCCTAACCCTACTATCTAAAATCCCTCTGAACAAGGGCCCCCGAGTGGTCGAGTGGTTTAAAGCGCTCACCGTTCCGGATTACTGCCATCTCACCTCAGCATGGGTTCGAGTCCAAGGCTCGGCTAGCGTCGGTACCTGGGAAATCCTGCCAGTAGCTTCCCGTGGGTTGGTGGTTCTTCCCTGGGTTTTCCAGGGTTCTTCCTCCACCAGTTATACTGGCCGACATGTATAGCCTATCTTGTGCTGAAAAATGGCGTTAAACCGTAGAAAAACAACAACAATAACAACCCCCTGAACAATTCCCCTGACAAAATCTTTTATAATAATTTCTGGCAAAATCTTCTTCGGTCTGCGCAAACTTCAAATATCTCTTGTTGTAGTTTATCATCATTCTGAATTAGATTTATTTCAATTTTGATCGTTTCTTTTTTTCGGAATGATATGTCCGATAAAACAGATCTGTAAGCTATATGATGATATACACTGAAGGAAGCGTTATAATTTAACAAAAAATGTAGCAGCAGAGAGGGCGTGACATCAATGAGATGTCCGGTGGGTAAACAAAAACGCGCATACAAATTTAGTAAAACATTAACGACAAAAATAAAGTACCTAAAAATCTAACCCAATTAGAGAAACTCTCGGTAAAGTTAGATGCTTTGGTTTAGCGTCAGTGACCTTATTTTTTATTATTTTCGTATGAGGTTTTAGTTTTCAAAGTTACGTTTCAACAGAAGGTCTGTTTGTCCCCTATGCTGCTACTACGCGTAACTAAATGGTTTCATGTGATGAATGGTTAAGTTATGCTGTGTCATAACAGAACTACAGACACGCCATATTACCTAGCCAAACTTTTCAACGACCAAGGCTACTGTCGGTAAGACCATTAAACTCCAGTTCAGCCTCGTTTTGAAACGTCATTATGTTACTTTAGAAAATAAACTTTTAAGAAAGATAGATAACTTTAATATGACTACAATGAATATCGAGCTTAACCATTACATGACATTTTATCTTGTACAACTGGAGAATTCTTTAGAAAATTAGTTGAAATAAAGAATACTTTTCCTGCAAAATTCCAAGAGATTTTAATTTGTGGTGGTAGTGGCATCGGATCTATTCGATGAAGTATTTTTGGTGTTACATTGCAATAATCTTATTGGATCGTGTGCGATGTTAACCACGCCCGAAAAGAGGAACACAATTGATCACGTTACTATTAATTTACGTGTGACGCATGATATCCTTTGTCAAATATGTTGAATCTATCAAGTGGGATAAACAATGACAGTAATAATTAGCTTTTATGAAGTAATTAATTAGTGGCTTTAAGCACAAGCAACTCTTTATTAGAGGCCTCCATGGACTTATAAAATCAGATTCCAGTATGAAAGACGTTGCTTGACATTGTACTTAATGTCTCGAATGCAGATAACACATTGTGTACTTCAGGACAATCTGATTCTTCCTAGTATGTAATACTTACCGTTTTTACCCCCCCCCCCCAAGAAATTGGAATAAAGAGATTTGCATTTTATTGTTAATGTAATCGAATATATATAATTATCAAGAAAATCAGCTTGGTTCACTGACGTAAAGTCGTAAGTTCTCACATGAGTGTTTTCAATTGAAATGTATTCTACAAAATGTTTTTGCAAAAATGTCACATACATTCTTCTGCCTTTTTTAATTGCTGAAGATTAAGAAAGAAGACCTAGCTAAGCTGCTCCGGACAATAACATTCAACTTCATAGTCTGTGGAATTCCGTTTTCCCTTATTCACTTCCCATTCCACCGGTGGCGGGGTAGCGACCTGACCTTAACATTTCCAGACCTCCCAAGATTGCTACTGCACCTAGCCGTTTTCGCTGTGGTGGAGGAAATCACCTTCTACTACTCACACAGGTATGTCAGACAGGCTGTGATTGATAAGATGATCTGCTACAGATCGCACAGGTACGTGAAGTAGGCTGTGGTTGGGGATATTATTTTCTACTACCCACACAGGTATGCTAAAGTGGAAGAGACCATCCTGTACTACATACTCATCCTGTACTACATACTCATGCCTGTCAGGCAGGCTGTGGTGAAGAGATCGTCTTCTACTACTTTCCAGGTATGTGAGGTATATAGAAGTGGAGGAGGTCATCTACTACTATTCACTATTCACGCACGTATGCCAGACTGGCTGTCGAGGAGAAACTGCTACTACTCCTCCCACAGGCCTATCAGATATGCCAAAGTGGAGACAGTAATCCTCTAATAGTCACACAGGCCTATCAGATACGCCAAAGTGGAGACAGTAATCCTCTAATAGTCACACAGGCCTATCAGATATGCCAAAGTGGAGACAGTAATCCTCTAATAGTCACACAGGCATGTGAGATATACCAAAGTGGAAACAGTCATATTCTTCTACTGACTCAAGTATGCCAGGCATGCTGCAGTGGAGTCACGCACATTCTACCCGTCACACAGGTATGTCAGATAGGCCAAAGTCCAGACAGTAATCCGCTACTAGTCACACAGGTATGTCTGATACGCCAATGTGGAGACAGTAATCCTCTAATAGTCACACAGGCATGTGAAATACGCCAAAGTCGAGACAGTAATCCTCTACTAGTCACACAGGCATGTCAGATATGCCAAAGTGGAAACATTCATATTCTTCTACTCATTCAAGTATGCCAAGCAGGCTGTAGTGGAGTCACCCACATTTTCCCCAACACAGGTATATCAGATAGGCCAGAGGGGAGACAACCATCTTTCGCTACTCACTCAGACCTGTCAGGCAGGCTCTAGAGGAGCAAAACACCCTCTGCTAGTCACACAGGTACGTCAGACTGGTAAAGTTGGAGGGGGTCGTCTTCAGCTACTCACTGCGGCATGTTAGGCAGGCTATGGCAGAGTCAATCGCATTTTATTACTCACACTGATGTGCCAGATAGGCCACAGTCGTGGATGCCATCTTTCACTACTCACTCACGCGTATGCCAGACAGTAACGGCTAAGAATAAATAGAATGCATAACAAATGCTGATGCATTATCACTAGCTTAGAGCCTTTATATTCGTCGTTTTAGCGTTAAAAGTTTTCTTTCTTTCCAACGCGTTTTCTCCGTCTTTGTCATTGTTGGCATATAGTCACTACTTAACTCTTAAATTAACTCTTCACACAAAAGCTCTAAGCTGAGGAGAGATGTTCTTGTAATATACCAAGCCTCTGCTTTGTGATTTTTTAAAATATTCAGCATGATAATTATTCCTCTGACTCTTTATTATGTTGGAGATGCAACATTTAGATATATTCAGAGGAGGAAGATGAGACTTTTGATAATAAGTTAGCGATCTGAAAAGAGAATCGAAAGGAACATATTCCGTGATTGGTCATTATAGTGTCATTCATTTAACATTATGATTTCGTATCGGATGCTGGTTTTTATTATGTTTTGCTGATTCTACATTTTGGTTTACAGACTGCTGCATTCCAGATTCCTGTATTCGCGGGTTCACAAGAAGCACCATGAGTTCACAGCACCTATTGGGCTGGCCTCTATATATGCCCATCCGTTGGAGTTTGCCTTAGGAAATCTGACTACTGTTGCGTCAGGGCCGTTGCTACTCGGATCAGACCACGTGACGACCATGATATGGCACATCGTTGCTATTGCTATGACAATCGTTCACCACAGTGGATATCATCTGCCGTTCCTGCCTTCTCCGGAGTTCCACGACTTCCATCACTTGAAGTGAGTGCTGACAAACTATCTGCATAATCTATTAAACAATATGATACAGTTTGATTTATAATATTCTTTCGCAGTCGGAAGCGTTGCAACGTGTTCTAGATACACTTTGTTTAGCTATCTGACACATTGAGATAGGGTCTAAACGAATTTAGTGTGTATGTTCTGCCTTAGCATGTTTTATAATTTTGTGAGGAGAGTGCTTCGACGTTTATAACACTTGTAAAGGAGTTGGTTTTAATCTTAATCTGGTCAGTCAGGTGATTGATACTTATTTAAGAGACGGGGACTCGAAAGTCCAGACTTTTCAGGGACTTGCAGTTCATTCTGTCTTGCATCACATTCGGATCACATTCATCGTTTCGAATGTGTCAGAATTAATTCTTTTTGAAGATTGAGAGTACAGAAATGAGCAAATGAAATAAGTTACTACTGGCCACGAGGTTCTGTGGTGACTTGAACACGTGCTCGATTCTCATTCTAGATTTTCATGTACGTGGATTCAAATTTTCACATTTACTAAATGCGTAGTCTGCTAATACAGATTAGTGAAGAGACTAAAGTTCTCATTGCACAAATCCGTGTAGAGTTCACAGAGAGGCTGTACGTTAAACCTTGTGCTCTATCGCACGACTGATTAGTAAAGAAAGTTTCTGATTTATAAGTCACCAAACTGGCACTATTTCAATACTCAGTGTGGGAGTCTCCGGAATAGAACACAAACATTTACGCAGAAACACAGCTTTGAACGATTCAAAGCCACGAAGCTTTTCCATTGACAAATAATGGAATGGCTAGACACAAACCTAATTAGCTTCATGACCGAAGACAGTTAGGTTTAAGAGCCATCTTACACGAAACATTGTGGGATAAATTGTAACAGTGAAAGTAACCAATTAAGCAATTTATTTAAGCTTGCAGCTTGCCGATTGAGGAACTCAACGTAGAAGTCCGAATGTTAAAAAAATACACTAATATTTTTGTTATTAGATCTGGTGCTCACAATTCAGGTATACAGTTAGAGTAGATGCAAACACTCAGGTATACACATAGAGCAGATGCTAACAAGTCCGGGAGACAGAACAGGTGCACACATGTCAGACATTCAGTTAAAGCAGGTGTTCACAATTCAGGCATATAGACAGAGCAAGTGCTTCCACGATAGACATACAGTCTGAGCAGGTGCACACACGTCAGACATTCTGTTAAAGCAGGTACAAGAATACAGTTAGAGCAGGTGCACACACGTCAGACATGCAGTTAGAGCAGGTGTTCACAATGTAGGCGTACAGAGCAGGTGCTCACAAACTAGACATACAGTTAGTGCAGATGTACACACGTCAGGCATACTGTTAGAGCAGATATACACGTCAGACATACAGATACAGCAGGTGTTTACAATTCAGACATCTAGACAGAGCAGGTGCTCCCAAGCTAGCTATACAGTTTGAGCAGGTGCACACACCTCAGGCATACTGTTAGAGCAGATGCTCACATGTCAGACATACAGCTAGAGCAGGTGCTCAAATGTCAGGCATATTCGCTCGTCCCTGCGACAACGATGAATGCCTTACATAGCTAAATTCTGCATTCATTTATATCGTGCAAGGAAGGAGATTATTGTATTTAATTTTTTAGAAATATGAAGTAATAGGGTTAGGACTTGGGACGGCTGACATTAACATCTGTTTATAGTTAATAAGGATAGTACATTCACACAGTCCAAATGTTATGTGCTTTGTCATTCCAGTTTTGTGGGAAACTATGGCGTTCTTGGCATCTTGGACTGGTTTCATGGTACAGACACAGCGTTTCGAAAGAGCAAACACTTCCAGAGACATCGTGTAATTTTCAGTGCCGATGAAATGCGTTAGAATAAACGTTTTCAGCCTACGAGTCGAAGCGCGACGTGCAAACTGTGGGACGTCTTGTGCGGATAGGCATTGCCGTGTCAACTGAAGATGCAATCATGCAAAATGTTTCTTGAGCAGAACACATCGAATTGAATGATTTCTTGTTACGTCGAGAGGTTTTCAATTTTAAGATAATTAAGTTCTATAAATTTTGGAAACTTATAAGGCTAGACAGATCCAACAGTTTATAATGAATTCTTGCACAGAAATGATAAAATCATTGCATACTAACAAAAGTTATTATCTTTTTCAAGAAAAAACAGAATGTAATATCGCCAGATTATATGCGTATCGAACAATAACAAACTATCCTGCCTCATACGTTTTGGTTTACTTTCCATCAGTCAATAACTGGAAACAATATCTTGTTCTATTTATAGCAAAATACCACCATAATATGTCCATGTGATTATTAGGAAAAATATTAATTGTCTTTGGATAATAGAACAGAAACTATTTCAGCACCAACCCACAATTGATTAAATGGCCTGTATCTTATAGTAGATGAATTTGCTGTGTGTGTGTATGTGTGTGTGTGTGTGTGTGTGTGTGTGTGTGTGTTAACTCTTTTGTAAATTGCAATATTAAAGTTGTAACTAAAGTGCGATGATTAACCTTACACTATAGCCGATACTGTGAAAACAAAGGGCTGACATTAGAGGGATTATCGATAAAAATGCGAAGTGTTGATACTGTGAAAACAAAGGGCTGACATTAGAGGGATTATCGATAAAAATGCGAAGTGTTGATACTGTGAAAACAAAGGGCTGACATTAGAGGGATTATCGATAAAAATGCGAAGTGTTGATACTGTGAAAACAAAGGGCTGACATTAGAGGGATTATCGATAAAAATGCGAAGTGTTGATACTGTGAAAACAAAGGGCTGACATTAGAGGGATTATCGATAAAAATGCGAAGTGTTGATACTGTGAAAACAAAGGGCTGACATTAGAGGGATTATCGATAAAAATGCGAAGTGTTGATACTGTGAAAACAAAGGGCTGACGTTAGAGAGATTATCGATAAAAATGCGAAGTGTTGATACTGAAGCTTAGACTTTTCTAGCTACACCATTGATGCAACTGGCTGGGAAACTTTGAGTGGGATGCCAACATCCGGGCAAGATATATATCAGAAAGGGCCTGAAAACATTAAACACGCTTACTTAACAAACGAGAAAATATTTAGTGGAGTTGAGAAAATATGTACAGTTCAGACCACAAGTGTGATCCTGAAAATCTTAGGATCATTCACAGTTTTACAAAGGAATACATATACTTAAAATATTCACATACGGTAGTAAATAAATACAACATTATATGTGGGTTTCTTTTAATTATACATGTTTCTGAAAGTTTGGATTTTGTCCAAATCTGTTTCACAACAATTCACTTGACCACCGCGTTGACACACGTGACAGTTGTTAAATAAATGATTAAAGGATGATATATAGAACTAGCTTTGTGGTCAACAATCTGTGACAAATACAACCGTTTGAAAAAATATAACAGATAAAATTTGTTGAATTAATTTGCTTTGAATATCATCAAAGTCTTAGCAAAATTCATGGGGAATTTTTGTACATTTCTTACTGACGGAAACTATTTACATACCGGTACAGTGAAAAATTATTGACCACGGTAAAAAAATATCTCAAAATACCGGTATTCAGAGAATACGTCACACATCGAATATATATATATATATATATATATATATATATATATATATATATATATATTATATATATATATATATATATATATATCGGAATCTACCGATTACTTTTTTCAGGTGTATTAAGAATTACACAAACGACAACATAACAAATCACACTTTCTGCTACTATGATACGAAATACAGTAGTGATGAAACGTTTCCTATTATGATACGATATTAGTATTACTGATTTGTTGTTTATTATGATACGATATTAGTATTGCTGAGATGGTTTCTATTATGGTACGATATAAGCATATGGTACGTTATTAGCATTGCTGACAATTAATCTATTATGGTACGATATTAGTTTTACTGAGAAGTTTCCTGTTATGATATATTAGTCTGACAGAGAAGGTTTCTATTATGATACGGTATTTATATTCTTGAGAAGTTTCCTGTTATTATACAATATTAGTATTACTAAGAAGTTTTCCATTGTGATACGGTATTTATATTCTTGCGAAGTTTCCTGTTATTATATAATATTAGTATTACTGAAATGTTTTTCATTATGATATGGTATTTATATTCTTGAGAAGTTTCCTGCTATTATACATTATTAGTATTACTGAGAAGTTTTATTTACGATAGGATATTTATATTACTGGGAAATGTGCTATTATGATATGATGTTAGTATTACTGAGAAGTTTACTGTTATTCCTTTCCTAGAAGCATTCGATTTACTCATTTAACAATATGCACTACTGATAGTTCTTTACTTATGTACTGAAACCACACAGTCGATTTTTAAAAATAAATATTTGCATAATATTGTCTGTTCAATATATTTATGATTCTAAACAGGCGTCTTGGAAACTACACACTTAAACTTAATTATATTCCATTGCCACGGTACACATCCATATGCACATGCAAACATAAATACTTGTTCATGTACATACACTAGCACTTGAATGTAATCAATCACAGGAAGCAATCACCATTATTGAACAGAGACGCCTTACAAGAAGTCTTTAATAAAGAGAATGCTGCCATTATATTGACATTAAAAACATTAGGCACCATGGCTTCAAACATTACAGAGGATGAATTGATCTATGCTTTTTAAAGTGTTAAAAGTACAGTAAATAACTGACACCCAAGAGGGTCCTTATGGATGGGTGAAAGGAAATGCAGTCATGCCTTATGCCATCAACATATGTTACGGTAATACAGAAATATGTAACAAAAGGAGAGATGCAATAGTCTATAAAAATACAGTGATAAAGAAAAGAATTCAGACAAGTATACCAAAGAAATGTCAAAGAAATAAATCAGAAGGCACGCACTCTAAGTCCAGAGAATGTAAGTATTTTACGAGTAAGTACAGGTAATATGCATGCAGAACGAGATGACCAATCACTGCAAGATATTGTGCAAAACTACAATGCACGCAAAGTATATGTCGAAATAGACATATATATTATTACCAACGCAATGCAGCGTTGAACTAGATGATAGCAAACGTTAAAATTTTGAACTAAAGAGGTCCTAATATAACAGGCAATATGTAGGGCACTCGACCAAGGCCTTAAGACATTTAGGTAGAGAGAACAGTGACTCCGATGTCATAGTAGTAGGAATGCATCAGAGCTTTCTTAGATACAGGCAGTTGTGCCGGCACTGTTAATGACAAATCTACAAGAAACATTTGTCTCTTCTGAAATTGCAACCGACTGGACAAAGTTTGAATATCGAGGGTGCTCATGGACACAGTCGCCCATATTCAGGATTCTAAGAAGCTAATTTGGTAGTGAAATACATTGTTTGTCGTCCCTGAAAACACATGTAGTGAGAAGTGTACCTCATTTACTGAACCAACATTTATCACAGATCGTCACTATATTGTGTTACATATATCTGATGTAATTCATATTTATTTTATTTTAATTGTTTGTCAGTTTTAATTTTTTTCTATTATATGCTCTTATAATATAAATTTATTCACTGGAGATGATAGTTTGCCAGAAAATTGGTTGACCTGAATTATTGTTTTTGCAGACACCAGGTGCTGATCTAAAACTCGACCTTGTTTCAGAATTTGTAGCAACCTTCGTAAACAAGTTCTATTTTATTTTAATATGATTGGTTTTCGTCAGGGTCATTTTTGGTGTACGTGACATAAACACAATCAGGGAACCTCCTTCGATTTCGCAATTGCGGTTTTTCCATTATTGCTAATTTGTTAGTTTTAATAGAGATGCGTAGAGAGAGATTTCTCAATTTTTTTTACACTGATGTCAAGTTATTTTGTTGTAGCCATATTTTGAGTTATACTTCTCTTCAGATTCGTTGCATTTCAAAAGGATTAATTCTGTTTTCTCTGGAAATATTTTGAGGAGTGCTTTAATTGCTTACAAATTTAATTTGGATTTCCAACACCGGAGTGTCATTATTTGTATTTCTACAAGGAACTGTAGATAAGCACAATGCTGACTACAGCATACGTCATCGTCATCCATCTTTGATTTTCCATCAGGATGCGAACTTGAACTTTTTGCAATTTAATTCGTGGATTATTCTTGGATTATTTTTGGATTTGATTCTTGAAACCGTAAGTTCTTCTCCCTTTTTCATTTTTACAGAATTTTTCCAGGGATAAAAGTTATTTGTTAAATTTTAAAAAGCTTGTTGATTTCACTCTTTCTGAGTTTATGTTTATTAGAGCCTAAACACGTAACAATTTAAATATACATTAGGAGGAAAATACTCACAAATTAAGCATTCCTTACAACATGTTATTTGGCGTTCGGATGGACTAATTTGAGAGAGATAACTCTGAAGAATAACTAAAGTGGAATCGGTAGACGATAAGATCAGAAGACGAACCAAACAGAGCTACAACCTTAATGTATATGTGGATGATGAAATTGGGTTTCAACCCGTATGTACAATAGTAGAAGAAACAGGTATATCGGTCATATATGAATACTTTAGCATACCACCAACCACAGTGAATTATAAATAACGGCAAAAGGAATCATCCATATTCACATATCGAATATGATAAGGAAAGTAGTTACAATGTCAATGAATGCAAATCTTTGTGATATCCAGTCGGCTGCGGTAGATCAAAACCAAACATTTGTAGGTTATTTGGTAAGACTGGGTAAGATCTACAACATTCTGAGGCAATGCAATTGCAAAGGGACTTACAATAAATGTCTAAATGTCGCCTTACAGCAAAAAAGTTGTAACAGTGAGAGTTCAAAACTAATATCACAGTTCTAACAGGGACTATTCAAAACTCGTATTACAGTTCTAACAGGGACCTTTCAAAACTTATTCGTCAAGTCTATGATTCAGCCAATGTGGGTATTTGAGAAAGCTTGCCAGTAGCTTTTCGTGGGTCGGTGGTTCTTCCCGTGATTTTCCCCGAGTTCTTCCTCCTCCATTAATACTGGCCACCATACATAGCCTATCGTGTGCTGAAAAATGGCGTTAAACCCCACAACAACAACAACAACAAAACTTACATTAGGGTTCTAACAGGGACTATTTAAAGCTAACTTTACAGTTCTAAAAGGGGCGATTCGGAGTTAACTTTACTGTTCTTACAGGGGGTATTCAAAACTAACATTACAGTTCTAACAGGGACTATTCAAAGTGAGCATCACAGTTCTAATAGGGACTGTTAAAGACTAACATTATAATTCTAACAATGACTATTCAAAATTAACATTACAATTCTAATATGAACTATTCAAAGATAACAATGCAGTTCTAAATGGACTATTCAAAGCTAACATTACAGTTATAAGAAGAACTATTTAAAGCTAACTACAGTTCTAACAGGTATCATACAAAGCTAACATTCTTAAAAGGATATATAAGAGCCTCGTATGGAGTAAGTGTCCAAAATTCATTCATCCGGGCTTTATAAAGCTTGTGCAGTAATAAATATCATTCATGTCATACATGCTAAGATAGTGGAATGGAAGCCATAAATAGACTTTTGAATCGTTTCCATTGTACATTAAATGGATCGCCGGTAAAAAATAAGATTTGGAAAGATAGATTGACAGATTCATTTATTCATTCAGTGATTTATTAATGTTCATGTACAGTTCAGAGAAATAAACAATAGGTGAGTAAAATTTTAAAAAAATATTCGTCTTGTTAAGGTATTATTTCTTCAATATTTACTTAAAAGGAATACGTCTGATGTACGTCATTACTTTATTTTAGTTAGCTTTTGTGTTATTTCGATGCCAAGAAAGTAGAAACACTCAGTACTGATGTCGACATCGCCATGCATGAGATTATTCGTTCGAAGATGGAACATTTTTCTTGATATGAAAACAATAGAAAACAATATTAAGAAAGATGATGACTGTAAATAAGAGCATTTAGGATTTTCCAATTAAGACGCTGAGAACACAAATATTGATTCAAATTCCGTCTACAGAGCTGGCGTAAACTACTTTTGTTGGTCTGCCGCCAGACCCTTTTAGCTCAATCCAGGGTATCCCCGGCAAATTAAAGATCAAGGAGAAAACCTTATTTTATCGTGATGCAGACACTCACTGAATAGATTATAATTATTTCGTGAGAAAAATACTGCGATTTCATAGATATACAGTGTCGTTATCACACGACTCTCTTTCCGTCCTCCCCCACACAGAAGTTTGTATTATAGTTAAAATAAATTGGCTTTGATATCAACATAGTCTGTTCGTTAAAATGAGGTCACATCAGACTGATCACTGACTGCAAGCAGCCATCTCTGATCGACATATTTCCCTTCATAAAAAGAATGTTCTGATAGCAAACAAACGTGCACTGACATGATATATTTTCTTTGTAGAATTAATTTTAGGAGATGAAATTACTTGGAAAACCGAATGAAAAATATTGCGCCATATTATATAAAAGACTGCATGCATATCTGAATAGAAATCATAATTTTATGCAAGCATGCGCAACTTCCTCAAGGCCGGATAGGCACACAGTATGATGTAAATAAGTATTAGGACAGAACTTTTAAGTAAAAGTATTAAGATTGAAATTTATTCTAAATTGTATTAAAAGTAAATTTTCATTAATTTATATTGAAAATAATTTTCCACTAAAATATATTGAGATAAAATTTATATATTTGTGTAATATAACTGTATGCTATTTTATAAAGATCGCACTTTACAAGCAGGTGCAGAAACCCATACAATACATTCTGCTCGTAACTAAATATCAACAATTGTCAGCACAAAATACATTTCGTTCGTATCTAAATGTCAGCAATTTAGATTTGGGGGGAAGCTGCTGAACAGACAAATTATTATATCAATAATGGATGCGTTACGCAGATGGTTCACACGATCGCCATGGAAAAGTTCAAGGGGCATGTTCTCACTGGACTGAGCGAACGCAAAAACTGTATAAATAGCGAAGCAGTCTTACGAATAGTTCGTTCCTTGAATCAGAACAGCTCTGTCTTTTCCTTACAGGTAAGAATCGTCTGTGTTCGCAAACTTCTTTAAAGAATGTGCACTTTTTAATATTTGAGACCTTAACGGTAAAGTTCATATTTTCCAACATTTTTGTGAATTCTTTATGTTTTATATTATAATATAATGGAATGTTTAATTGTATGTGTGGTATGTACTATTGGAAAAGATGAATTAGCTAACAACTTCATGTTTAGATTAAATTTGGAATTAAATGATTCTTTAAGTAAAACTGAGTAATGTTTAGTAACTTATTCCAAATTAGTATCCTATTTTAAATTTAGCACGATACATTTCTTCAAAATGATCATTGCAGTAATCACAACTATTGAATTTTATACTCATTGGATGTCATGAAGTTAATCGAGATTTAACTATCTGTATTACAGTCTAAAAGGCAGAAATAATACAATGAAGTTTATAAGCAAGTTGGAAAAGTGTATGTTTATATGTATTTCTTGTATTTTAAATATAAAGGCTTTATAAATGCATCTTTATAATTTTGCATTATATATATATATATATATATATATATATATATATATATATATATATATACATATATATATATATATATATATATATATATATATATATATATATATATATATATATATATATATATATATATATATATATATATATATATATATATATATATATATATATATATATATATATGAAAAGTTCGTTCCTCGAGTCAGAACAGCTCTATCTTTTCCTTCCATGATACAAACCATCTCATAACATAAGCACATAAAACAAGATTCCGGGGACGTATGTTACACATACCTGTTGTAATGAATATCAAATTAATGCATATTTTCATTCATCAGTACGGTATAAATGTCTTCAAATTGCTGTTATCACTCCTTTTCCTTATTTGCCAACAATTGTCATTTTCATTTTAACTTCACGACCTTGTTTTTCAAGATAAATTGTCACAGCTTTGACAGTATACTCGTAGGCCATGTTCCTGTTTCCGACAATGAATTAGTTTTGTCCGGCTTTTTGAGTTTGTTTGGTCTACCAGCTGTAAATGTTAACATCAAGCAATCATATTAGTGATAACACAGCAGCATCTGGCGAACTAAACACAGGCTCCTCTGATCTAAAAATTTGTTCCATGTCAAACGAAATAAGGTTTAGAAAGCCAGTTCCCTATATTATGGTACCGGGGATATCGTGGTCATTTGGATGTATATTTCAGGCCTCTCGGTAAATCACTCAGTGTTATTGTCTTAAATTCTAAGTACATTATTGAGATATTATCTTAGATGTATTGGCTGGAGTATTAGGAGTTGCGTTCATTATGAAATTGCACTAAGTCAAAATCACAGGCAATAAGATCATTTCACTATAATACCCCTTCAAATTAAAAGCATATAAAATCTTGCTAAAAAAGATTTATAGCCTATAAACTTTAAGAAAAAGAGAATACCACATTTTTGAGAAGCCTCTAAAGATGTTCAAATTCAATCAAGGGCAGAACTCTGCAAAATGAAGTGCAATTATGATAACCATCCAATTCATCTTAACCATTCTTAGACTTTTCAGGAAATTATCGAACTCAACAGAGACATTGTCAAAAGGAAACTTCTCGCCAAATTCGGTTCAAATCAGAAACATTTGTGAATACTAGAGTGTAAGCACATCATTGGGGTGCATATTCATATATTTCAAGAGTCATAACCCTGCAGTATAATGTTAAATCTGATTAGCATCAAATCCTTCAAACGCTTAACTAAACCTTTCTTCCAATTCTAAGAGAAATAAAATAAAAATATGTTTGAGAGCTCACAAGCCATACGGATATTTATGAAAATCTGGGTTTGCTAATTAATACATTCAAGTATTTCAGACTGGTTTAAAACAAATAAAAATATGAATATTAGAGCGTTCACTGTTCTGCAATGGCTATTCTAAGTTTCCAAAGATCTTACAAAATCTGGTAATCATGAAGCTCTTCTGAGCCTTTGTTAAGATAAAACTTCACTTATATTTGTGGCTAAAATCTAATTGGAAATGTAGAATTTAGCGTTGAAAAGAAGGCGGTGCATTAACAGTGTCCGCTATACAACGACATTGGACCATACTGCTAAGACGATACGTAGGATATGCCCATCATGAACCTCATCAGAGCCCTTGGTAAGCTTGATCACCAGTCTTGTTGAAATCTAATAATAAATGGGGAAACTGGAGTGTTCAGGAGGATGGGGCATTAGCGATGGTAACGCTAAGATAATCAAGAGCCATAACTCTGTGAAATACGTGCAGAATGATGTCATGAACAAACTCGTCCAAGTTCTGGCTGAGAGAAATCTTCAAAGCAACGTTCATGTCTATTTAAAAATGTGGAAGGTAGATTGTTCCGAAGGGTAAACGTTCGCAGCTAAGGAGATCAAAGGCCATAAATCAATGAAATATAGCAGAACTAGCTTGAGCCGTTCTGGAAATGAAGAATTAACGCACTATTCTAAGGCGATTAATTGCAAGAAGTGTGCGCATAATTATGTATTGATTACTAAACCCATCCAAGTTGCTATTGGCATGAAGTTTCACATGAAATTTAGCTAAAATATAAATGTAGCAATAATATCACCTTTTCACCCATTGATAATGCCTTCATTATGCCAACGACCTTTCAATCTCTTATCATTGTCATTGCCTATTGAATCTGGCCAACAAAAAAAAAAGGGACGTACAAGTCACACTGGCCATTTCGGTCAGCTCTCAGGGACGTTAGAACCCTTACTCATGAAATTCCTGGACATGAGTTGTACTTAGCATCAAAATTACCTTTGAAATAGGTCTTAACATTGTTGAATTGTTACAAAATAAACTCTACATACATATAACATAGATCGGTATTTTCATGCATTGCAGCATTAAAACGACCTGCATTTCAGTCAGTTTATTGCAGCGTTAAAATGACCTGCATTTCAGTCATTTTAATTGTTGTAAGCTTTCAGAATCTGAGTTTAAGTGCACCTTAGCCGAACAGGTTTTGTTAATATGAGATCTGGTCAGTTTGGCAAATCCTTTTCTAAAATCGCATAGTCAAAACATGCTGCAAGATAACTTGAAGTATTGCGTGAACAAACTATTCAAGTGGGCACGTACGCTGAGCGTTACTAAATTGTCCGCTTTAATATCACTGGCATTTATGTACTCGTCGATTTCTAATCAGCAATGCCCTATGGGCGGAATAAACTTGTATTTGAAATTTTTTACAAATTAAACTGTCTATTATATTAATATTACAAAATAGACTTTAGGCGTATGCCATAGATTAAATGCTGCATTAACCAAGGATATAACTCTGCATGCGAACACACCAATCCATTTGCAAATGATGCTTTATACATTTAACAGATACTCTCTGAAATATAACTTTACCTTCAACTTTAATAAACATTGTGTGTTAGTTTTTAGCCAGGATAGAGAAAGAACATGGGAAAAGTTTAAATGGAAAATAGGCAACCATACTATACCTATTTTAAATGAAACCTAACATGTTGGAATTCCTGTTAGCTCCGATATAAAATGTTTGATACAAGTAGACATTGTAATAAAGGCAGACTACACAAATATAATATTTATGAAATTATTAAAGTTTTGTTACAGAGACAATGTTTCCAGGTAAAATACAACCAAAACAAATTATATATGTTATTTATAAGTATGAAAACTAGTACTTTACAAACTTGTGCCTTACTGACATGTCCTATGAAAAGATGACAAATATTCATACTTCTATAAAACCCTAAATGTTATGGCAAACTCCCAAAACAATAAGACAATCTAGTTAATTATATCCCTTGAAAACGTTCGGATCACTGTTCCAACTAATACCACACAAGTCTGTCATCGCTGCAGCTATTTTTGTAGATGCAATGATCCATGCATTTATTTGTTTTCAAAGCACCGTGCGACAAAGAGAAATATCTTGGGCATATATTAAAAATAAATTTGACATTCATCGTCTTGTGTTCCTTCATTATATATCAGAGGAGGAATGTATTCAACATCTCCGGGGTAGGGAACTTCCCAAAAGTAAAGGACTAGACAAGCCCGAAATGCTAAGACATTTTATAATGCCTGCTTTTAGTGTTCTCTGCATCTGTAAAACATGGATTCTTTTCTTAATAAACTAGATTTTTAAACTAGCATGATTTGGAAGAAATGTGATGGCAGAAAACACGATAGTTGTATCTCCTTGTACGCTATTCATGACATAACATTTTTAATATTACTTATTGTAAAAAATAGTGATATATACACTAATTAAGTATTAGGCTTCACAGGAGTACGGCTTACTTTACAATAAATGTAACGAGAATGGGAAACCTCAACGGGAAATCACGCTTCAAAGAGACTTCTCTCATGTCCATCTATGTTCATTATATATAACTTAAGGCATTTTTATATTACTTGTTCTTTTGTTTGTACCCACGTTGCTAAGGTTGATGAAAGAGTGACCTATATTGGCCAAATAGGTGAAAATATCCTAATTATATATAAATGCGGACTGGTATGAAGGTAATTTATGGTTAATTTGCACTAATTAACTCAAAACACAGTAGGCACCACGCACTTCGTACAAGATGTACAATATTGTTAGCTAATTGTGATGTAAGTTTACGTTCCACGATGACGGTACCTTCATGAAACGTTAGCGGTAGTCTGTTTGAAAAAAAAAGACAAAAATGTTATCACTGGTATATTTAAATAAAATTATAAAAATATCACAGAAAAGCTTATGTAAATAATATTTGGAAAGAGTTCAACTCTAGTAGTAAGATAGAATATATCCAGATAAAACAAAAATGAAAAACCTCTTAAAGGCTAGTCTAAAAATAGACATCACAGAGCTTGAGATAATTTCCAAAATCAACCAAATCTAAAAGTACAACAGATGGAAATGACAGAATAAAAACGTGGAAACCATTGAAGCAAAATGTCAGAACTGCCAATATCACTCTCCTCTGTACGTCTATATCTCTCTCGCTTGATTTATGTACATGAAAGTTCTGAAATACGTAAATAATACTGAAATCGCACAACTACAATAAATGCAGATGATAAAATGCTACAATTGCCGAAAAAATCACATCACAAAATGATTAGAATTTTTCAGCAAGATTAATTGAACAATTAAATCTAGATTCAATATTTTAAAAAACTTCAGCGAACTATATTTCATTAAATGAACACCAGATAATATAATCATTTTCGCGTCCACGTTTACACAATTTATCTTTATATATATATATATATATATATATATATATATATATATATATATATATATATATATATATATATATAAACTATACACTGCTTTTATGCTCTGTAATTAGTACGAGAACTAGTCTAATTGATCGTTTAGCCTAAATGTTGACAACAGAACTGTTCGATATTTTTAGCAGAATATCACTTCGAAATTGGTGAGTGCAACAAATTTATGTTACTCTTGTTGAATTTTCAACATAAATAGATATTATTTATGAAAGTATTAAGGTCC
This sequence comes from Sinohyriopsis cumingii, assembly GCA_028554795.2. Classification (NCBI taxonomy): domain Eukaryota; kingdom Metazoa; phylum Mollusca; class Bivalvia; order Unionida; family Unionidae; genus Sinohyriopsis; species Sinohyriopsis cumingii. The sequence continues at coordinate 125,913,405 of CM068838.1, forward strand.
TTTGCTGTCAAGTAAGGATTAAAATACATGCATATTATTCCAGCTTACTGGATCACGAAATAGATAGTTACTTAAATAGTTTTTGGTTAATACACACGATCTAGAAAGTAAGGCAACCGGAGCCTATGAACTTCAAATCGGATGACATAGCAGTAGAAACTGCACGTGACATGCTGATATGTTGAATGAGCATTTAACATCTGCTTTACAATGGAGGATACGCTTACCACCCCAAGTAAAGGCAACTCTCTATATCACTCTATGCCAAGATCCATGTTTTCATAGGAGGAGTGGAAATATGTAGTAGGCTAAATCCAAAAACTAACAACTGGTCCAGATGAAATGTTTATATCAGCTCTGAAAGAGACTGATAATATAATAGCAATCGTCATTGTGTCAATCTATAAACAGTCAGATGTATCGTCCGACGAGAAAAAAAAATGCTGATCCGACTAGAAAATACATGCATATTATTCTAGCTTACTGGATCACGAAATAGATAGTTACTTAAATAGTTTTTGATCCGACTAGAAAATAATGCTAACATAATGTCTGTCTTCAAGACCGATAAATAGCAGAAAATTATCGCCCTGTATCACCAACTGCAGTTGCATCATACATATTGGAACACTTACTTTATAGTCTCCCACAGCATCGAACATAGACACAAATAATCATCCTGAATGAAAACCAGTAGGGATTTCGACAGAAAAAGTCCTTCAAGATAAATATCTCCTCATATCACCGACGACATTGTCAGGAACTGGGAAGAAAGGTACTAAAGTCGATATGGACATATTAAATTTCCTAAACGTCTTTGACTAGGTACGACATTAGAAATTGTCAAACAAGTTGTCATATTATATACAAGAGAAACCCGTAAATGGTTTGATTCTTAGATACAACACATATGTCAGCAGGTCGTGCTAGATTGTGTCATCTGGCGTTCAGACGTTCTCCAGAGGACTGCGCTTGGCCCATTCTTAAATGACATTGCCTATACCCTATATGCAGTTGCCTGCCTCTTCGTCTAGAAGTATGTAGTATAGCAAAATATCAACAACTTCAATGATCACCTTCTTGTAGAGAAAGAGCTAGACACTTCTGTTAAAAGGAGCTACGCATCACAGGTGAAGTTTACTATCAAGAAAGGCGCCATCATGCATTTCTCAGATACTATTTTCAACACCATAGAGGACCACACTGTTGATGCCTTGCAGCACCCTAAATACCATGGAGAAGAATTAAGTGTACAACATGTAGACTGACACCATCACCAACAAAGCTTGAACTGTGCTGGGATTTCTTTAAGTTAATATAAGAAATTGTCTTTTGAAGGTAAAAGGCTTGGTTAGACCGAAGCTGGAATATACATCAACCGTTTGGAACCCTCAATATAAGATGCACATTAAGCAAGTGGAACATATTCAGGGGAATGTGGCCAGTTTGTATTAAATAAACCAAACAATATTTGCCATCCAAAGAGCGTGTTTATCATGATCAATACTTTACACGGACAATCGTTACAATAATGGCCACCTGCGCATACGTTACCCTTTTATGCAAAGTTATCAATAGCTTAGTAGTTTTACGATGCACATACCACCCAACCCCAGCATGAGTATAGCTGTACCATGCACATACTACCCAGCATGAATATAGCTGTACCATGCATTTACCACCCCATCCCAACCTATGTATAGCTGTACCATGCACATACCACCCAATCCCAACCTATGTATAGTACCATTCCATACCACTCAACCCCAACCTATGTATAGCACATAGCTGTACCACGCACATAACACTCAACACCAGCATGAGTATAGTTGTACCATGCACATAATACCCTGCAAGAATATAGCTGTACATTGCACGTACCACCCAACCCAGCATGAATATAGCTATACATTGCACGTACCACCCAGCCTGAGTATATATGTACTATGCAAATATAACTCGACTCCAGCATGAGTATAGCTGTACCATGCACATACCACCCAGCATGAGTATAGCTGTATCATGCACGTAACACCCAATCTCAGCATGAGTATAGTTGTACCATTCACATTCCACCCACCAGCACGAATATAGCTTTACCATGCACATACCACCCAGCGTGATTATAGCTGTACCATGCACGTAACACCCAACCCCAGCATGAGTATAGCTGTACCATGCACATACCACTCAACCTCATCACGAGTATAGCTGTTCCATGGACATACCACCCTACAATGTACATACCACCCAACCCCAGCATGTGTATAGCTGTACCATGAACATACCACCCAAGATGAGTATAGTGTACCATGCATATACCACCCAACCCCAAGATGAGTATAGCTGCACCATGCACATACCATCCAACCTCAGCAAGAGTATTGCTGTTCCATGCACATAACACCCAGCATGAGTAAAATCAACGATGTAGCCACTCAAATAAGTGCACCATGTATCAGTGCACGGTCAACATTTACCAGCACTGATTTTTCGCCTGTAATAGTTGTTTACTGGAAACAAGTCCTTGAAAACGCAGCTACGGCCCCAGCACGGATGCCTTCAAATCTGCGAGCTAGCACGTATCGTTTAAGTGGATATGAGAACGAAATTATTTATACATTGTAGATAAGTCTTTTGTGTTTATTCACTATATATATATATATATATATATATATATATATATATATATATATATATATATATATATATATATATATATATATCTTTATGCACGCAGGCGCATTGTTCTCACCCGGCCTGTGATGCCCGTCATATTTTTTTTATCAAGTCCTAAAATGAAGTTGCAATTGAAGTAGAAATACATGTATGCATTTGTTTTTTTTTAGCCAGGCGATCTACATATGCCAATGGGGACTATTGTCGGGTTTGACCGTTGTCATTATATAAAAATTGCTTTACAATTCTGTGCGACTGTCTGATCATCGTGGATACAGACGAATGATACTTAATATCATGCAGTACCGAAACACGTAAACTCAAAAGAATATAAAATATCCCCCAATGTATTGATAAATAGTTTTAGGCCTGGATAGTCAGGTCCAATATAAATAAAAACGATTTTTACACGCAATATGGCATGGGAGACAACCTTAGCCAGCTTTTTTTGCACGGTGAACAAGAGTAAAGGGGACCAATCGGCATTTGTTGGAAATTCAATAAATATAAATTCAAATGACATTGGCATATCAAATCTTAACGACACAAAGGCTGTACATGATATGACAGATACGCTTTTTCAGCTTTTCGATTGACAATCAATAATTAAAATCGATTCCCAGATAAGTGCAAACTAAATTTATGCTTTAATTTCATTTGCCAAGAGTGAGTATGTCCTTCATTCAAGCCTTCAGTGGCACCTGCTCATAATGGACACCTGTTTTTAGTGAACACACACATATACCCGGCACATGTGAATACCAAAAATCTGTTCATACTGCAAGCAGCGGACATCAATACAACATTGACAATTGTTTAAAGATATGATACGATGAGAGCAAGACTTGCCACAATGGACACCTGTTTGGGTGAATGCCTGCACACAAATGACCAAACTTAATTTTGATTTTACATAAGTTCAGATTATTATGCTCTAGAGATTCATATATTTTATTACACTGCTAACACAATTTCTTCTACTTTCCGTCGTTCTAACGTACGTCAAATTTATTAAAATACATACTCAAGCTTTAATTAATCAGCAATGATGCCTTTCATACTTGACTTACTGATTGTAAAGTGCATTGGTTCCTATAAGACGTCTACAAAGTCGTAAATAATTGAGACGTATTAAAAAGCACAATGTAAACATTATTATCACGAAAAGGCTTAACTATTTATAGATGAGAACAAATTTACGATAGTACCATTCAAGATGTGCATGTTTTTCTTTAATGACCCTGAAGTCTAAAAAGCAACAATTCAACAAATCCGTCAGTTTGGTTCTTTACCTATTCATTTACACAGGTTATGCTAATTTTCGACTAGATTGGTTCTGTAAATATTCATCAAGACTGTTTCCGTAAATGTTCATCTAGACATTTAAACCTGATTCCTGAAAAAAAGACACAACACATAAAGGAGAGAAAACGGAATATAAAGGACTTTAAGTCAGAACAAGACCTATGAACTTAACGAAAAGAGGTGAAGTTGATGATATTATTGACAACTGTTTGACAGTCTACCCATATGGACAGAAGATAAGAGACGTGGATAGCATTAAAAGTTCGACATTTGATGTAAAGAAGTGTCAATCGACACGCACACACATCTCTCTCTCTCTCTCTCTCTCTCTCTCTCTCTCTCTATATATATATATATATATATATATATATATATATGTATGTATGTATGTATGTATGTATGTGTGTGTGTGTGTCTCAATAGGTAAAGGAATGGCTCGTATAAATGTGAGAAAAAATACAGATCATAGCTTCTGTTCTTGTGGAAAATAGTCTCTCACAAAAGTTCCTATAGATCATACAAGTACAGTTTGATTAGGTACAGTCATTGGTTAGATACAGTCCTTGGTTAGATACAGTAATTGCTTAGATACAGTACCTGGTTAGGTACAGTCATTGGTTAGGTACAGGCGTTGGTTGAATGCATTAGTTGATTAGGTACAATCATTGATTAGGTACAGTCCTTTGTTGTATACAGTCTTTGGTTAGATACAGTCATTGGTTAGATACATTCGTTGGTTATGTACAGTCGTTGGTTAGATACAGTCGTTGGTTAGGTACAGTCGTTGGTTAGATACAGTCGTAGGTTAGATAGTCATTAGCTACATAGTCATTGATTAGATACAGCCATTGGTTAGGTACAGTCGTTGGTTAGATACAGTCGTTGGTTAGATACAGTCATTGGGCCAATTAATGTTATGTAATGATTGATATTACCAAACATTAAACTTGAATATGATATCTAGACGAATATGTATAAAATAGTTGAAGTGTGTGTGTGTGTGTGTGTGATTTGGATTTTTAACCTAGCTTTAACAATTTTTCAGTCATATCGCTACGATGTTTGCAGTGTTGTAGTTTTTAGTGATGTCTAGCACTGGGGCATCATGCCCAGTCACATTATCCTGACACCAGGCCGACCAGTCCTAACACTAACCTCTTAATGCTGAGCGCCAAGCGAGGCAGCTGTTAGTACTAAATGTGTAAGTCTTTGGTATGACTCGGCCGGGGATCGAACCCACGATCTCCCGCATCCGAGGCGGACGCTCTAAACGCTAGGTCACCGGAGCCGTCGAAATAGTTCAAGATAAATATCTTAGAGCATTGAGAGTGAGAACACAGAAAAACAAATAAGAATGTCAACATATTGGTTTTATTTGATATGATGAAAATTACCATTATTTCGGTATTGAAGATTTTTTTAATTCGATACCATCATAAAAAGAAGCAAACGTGATAGAAGAAATACATTTGTAGAAATGCTTGAATTTTTTTATAAATCGATAAGAAACAATATCAGATCACAGCCATGGGTTGCAGTGTACACAAATCGATAGATATTATACCTGATCAGTTGTCATCATAAAGAAATACCCTTGTAAGTAGTTTTAGCGACTTTGAAAGTATCATCTTACCGTACACTTCGTGAATAAGCTACTCACCACAAAATAAGAAATGTGCTAAAATCAAACAGGTATATTATGACCACTAAGAAGCCCCAGCGAAGCATGACCCAACAGGCTTGCTTATATAAGTTAACTTCATTCACAAATCGTATGGTTCTTAAGTTACATAAGTACTGAATACATGAGGTATTTTATGGCTGGCTGGTTGAAAAGCGAGACTAGCTACAACGAACTGAAAACTGCAAAGTCTATGGTATTCGGACATGAAGAGGAACAACATTATAATTCAACCAGTACATGACATATCTGGAAGAATAAATTATTAAAAGACAAGGTTCGCGATTATGAGAACTTGACTGAAATGTCCTGCTGATAGAGACTAAGTTTACTATTCATTTGAATTTTAGATACCCAAACCACATCCCACTATTCATTTGAATTTTAGGTACCCAAACTACATCCCACTTTTCATTTGATTTCAGATAACCAAACTACGTCCATCTATTTATCTGAATGTTAGATACCCAAACTACATCCCACTTTTCATTTCAATTTCATATACCCTTACTACATTCCACTATTCATTGATAATGTGTCAGGTTATGATTACCGTCAGTTCATCAAGACGCTTGTTTTATTATTGCCACCAGTTCATCAAGGTGCTTGAGTCAAATTCAAATTATCCAGACGAAGAAGTAATACTCATTCACAATAGCAATGAAAATACATGTCTTTCAGCAAGTAATTCTTACTTGATCGATTCGCGAAGCCTGACAAGGAAATAAGTTATAAAACGATTTATTGCATCTTTTGGTTAATAGTCCAATCTTTAGAGTGGCCGGTGACAGTTCCTTTAAATGACACAATATTTTATAAGCAAGCAGTCTACATGTTCGTGATGTTTGATCATAAGAGATCATAGCTAACTTTGAACGACTGAATGAAGCACTTATACCACCCTAAGTAAAGTTGTACGCATGTCAAAATGACGCTAATGTGTGACAGTTACCCGTGTGTATAAGATGAGATGCCACACTTGAAACTGAAAACACTAGACGACATTTACCACTATTATGACACGAAATATACTTTGACGTTATGAAACATTTTCGAGAAGTATATATGAATATACGTACAGCAAACTTCAAACTTGACCCAGTTCACTATTACAGTGCACGAGATTTAGCGTTAATGCCCTTTTCAAGATGCCGGGTGTAGAACTTGAACTCTTGCCAGATAACTGCATATTTTTGATGATTGAAAGTTGAATAATAGGTGGTATTAATATGATGCCACATAGATAAATACCAGTAAACAAAAAATATTACGTAAATGTCGATGGAAAAATGATAGGTTGTATGAAATGAGATGGTCACATGCTCGTTTAATGCGTTGGATGGAGGAAAGATGAGCAAATTATATGGGTATATAGATTGTTTGTTAATGGATTTTAAAACGTGCTTTGGATATCCTCACACACATCCACACCGCCATCACAAAAGCTGCTCTTTACCGCTCAGGTGGCCTAGTGTTTAGAGCAGGGGTGGGCAAACTACGGCCCGCGGGCCGCACGGGGCCCGCCAAGGGCTTTCATGTGGCCCGCCAAGGGTTTTCATGCGGCCTAGGAACAAGTCATCATTCGCTCTGACTCTGTCTATGTTACTCTGTTTATCAAATAAATGTGCTTCTTTTGAAGTTTAAGTTTTCAAATATTAACAACATATTAACAACTGAAAATTAATTATGATGTTATTTAGAAAAACCTTTTGTTTTTGCTATTTCAAATATTAATTATTTTACTTAATGAACTATGCGGCCCGCGACAAGGTGTAAATTTGTGTATGCGGCAGTTGCACTGGAAAGTTTGCCCACCTCTGGTTTAGAGCGTCCACCTCAGATGCGGGAGGTCGCGGGTTCGAACCTCGGCCGAGTCATACGAAAGACTTTTAAAAATGATACCAGGAGCTGCCTCACTAAGCGCTCAGCATTAAGAGGTTAGTGTTAGGACTGATTGGCCTGGTGTCAGGATAAAGTGACCGGGTGGGACATGATGCCCCAGTACTTGATATCACTATAAACTGTCACACTGAAGACATCTAATCCATGACTGAATTGTTTTTGAAGTTACGTAAAAAATTAAACACACACACACACACACACACACACACACACAAGCACAAGACCTTTCAAAGAAGCTTGTATAAAAGAAAAGGTATAGTCAACTTGCAAATGAAGTTCATAAACGATTGCAAAGTTATCAGGTTCAAAAACAGTGTGTCCATGGAAGAATAAAAGTAAGCATGTTTTTTTCACAATAAAAAACTAAGTCGTTATCTGCGGTTGAATTTAAAATTGAAAAAAGTACACACACATGATATGAAATTTGTTTTTTTTTTAATTTGCGAATTGTGTATATCCATGTATGTATGTATGTATGCGTGTGCGTGCGTGCGTGCGAGGGTGTGTATGTGTGTTAGGGCAAGAAAAGTAATTTCTTTAATAGGCACGTTCATATCATCGGTTAAACGTACTGATGTAAGGAAAGCAATATGCGATTCCGTGATAAATTAGCCAAGTTTATATCATGGATACAGTTTTAGCCCTACTGCAACCGTTACAAAGCACGATAAACTGTACATTATTATTTAGACATTATAACATCGCTTTCGTATTACATTTTCATCCATGTCTCTCGGATAACATCTGCATATCTAAATATATATCGACCAGCCCGGCCCTAGGATGTGCGGGGCCCAAGGCGGCCAGCGATGAGCGGGGCCCCAAGCAAACAAATTGTATTGCGGAGTTAGTTTCGTTCGCCTTGCCCTAGGACCGGGTCTGTATATCCAATATCAGATGTGCAGGTTTCTCTTTCCTTAATCGTTAATAGCTGTTGGACGTTTGCATGACTGGGCACACCTATGCATATACAGGTGTACGAGACGCAAAATGACAGAAATATCACAGAGAAAATGCGCAGGTCTATTATGGGGACAAACAAAATATAAACAAAAATTAATTCTGGAAATAACACAGAACTCTGATTATACCAATATATTGTGTCTATCTTACGAAGCAATGAGCAACACATTTTTAAATTGTGAGCCGTATCGCCACCAGGAAAAGCTTTATAATAAATGAATATGTTATATTTGTATATGATGACAATACAGATCGTTTTTTCTTAAAACTATTACAAAAATCAATATAGAACACAGAAATCTTTCCCCTGGAAAGATGATTACGTAGTGTCGAATTTTGCATCTATACATGCAACAGTAGATATGTATCTAGAAGTCAGTGACTTGTTGCTCTATGTTCTGACTTTTATCTTTATTTCGTTGACTAGTTTATGAGATTGTCGGCTTTTTGCTACAAATTTGTCCATTTAAAGTACACTCTCCTGCCCTCCAGTGTGACCAAAGTTAAATGCGGAGACTGTGACAACATTGCGCCGTATGTTAGCACCTGTTACATATCGATCAGATGCGCGCATGCGCCACGCTCCTTTCTGGCAAGTGCGGCGCAGATCGTTTCATTTTACAATATTGATACATCAAGTTAAGTCAGCGAAGTCATTGCTACAATGGCCGAGAAAAAATTTGATTGTTCCAAAAACTTTCTCAGACAGTTTAGGGACTTGCACACGAGGGAATTCAAGAGAATAACTGCAGGTCAATTCACAGAGGTCTGGACTCATTATGACAATGACGGTAAGTTTTTTAATTTCTTTTCTTTCTTATCTATAAGTAAACATTCATGAGGACAAGGTTAACTGTATCACACCCCAATATCTTCATAGCCAATGTAGCGAGTAATTCTATCTGCTGCGTTGTACGATCAGAAATTAATTTCCTCAAGAATATATGTGGACAAGCAAGTTATCATTCTGTTATTCTGGGACTTGAAGGAAGTGCTCCAAAAGATGGTAATTTGTCAGTCAATTGACTTTTGTCTAAAATTTATAGTATTATTTAGTGAGAAAGTCGATCTCAGCTTCAGCAGCGGAGCACAGGCTCTTAATAACCTACCACGGACCCCGTTTGTTTATCTAGGCTCAGCGTGGCGTCGGATCAATACAACACCATTGTTCGTCCGGTGTGATAATGCAATTATGAAATTCTGTTATGATATGAAACACAATAGATGATTAAACTCCAGTTGTCGCTGGCTATTGCATTCATGCAAATATTGGACCCACCTGGGTTTGTTGCACATCCCATGTTTTGAATATGACAGTCGATTGAATTTTGATATTTCTAGATGTTAGTTTGATAAAATTGACATGTGTGTGTGTGTGTGATTTGGATTTTTAACGTAGCTTTAACAATATTTCAGTCATATCGCTACGATGTCTGCAGTGTGACAGTTTATAGTGATGTCTAGCACTGGGGCATCATGCCGCAGACATGTAGCATGATGTCCCACCCAGTCACTTTATCCTGACACCAGGCCGACCAGTCCTAACACTAACCTCTTAATGCTGAGCGCCAAGCGAGGCAACTGATTGTACCATTTTTGTAAGTAAAATTGACATAAAAGAGACAATTTCTCTTTTGTTTTATAAAGATTCAAATAGAGAATAAAAAGGCATGGCCAAGTAGCTCATCAAATCTTTAAAGATCTGGAGGTTTTTCTTGGCTAATGAAATGCGATAATCAATACAATAATTTCTTAACATCTCGAACTATTTTTGAGCGTTCCAAAGCAACTTACAGAAAATTCGGATGCATTAAATTGAACTATGGCGACTATATACCAACTAGCACGTAACTAACATTCCACTTGTCTGGTGAACAAACTACTTACAATGCTTTGTGGGTCAGTTAAGCTGCCTGTCACGAGACAAGCTGGCCATCTATGCGTGCTGTGATTTCAAATTTGTATATCTCTTTTCCATTTTTATGAAATTTTCAAAACATACTCCAAGCGTCATCTGTGAATAACTAAGATATTTATCAAATAGAAAAATACCGATTTCAACCAAATGGCAATGATCAAAAGATAGCCGAGCATTTTCCAAAAAGTGGAGAAGCGGACGCTGTCAGCTCACCTTTTTGTGATATTTCATTCCAAGGCATAATCTGTGTATATGTCGATGGCCATTGGCTTTTGGGCTGCATGCACTTCATGCCTTCAGGCCATCGGTGCACCGGCGATAAATGTAAACAGCCCTGTCGATTGTTGACCGCAGGTGTGCATTGAAAATGCGCATTCTGAAAGTTATCGCCGTCCTCGTGTTATAGCAGGATCAGATGCACGATTTACAAGCAATTGTTTTGTGTATATTTGTGTAATTTGGAGATACAAGAATAAACAACTTGTGGAAACATTTACGCAATTAATAATTTGCAGAAAACCAAAAGTTACTACTTTTCGGAAAATCACTCTAGCCAGTAAGCTTCATGCTGAACAGTCAATAACTTCATTGGAAATAAATTAAAAAAAACTGAATGGTTATTTACTATTTTCTGTATTTAAAGGTAAAGAAAGCAGACTTTCCCGCTAATTATAAAATATTTACTCTGAATGACACATGATAGTAATTTTATACTCAGAAATGGATAATCTGCCCTAAGGATATTCTTCAATCAGTGGTTTGATGACGTTTGAATCTCGCTAGCTGTAGAATACTGTCATAGTGGAAAGTTACATTATGGAGTATATGAATACTTTTTTCTATCAGAAATGAATATCACTCTTCTACAAGAAGTGTAAACTTCAGTTGAACATAATAATTCATTCGAAATGTACTCGAAATAGTTACCAAATACTTATGATAATATTTCGAGGCTACAGCCATAAATGGACGTATAAATAGGGCGCTGACAAATCACAGAGGACTCTGAAAAGAAATGTACACTCCAAGACAGTGATGTATGTATGTATGTATGTATGTATGTATGTATGTATGTTTTTGTGTGTGTGTATGTGTGCGTGCGTGTGTGTTTCATCAAAAGAAAGCTGGCTATACAGTGCCTATGCATTTACAGTCCCCTTAAGAGTCGTCAGATAAAAGGAGTCCCCACCCCACCCAGAAAAAGGGGTAAAATTATATATTTTCTCAGCTGGGACATCATCACAGGACTCATCCCAGAGAGCAAACAGTTTGTGTCCTTTGTAAGAAATGTACGAGTGCACATTCTTTATCCCCATGCCTGCAGAGGTCTGACGTTGAGCTGTTAGTGGTTGGATTCCACTATTGTTCTGATTGTCCATACTTTTGTTAGAGCAGTAACGAAAATATAAACCTCATATTTTCTCCTTTCTTTTATAATGGACCAACCCACCACATGTTGACGTATTGTTAAATACTACAAGTGCGGCAACATTAAGACATTGGAGCATTTTTGTTGTAGTTACTGTGAATACATTTTCCAGAGCCTGTTTGCGTGAACGATACCGTATGATAATCTGTTTATTATTTAAATTACCAATTAGGAATTGTTTTCAACACGTGCGATGATGCCTTGTTTCATACTAGTATCTTTAAAGTTACCAAAATAGAACTTGTATTAAACTCATCAGAGCATGCCCTTTCCGACACTAGTGAGAGAATGCCCTGCTCTATTGCTAGTGAGATGATGCCCAGTTCTATACGAGTGAGAGGATGCCCTGTTATATACGAGTGAGAGGATGCCCTGTCCCATATTAGTGAGAGGATGCCCTGTTATACACTAGTGAGAGGATTCTCTGTTGTATGCTACTGACAAGATACCCTGTCCCGCACTAGTGGGTGGATGCCCTGTTCCGCACTAATGATAGGATGCCCCGTTCCAAACTAATTAGAGGATGCCCTGTTCTAGACTAGTGAGACGATACCCTGTCTCACACTAGTGGGAGGGTGTCCTGTTCCATACTAGTGAGAGGATGCCCTGTTCCATGCATGTGAGAGAATGCACTGTTCCATACTAGTGAGAGGATGCCCTTATCCATGCAAGTGAGAGGATGTCCTCTTCCATACTAGTGAGAGGATGCCCTGTTTCATACTAGTGATGTGTGAATGTGAGGGAGAGAGGATGCCTGTTCTATACTACTATGATGATGCCCTGTCCCACACTAGTGAGAGGATGCCCTGTTCTATACTAATGAGAGGATGTCCTGTTCCACACAAGTAACGTGTGTGTGTGTGTGTGTGTTTGTGTTTATGTATGTTCTCTGTGTGTGCGTTCTGTGTATGTGTTTTGATTTTTAACGTAGCTATATCAATTTTAGTCATATCGCTACGATGTTTGCAGTGTGGCAGTTTCTCGTGATGTCTAGCACTGAGGGATAATGCCACATACATGTGACATCATGTCCCACCTAGTCACATTATCCTGGCTCCAAGCCAACCAGCCCTAACACTAACCTCTTAATGCTGAGAGCCAAGCGTGGTAGCTGTAAGTACCATTTCTATAAGTCTTTCGAACGCCGGGGTTCGAACCGCGATCTCCGGCATCCAATGCGGACGCTCTAACCACTTAGGCCACCGGAGCGGTCACTAGTGACTGGTACTTTCGTTATCAGTACTAATCTATAGAAGAATTCTGTATTTGACTCGTGCTTCTGGTTTCTCTCGTTTCCCCCTTATTTGTTTTTTTTTTCTTATTATTTATTGTTTGTAGACTCATCTTCTCATTGTCCTCGAATCCATTTTACATGCCCTGTCATGCCGTATCCGTCAACGAGTCTAGCTTATCGATAAGTTAACCATTCTATGGTCATTATTAATTTGAAAAAAAACATGAAAAAATCTCTGTATTAATTTGTCAGAAACGTAATATTGATCATCAAGTGATTCAATTGAATATATTTCCACATCATGTTAAAACAAAACAAAAACTTTACATAATTTGCACTTCCATTATTACTACTATTGCAATAATGGGGATCTCGTGATATTCATATCTAAAGGGAGATAATTTTTCGCGTACGATAAATTAAAAGTTTTTTTTTTCTTTAGTTCTTCTAAAGCTGTTTGTACAGTTCTTTATGAAAGCATTTTAGAACTTCGGCTTTTCTGCGGCACGATAAAGCTTTTATTGTCTTGACATGTTTTAAACGCATAGACTTATATATATATAATTTTTATCCAGCTGTGGCATAAAACTGCGCTACCGCTTACTTGATGAAAATGTGTATATTTATTGGAAATCAGTTTGAGGATTATGTTTCATAAACTGAGTAATTAGTAATTTAGTAGGTACAGACCTTATTCAAACTGAAACGTATTCATGGGATTTGATAGTAAAATGGATAAGTTTAGTTAAATGTTCCTCCCAGATTTATTAATATAAGTGTTTATTAATTTTCTCGGTATCTGGTGTTCTGTCATGTTTGTACTGTGTTGCATGAAATATTGATTTATGGCGTAGGAATGCGTACTAATAAGTCCTACGGATGTGAAGCGATAAAAACCATGTAAATGTGAAACCAGAGTCTCGTGAATGTGCAAGACTTTAATTAAAGTCATGACTTTAATTAAATTTTTATTTTATTTATGTCTTTAGTCTGTTCAGAACAACAACGACTGCTGGAAATATGCATGCAGTAGGTTTGTCGTGGTTTAGTCCGCAGTAATCTTTCGATGAGCTTATTCTGGTTATTTTTAGATAACTGGCGTTCAACAATACTTTGGTGTGTGTGCATATATATATATATATATATATATATATATATATATATATATATATATATATATATATATATATATATATATATATATATATATATAAGTAGTAAATGGGGTCACTTTAGCGTCAAGGGGAATTAGCATTAAAAAACACCCTGGGTCACTTTGGCGTCAATGGGAAATTTAACATTACGAAAACCCCTGGGTCACTTTGGCGTCAAGGGAAATTTAACATGGGAATAGAGTTTGGGTCTGTTGAGCGACAAGGGAAATTAACATGGGGAATAAATCGTGGGTCTGTTGAGCGACAAGGGAAATTTAACATGGGAGAAAAAAAAGCAATTCTAGGGACAAGGGGAATTGAACATGGGATTTTTTTTTTAAAATAAAAAAAATAAAAAAAGGGGTAGGAAATTAAAAGTCGATCTCTTTTCGAGAAATTGGAGTGGCCCTGAAAAGGGCCTTTGGGTTTCTTCTTCTTTTTCTTCTAACTCCTTAACTTCTTTATCCATCTCCTTATTTTTTCCATCATTCCTTTCTTCTTCTTCTTTTCTGTTTCCGGTATCCAGTCAGGGTAACCCATGGCTCGGAACTTCTGTTGGATTTTCATCCAGTTAGCGTTTAGTTTCTCTAGTTCTTCCTTTTTCTTTCTATTTTCTTCTTCTTTTCTTTCCTTTGACCACTTTTCTTTGATGTTCTTGACCTCTTCGGTCAACACTTTCCTCATTACTTCTTCCGCTTTCTTAAGCTTGTCTAAGCCCCACTTCACAAAAGACCAATCTGTCCACTCTACAATGTCTTCTAAAAAACACCTTACACTCGTCACATAACTATGGCTTCTTTCAACTTGCCCACTTTCACATACGGTGGGTTAATGAAACCTCTGATTCTCTTCTCCTCATCCTCTATCATTTCTTTCACAATATCGATTGCTAAGTGGAGGCTGGTTACTTGTCTTGAGACGAAGTCTTTTGTCACTGCATGCCTCCATTCCTTTTCAAGCCTTTCTGCTACATTCAATCCATCCACCATCCAGTACCAACTTCCCATAAGGTTGTTATACAAAGCTGAAGCTGCTGGCATCTTCTTGTTTGCTTATTCCGTGGAATGGGCTCCAATGGCAAACACTGTTAGTTTCATAATTAAAGCGCGGACGTGAAGGAAAACATCCCCTACTTTTCTCATTTCATATGATCTACTATCCACATACGTGAAGCATCAATAAAAAAACCCCTTATCTACTATTCACACACGCAAAGCATTAAAATTAAACCCAAATCTACTATCCACACAAACGTACGTGAGCGCTTACAAAAACACACACACACACACACACACACACACACACACACACACACAAGAAAAAAAGAGTCAGTGTTTATATTCACACTACTCTACATACACACATTGGCAAATCGATTACTATTTCTTTTCTAGAGTATTGGTTAGCCCTGAAAAGGGCTGTTTGTTTTTGAACTCCATGGCACCTGGTTAATGATGGCACCTTCCAGGCCTGGCACCACACACACATCTTCTTCCCCAGTCTCTTTTCACTCTTTTTTGGGGGAGAGCAGAGGCGGGATAAGTGGCTTCAGAACCCCAATCTTCTGTCTCTGGGATTCTGAAATTTCCTCTCTCCTTTTCTTCCTCTTTGTTTCTTCTCTCCTCCTCTTCTTTTTTTCTTCTCTCCTCCTCTTCTTTGTTTCTTCTCTCCTCCTCTTTCATCCTTCCCTCTTCTACGGTGGTCTCTGCAGCCAGCTCATTCACTATACGCCTGGCATATTCCAGGTGTACATGAAGTTCAAGCAGTTTAGCTAGTCTGGTGTTCATTCTGGTGGTGTTGATCAATCAACAAGGGTAGCTAGACTGCCGAACGATTTTTAATTTATACTGAAAGCGCGGACGTGATGGAAAACATCCCCTAAACAAATTTGATCTTACCTAGATCATAACCAAACAACGCGCGGACCTAAAAGCAACACTCACTCACTTTTCATACTACCCATCACTATTCTAAAATTTTTTATTAAACAAATAATATACTATCCACATACGCAAAGCAATCCAATCAAACCCCAAATCTACTCTCCCCACACGTGAAACAGCAAAAAACAAAAAACATCATCATAATCTACTATCCACACAAACGTACGTGAGCACTTACAAACACACAATCATATACACAAACACATACACTCACACTATAAAAAAAGAGCCAGTGTTTATATTCATACTACTCTACCTACACACATTGGCAAATGGATTGCTATTTCTTTTCCAGAGTATTGGGTAGCCCTGAAAAGGGCTGTTTTTTTGTTTGCTATGGGAATCTTTTAGTTTCTAAGAATGCGATGTCCTCTGAGGATAGACTTTCTGACGATAGGTCTGCTTCTTCGGAAAGAGAAGAAGAACTCTTTGGTGTCGATACGACAATCGACAAAGCCTCTCTCAGGTTCAGGTTGCTGATGCTGCTGTTGCTGCTGATGCTGCTCTCTCTGCTGTTTCTGAAGTCTGTACTTCTCTGTCCATTCTTCTTTCTCCCTGTTCACTTCTTCTCTGAAGAGCTCTTCTATCAGGTCTTCAGTGACTTTTAGCATTCTCACATTCTCTATCTCTTCTGGCTTCGGTATCAGAGTGTGTCTGACCCTATGCAAATTCACGTAGGCTTCGTTTAGCTTAGCTAGTTTGGAGCACATCTTCGTAGGAGGATGAGTCGACAATGGATGGTTAGACTGGAGGCTACCCCGGCTTTAAAGTAAAAGCGCGGACGTGAAGGAAAAGATCCCTCCACGGTTTTCGAGCCGGAACGTTCAATGAGTGCCATGAGAGGGATAGTAAGAAGTCAAAGAGCATGAATCAAGATTTCTATAGTCAAACAAACTACAAAGGCATTTTTTTTCAAAACACAACATTTTTTATTCAAAATCACTTAACACTGACAAACAACTCTAACATTTTTAACAATAATCCAACAATATAACATCAAACATTTTGTTTCAAATGACAAACATTTGTTTTCCAACTCACACATTATTTTGGACAAGGCTGACAACGTTGTGAATGAAATTGTGATTTCCACTGTTGGAAGTCATTAGGCCATTGATGGACACTACGTTTCCTAGCTTGAGACAAAAGATTAAGCATAATGGTCACAAAAGCATTGATCTACTTTCACAGCGTTTCTAGAAGAAGAACGAGGATCAAAATGAGTCACTAAATGTTCTAAGGAATAACCCAGGCTGCGATGATGCAGAAAATACACACAATATTGTCCACACACCAAGGAATCTGTGCCTTGTAATTTCACATTATTGAATCGGATGGTCTGAGCATTTCTTCTCATAAAGTCAATGATATCGTCTTCCAAAGGGGGCAATCCGTACGAATCGAAATATTCCACACATCCTTCTTGAGGAAAGTAGACGGCTACCCAGTGGGTTCCTGGGAGATGACTGTCGTCCGTGTTGATCACGTAAGCTTGATGGTCTTTAGGTTTGCGATGAGGGAGTTCATCTTTAGCACAGACGACAGGATTCCAAGAAGCCGTATACGAACTGTGGTTCAAAAGGTAATACAGTTTTTTTCTTCTTCACAGGTAATAATAAGTCATCAATTCGATCCTGACATTTTGCTTGAAAATGTCTGACAAATAACCGTTTCTTCGCTTCGTCTCCCCACTCTGATTCAGGAGAGCTTCGATACGATGGATCTCTTGAGTGGTTAATGGTGGACAAGAATGTTCACGCAAGTCTTTATACCCCTGATGCAACACGACTTCGTCCGAGATGAGACTCCAAGCTTCGTAAAGATACCCGTTCAATTTTTCTTCTTGACTCAGCATTAGGCATTTATCTTGTTGAATTTGACTGGGATGATCGTTTTGACATCCATAGCAATCTTTCTTGATCAATTCCGTCATTTTTTCGACCAAATGTTTGGCAAAACAGGAGACTAAATGGGCTTCTTGTTCTGGCCTTCTTGACTTCATCATGATAACTTCTTCTTTGTCTTGAGATTCTTCTTCCCCGGTCTCCTCACATTCCATCTTCAAAGTTTCTCCACTAGGCAAAGAGGGATAACAGTCTTCCATGGCTTCTAATAGTCTAGAATGACTTCTCTCAATCTGTTGATTTCTATGGTATTGTCAAATTCTGCATACTGGAGGACGTTCACTGTGTGATCTGGAGGTGGATTTGCAAACTGAAGTTCCACACGAATCTGACTCGATTTTATAGGGTGGAAATGTCGCTGCCTTGGTCTGGAGTGAAGTCAAAACCCCACAAAGCATAGCCTCCTGCATAATCGTCGTACGAAATACCGTGACTGGTGTTGGTTCATAACTGTCTGGTGGCTTCGTACAGGGACAAGTACGATCTCAAATAATTCTTCGCGACACCAAAGTTGGGCTCAAAGGGTCGGGTACACAAGGTCTTGCCGTCGCGACTGACTTCGATCTTGGACACATTGTAATGTTGAAACTCAAAAGGATTTTGATCGTGGGTTCCGTTGAAGGCTGAATTCCTGACGATACCAACAATCAAACGTTTGGGTAACTGTCCTTGGAACAGATGATCTTCGATCATAGATCGCTGTCCAGCGGGAATGGTGAACGTTTTCATTTCTACGCGTCGTATCGGATACTTGGCGGTCGTTCTGCTCAACGTCTGACTGACGTCGTTTCTCACTTTAGGTAACACTTCCACACGATGCACGTAAAGTCGGGCTTCTTGAATGATAGTTTTGTATTCATTGGCATGGGCCATCAAATGGAAAGCGGCACTGCTACGATTCAGTCTCAGACGGATATCCACCCCGTTGAGCAAATACTTTTCTTGTAACCACATGTCCAAATGCAAACGATCCATCAGTTCTAAACTTCGCCCTTGCAGAATTTTCTTACGACGGTCGTTAAACCCCACATTGTGAGGATTGTCATCTTCTGTCAGGACTGTGTCGCTAAATGTGCCTACACCTGCCGTGTCAGGTTTCCATACCACGCAAGCATCCAGATGAGTATTCTTGGCTTCTTTTCCGTACGTCAAGAGATTTTCCAGGTAGCCACGATATGGGTAAGTATCCATGCTGCTGCTGACCAGTTTGTTATTCAAGTACAAGTCCACTTCGCTGAACAAGGAATGCATGAAATTGTTGACAGGAGCTACTCTAGCATCGCCTCCTGGATTGGTGTTGTCCGTTTTGATCACGTTCACCTTCAAATACAGGCAACTGCTATTCAGATCGATGTAATCTTCGGGTTGTCCTTTGATTTCAAACTCGATGGGAGCGGAATCCGTCAAAGAGGAGACGGGATGAAATTCCACCCACTGGGATTCATGCATGGTCATCATGGTGGGGGGCATGGCAAACAGATCCAGTTCCGACTTGGAACAGGCGCAAGACTCTCGGTGCATCATGTTTTTCTCTTTCTCAATAATCGAAAACGTCTAAGTCTCGAACGGTTCTTCTTTTCTTTGCCTTTCTAGCTTTAGACGTGTGAAGTCTGGTGAAAGGGTGTTTTCTTCGTCATCTCTTTCTGCCTTGTCCTTGCTGAATGCTTGACTCGGTAGCGTGCAGGGCATTTATAGGTGTGTCTCGTCGGCCCAAAAGGTCTTTGCCCGTTTGCAGCAAGACATTTTTGCCTGCCCTCATGAAGGCTTCTTTAGGATTTTGTTTGTCGATGATGACATTTTGGAGAAATTCTTTGCCTTGTGTCAATGCCGCATCTTTCAAGGCGTGCAATCCGCGTGTCACCATCGGTTTCAACACCGGGGCCACCGAACGAAAGGCCGATTTTAACATATCTCCTAAACCGTGTCCTCGCTGTCGAGCAACCCCTCGGTACACTGGATACATGACTTACGAATCGTGAGAGAACCGTTTTCGAAAATGGACTTTCACCGTGAATTTTCCTTTGGTGAATGGAATATTTTGTCCCAGATCTCCTTTTATAGTAATGTTGACCGTGTCCAAATACGACTTGCTGACAGGCAAATAGTGAGGATGTACAAATTCGCGGTGAACGTGGTAAGTGTTTCCACCTTCCTCGTCAGTGATCGTGGCAGAATCCACTTTGAAAGGAATGACACGCAGTAACGGCACAGAGGTGTGTCCCACCACGTTGTACTCCACCACATCGGAGTACACAAACATCAAATTCAGTCCTTGGTTCAGTTCTACCGGGGCACGAAATAACTTGCTAAAAGACTCGTTTGATTGGTAATTCGTTTTTCTTGAGCATGGCCTTTCTCATGTCCATGTCTCCGCCCAACATGTCAAACAATTCAGGACAAAATAAAATTGACACGATTTTACTCCCGTCAAATTTCATCAAGAAGCGACGAGCTGCTTTGTGGTATTGCATGGTGACATTTTTTTTGACACTTTCTAAAGCTTTCAGAAACACGACGTTAAACCTGGAGGTTATGGTGCTCACCAAATGTTGACCACTAAAATAATAGCCTGGAGGAACGAACAAGTGATAGGTGGTGTACTTTTGATTTTTTGTGCCAGGGGTTTTCTTGTCATATTTGCCATGGGTATCCAAGTACTGTTGCAATTGTTCGTCATAAACTTCTACATCAAAAAAGTTTTGATTGGGAAGGACATTGAGGACTTGGGTCGGGTGAATGATTTCTACTAAAGCCACTTCCCAATGGGCTTTGTGATCTAATGGGATGGTCTGATGTAATTTGGCCGTGTAACAGCACAACGTGTTCTTGAGAAACACCTCCATGGAACTGTCACTGGGTAAGGTTAAGTAAAATTGGTTTTGGTGACTCATAATTCCAGAGTTCTGTGGCTGTCCGAGGGGTTACTGGACGTCAGAGGCGTGTCTCCGCCCAAAATGTTGTTGTTATTGGAGTGGTGACTGACACTGGCACTGGACACAAGGTTCCCCTGGTTCCCGTTGGAAGAGAATTTCAGGGAGGGATTAGGAAGCAGGTAACCGATGCAACTGCTCAATAAAATGGTCCACAATTGTTTGTCTCCTTGTTGGAAACTCAAATTGGCGATGGCTGCCCCGATGACACAATACACCACGAAGATTTGGCAGAAAAAGACGATTTGCATTTTAGGTACACGTTCTCCACACCACACCCACAAGGGTTGTTTTTGTAAATCTTGCAGAGAAGAGCTAGGTGAAGGAGTGGTCGACCTAGCTGCGTCTGTGTGAAAGGGCATGATGGTCACTTCTTTTTATAGTCGATGACTTGCGAAGCGTCGATCCAAGAATCAAAACTGGGTGGATATCCTTTCCAACGTACTTTGACTTCTTTGACCCGTCGTTTGCCCACTTTACGGGTTCTGAGTTCGAGAATGCTTTCGATGTCGTACACGTCGTCTTCTCTTTTGGTGACACGTTGTAACTCGGGTAAGTAAAACGTTCCTTTGGGCACTTCTCCGTTCATGTCTTCCAATTTATAGACGGCAGGATGACGGCCATGCACTCGTCCAGTGACGCGAAACAGTTCGGTCGTCCAGTTAGGTAAGTAACCTTTGTCAAAAGTGCGTTTTGTTTTGCCAATGCGTACCCAATCTCCTACGGCCAACTCTCCACTTTTCTTGGGGACAGCCCTCGTCGGGGACGTACCAAACAGGCGCTCAAACACCAGCACTTCGTTGTCGGAAGTCACGTCTTGCGGGGCACGTCCGATGCTTCGATGGTAAGATTGGTTGTACGCTTGCACCAGGTGCGGTAAGATGTCGATGTACTTCAGAGTGTGGTGATGCGTAAAATATTTCCACATGCGTTCCTTCAAAGTGCGTTGAAAACGTTCCACGATGCTGGCTTTGGTTTCGGGATTCTCGGTGGTAAAAAAATGAATGTCACGTTTCTTTAATTCTTTTTGGAAAGCTTGGTTCAGAAATTCGGTGCCTTTGTCCGTTTGCCATCGAAGAGGGTGACGACCGCTTTGTTTCAACACCCGTTGCAGGGCTCGCACTAACTCGCTGCTCGATTTGGAAGTCAAGGGCACGACCCAGGCAAATTTGGAAAAGACGTCGATGACACAAAACAAATATTTGTAGCCACGATTGTAGCTGGCCAAATGAGAGACATCGGCTAAATCGGCTTGCCATTGATGATCGATGCCTTCCACTCGGGTGCGACTTCTCGCAAACTTGCGTCGAATGGGTTTATGTAAAGTGTAGGTAGCTTGTTCTTGTAACTATCGTTGCACTTGAGGTAAACGGAGACTTTTCAGTCGCATTTTGGCAGCACGATACAATTTTTGAACTCCTGCGTAACCTGCAGGATGCGAGGGATCGTAGTAAATGCTGCCTAACACTTTTTCCATTTTGTGTTTGTGTGTTAATAAGGCACCCACTCTTGGAAGATGCTACTCTTTTTCTCTTGGGGTACTTTCTTGGATTGCAATGCTTTGCGTGTGCGACCAGCAATAGGTGTCGCAGAGGAGGATGTCGGAACAGGGGATATCGGTTCTTGTTTCACTTCTGTCTTCACTTCTGTCTTCACTTTCTTTTTCTCTTGTGATGAAGAAGGGGTGGTCATCATCTTTTTAATCCATCCAATTCTGGAGGTAGGTGGTGGTGTTAACTTGCGTACTTTTTCTGGTGGAGTTTGAAACCCGTTTTCTTCTTCTTTTTCTGTCTTGGTCACTGGTAGTGGTGGTGGTGGTACTGGTGATGGTGCTGGACTTTTCATCAAGGTCTTAAAATCTTTCAGAGTGGGTAGAGCTGTTTCGTCTAAAGCTTTCTGGTGAAAGAGTTGTAGACGTTGCAAGAGTTGACCGTACTTTTTCTGTTTCGGACAAATCTTGGCGATCCATCAAGGACTGCAATTCGTGTTGTAACTGGGACATTTCTTTCAAATGGGGATTAGGAGGTAAATGCGGGGTGCGTTGTTCTTGTCAACGATGGTATTCTATCCATCGTTTGTAAGGCACTAAAGCTAGTTTTCGTCCTTCCATGGGGTTGTCAAGGGTCGATTCTGAGATCTTGGGACTTCCGGGGGCCTTTTTATCTTGCTCCCATCAGTCCTCCCAACATGGTTCCCAAGACTCCTTTCAGCAGTGGGCCTAACAAGAGGGGTAAAATGCCTCCAGGTTGGACCAACATCTTCTTCTTTTGACGAAGGGAAATTTTTTTTGGAACCATTTGGCGAAGAACGTGACGACGTTTGCCTAAGCATTGTTTCTGGTGTTTGGACAAAGGGATCGTGCCTTTCAAGACGTTCAAACAACATTCGCACACGGTATCGATGACCTCTTTGGAAGCTGCTTGAATGAGTTTTTTTCGTAGGGGTGGAGAAGCTTTGGACAGGACAGATAACATGTCCCCATGTTTGACTAAACGTGGAGGCAGTCCTTTCCTTTTCTTTCCTTGGGGTTGTTTAGAAGAGGGATGTTTTCTGGAGGGTGACATCTTCAGGAGCACCAAAACACTGATACCCTTACTAGGTCACAGACCTTTTTTATACTGGAACGCTTCGCCACTGATTGTCTTTACGTCGTATCAACTTCAGGACAGGCATGACACGTCGTGCAGGGGTAAGCAACGGACTAAATCGAGCCAGTTCTTGCTTGGACAAATCCAGTAAACTTTGTAACATGCCCGATCTTTCTTGGACTTTGATTTTGGGAGAAGGTACTTTGTGAGCAGCAGCCACTGCCGCTAAATTGGAGGGTCCTGCCATTGGGGAAGTTCTTGGGGTCATCAACGGAGAAGTTCATGGTGTGATCAACGTCTCCAAGTACTCTTCAGTTCTTGGTGTCATCAACGGAGAAGTGGATGAACTTGAGGCTGCCAAAGACGCGGTCACCGCCGTGGCAGGTCGTGGTTTGCGAGTGTAAGGTTGCGTCCTGGCCGAAATGCCTCTCTTGCGACTAGTTTTCTTCTGTGGATTTTTCTTTTCCTGGGGACTTTCTCTGTTTCTTTTTCTGGGGGCTTCTTTTCTCTTTCCGGGGTGGTGTCTGGTAAGAGGAGGGTCCCGCCACTGGAGAAGTTCTCCTTGGGGACCTGGTCTTTTTCTTCTTCTTCTTGGAGCTTCGTTTGACTTTTTTCTTGGGGATAACTTTGGGGGCATTAGGATCCCATCTTAAGAGAGAGCGAATGATGACCCTTCCTAGAGTACCGCTCCCTCCAGGTTTCAAAATGATTTGTTTTTTGGTTTGAGTGTCGATGCGGTGATGATCCAGTTGGGTCAAAGCGACTTTGTTTCGATCAAAAAAGCGTTTGGTTTGATGAGAAATCTGAATGATCCCTTGTAGTAATTGACGTGCCGTCACCGTGAACCATCGTAAGACTTCCTTGAGACTAGCTTCTAAGACACGAGCTCGTGTTTGTGGATTTTTTTCTCGACTGATGCCATACAAGGCACGAATCAATTTGACGGGAAGATGCGACTGAAGGGACGTCATGTTCAAAATGTGTGTGAGACAGACATAAAGGGTCTGAGGATTTTATAGATTTTTTTTTTGTGGAATGAAGTTAAGTCGAGGACGGAGACGTGTACAGGACAGGCCCTCCGTCTTGGCACCAGTGGTGAAACCATGTCGTCGAAAATGACCAAATGGGTTTGACGGGAGTCAGAGACGATGCCGTCGTCTTCTTTTGGAATGCCTTCCACAAACACGATGGAATCGCCTTGACTTTCTCGCAAGAGGCTGTGCGCCGATTGCCACTCTTTGTAACACCACACGATGCGTTGAGGTGGACGATCGATCAAATGATGTGTATGTTCGATCAAGCGTTTGACGAATTCGGTTTTGCCTGAACCGCCAGGTCCAGCAATGAGCATGTTAAAGGGATGGCGAAGATACAAAGCCTCCCAACTGGCACGATCTAAGTGTTCGTCGATGACTTTGACAGTGGAGGAAGAGGGAGCAGAGGTAGCCATAGTGTGAGGAATGTCACTTGTAACACGAAAACAAACAAGACGAGAGTTTATATACTTTTTTCAGGACACGTTTATTGAATGTTTTAAACATGAATACGAAAGACAAAAATACGTAAAAGCCAAAGGCTTAAGTACAACGATAAAAGGCATATGATAACCATCAACGTGGAATAAATACAAGTGTCTGTACAACATGTTTTGGGTAATGTTCTGACCAGTTCTATAGGGGGTAAGGTCACACAAGTGTCCTCCCGAAAGGGTCTTTCAGGCCTGTCCACGACAGTCCTGTCCTGGGTGACGGGTTCTTCTGGTACTGTCACTAACACAGGTTGAAAAGTTGCAAGGCTCACAATCGCATTCCACTTCAGAAGCCCCAAACTTGAATTGTGCCTTTCTAAACTTGTTTTGTGTTTCTCTGAAAGTATTCATCTTGTTCGCTTGGTCTTGGTAGTCACAATGAACTATCGATCTTGCCTAGGGTTCCTTTTTATATACAGACCAATACCGACGTGTCCATACGGTAAGGTGAAATGATTGGGAAGTCGCACTCGCTTCTGGTACACGATTTGATAGACTTTCTCGAAGGGTCGACTGACGATGTGGTGAGTGGGTAAACGTACAATCTTGTTCGGTTGATATGTGGTCACTTTAAAGTGTTCATCTTCTCCAGATTGCAAGGCTTCTTTCAATACCGCAAAGTTGACCGCACGACTGGTACGATAATTAAGAGTCAATCCTTTCACTTTACACTTTGTGTGCACTTCTCCTTGTTTGTCCGGTATTCGTAGCCGTAATTTTTTGGACCGCCACTGACGAAACTTAGAATCTTGTCGTCGGGATGCTCGTCTGTCCAGGCTCCTAAACGGTCTCCTTCGATGTCAGGGTGCTGTTGACTCGGGTGATGGATGTAAATGCAACTGTCCGTGTCAAAGTACAGGACGCATTCCCCTAACAGTTCTAAAGCTTCGTACAATTTTAAGCGAGCATGGGCTGTCACATATGCCTCAATGATGACATTTCCAAAAGGGTCGTCTTGTACAAAGTCCAGATCTTCTTCGTAATTGACCAAGATCAAATCCTCACGAACGACGTCCACGTGTTTCATGTATTTGGTTTTGTCGTGAATCATCTGGAAGTAGCGAGAAGGTTCTGTCAAATATTCCGTCTTGGGTAAACACGGACGTTGTGCCATTTTACACCACAAGCAATTTAACATCACTTTGGCAAACGATCGCCTGCCTTCGTTTTTCTCGATGTGATCTAAAGGAATGCCTTCTTGTGCCCAGTATTTCTCTTTGAATGTCTTTTGGTCTTCGGGAGTGTGACACCAGGAAGGATAGCCACTGGCTTCTTGTTTCAGTTTCAAAAAGGCATCCACGTAGTCAGCGAAAATGCCTTTCTGACTGGGGTCACCCTTGTGGTATTGTTGTGTCTTGGGAAAGTGACAAATATCGTACACTTCTAACAGTTGATATCCCATGTCCAGAGCTTTGAACAATTCTACGCTGACCCACGTCCCCGTCAAGGCGCGTTCTTCCTAGGTGTGCTGGCAAGGTTGATCTTGGTTGCTCGTTTCGGCACAAGTACGGCACAAAGGAAACATCAGTTTGCCTTGACAATGGTGAGGTAAGACGGGATGGTACAAGTCCGTGGGAGGCAAGACTTTGCACTTGATGAAGCCTTCGTATTGTCGAATGTTTTTCAGGTCGATGTGTTCCCTGAACAATTGCGGGTGCCCTGCAGGAAAGCGACAATATTTGCACACGTAGGGATGCAGCGAACACACGTCCAAGTATTTGATTTCTTCTCTTTTCTCTTCGTCGGCTTGGTACAGCAAACAGGTGGCATTGGTCCTTCCTCCGTACAAACTATCCCTCGGGTTCAGAGGGTCCATGAACTGGTAACTTTCCACGAGGCGTTTAAATTCGGGATCGGTTTTCAAACGGTGATCGTACTCGTGTTCCCACATTTCCACCACTTGGTATCCTTGCTGTTCTAACTTTAGGCATCGCTGACAAGTGGCCTGGTACAAGTCTTCCATGGTTCGTTGTAAAAACTGATTTTTAGTGCCACGGTCAGGGTAACAGACGGGACATCCGTGAAATAAGCAACCGTTAAACTCGTACACGATCTTGGGGTTTTCTAAGTCCCAGCCATCGACCGAATACGTTCCGATGGTCTTTTTGCCCCCTCCGTTGCGGGCATGCTGAATCCATTTGTCTTCCTTGTCGCACAAGTAACGTAACCAGCGTAGGGCTTTGACCGAGTATTGACGTTTGACATAGTTGGTCGTTTGAGGGCTGATGACAGCCACGGTATTTTCAGGCATGAATCGTTGCCGGTACACTAAGGAACACGCTTTAGCAATGATGCAAGCTTCTTTCAAAGGATCGACCCCTCCGTGTTCCATGAACAGTTCTCGAAATTTTCCACAGCAACGTCGTAAAATGTCCACGTCGGAACGACAATACTTTAACATTTCTTCCTGAAAGTCGAAAGGGTCGGAGGCGTGAGCCTGGTACCAAGCGTAGAAAGCTTCTCGTTGTTCGGTACGCATGTTGTCAGGGTCGTAATAGTGAGCCTCAGGTAAATGGGGTAGAACGGCGTGTTGATTGGCTTCCGTATTGAAAAAGTGTGGAAAGTACCCTTTAGCCATTTCTGTCATTCCAAACGTTTTAGGCATTCGACTCAAAGGCATGGCCAAGTAACTCATCGAATCTTTAAACTGTACTTGTCCCACTTGCATGAAAATGATTTTGGCTCCGTTCAAAGTCGCTTTAGGACGCTCGGTGCCTTGTTCCGTATAGTATCTCAAAAGAAACTGTCCATCGTGTCCGGAGATATTGTGAGCCATCACCGTGGCATAACGATGACAATCTCCGTAACGTTCGATGTCCTCTTGGCTCCACGTCTTGTCGATGGGGTCTAAGACCCATTGGCCAAAATCGGCTAGCGTGCTCGGTTCCCGAACGATTTTTTCCCGTCCTCCAGGAATCTTGCTGCAGTGAGGGCAATGACTGAAGATAGGTTCTTGAATGCACTTCTCGCACGCTCGATGAGCC
The DNA here is from genome assembly GCA_028554795.2 of Sinohyriopsis cumingii. Lineage (NCBI taxonomy): Eukaryota > Metazoa > Mollusca > Bivalvia > Unionida > Unionidae > Sinohyriopsis > Sinohyriopsis cumingii. The sequence goes on from CM068838.1 coordinate 125,941,547, forward strand.
ACGCAGAAATTAGGAACGTGAATGCCAGTCTCTTGCATGCATTCGAAATCAAAAAAGATGAAATTGCCTTTCTTCTTGTGTCCATCCTCTTTCTCTGGTGGGGGTTGGTATTTTGGCACGTAGCATTGATGTTCCAAGTCCACGATGTGGTGACAAATGTGACAGTTTTTCTTTCCTGAACATACGTGTGCCTTGGCACTGTTGGTACGTATGCCTTGTCCACACGTAGGGCACAATCGCAGCAGTTGACAAGCACATTTCTGCTGTGAACCTTGCGTCTTCAAATGTTGTTGGTAACAGGTAGAGCTGACAAACGTGCGCAGACAAGTTGAACAATGGACTGGGCCTTCGCTCAGACAGGGTGGAGAGGCCAAATATCCTGAGCATTTCAATCCGCAATGCTTGTGTTGCTCTCAATTGTTATAACCATGGTCACATGTCTCACAGTAATAAACATATCCCAGGAATCCGGTGATACTGGTAATGGTATCGAAATGGTCATCGTGATAATAGACATGAATGTATTTTCCGTCCTTAAAGTCTTTCCCTCGAAACAACAGAGGTCCGCGCACTTCTTGAGGGTGCACTTTCAAAGTGTATCGTGGAGCTAGGGCATATTGCAATTTTTGCATCTCAGGAATGCCACAGGGTTTGTCTTTGGACAGTCCGGCTTGTTGTAACAGGAGTTCTGCTTTATTTCGTTGTTTGGCTCGGTCGGATTGTTGAATAGTTTTTTTCCATTCTACCGTGTCATTCTTGTTGGCATAGGTTCGTCCCACCACGATGGCCCTGGCTAAACACATCTGGTCTTGAGGGTTGTGAATTCCGACGAGACTCTTTTTGGTGCTGCGAAGGTCGTTCACCAATAAGACTTTTTTTGCGGCTAGTCCCTTGAGGAGGAGAGACGTGGGTGATGGACAGTGTGGCTTTTCCATCGGTGATGTCAAACTGGTCATTGGATTGTTGTACGTGTTGAATCTTGTCGATGACTTTGGAAGCAGTCAATTCTGCAGGGCTGCTAAACTCGATCCAAACAGGGGATTTCAAACCGTCGTGTTGTATGGAAAGTCTCAAGCGATCGTCTTCTTTGGGTTGACATTGTCGCTTGAGTGTGGTGAGCAAAGAATCCCACACCCCGGTGATGAACCCTTCTGCTTTCTCTAACGGTACTTCGGACTTGAAATCTTTAAACTTCACCGTGTATTTGTAAGCCGTGGTTCTAAATTTTCTAGAGGAGCGCTTTTCCGTCTCTCGAATGGAATAGTACTTTTCAGGGTTAACTAAGGGTGGTGAACTTTGTTTAGAGGGTTCGGATTCTGGTTCACTCATGTCCTCTTCAAAATCACTGGCATGAATTTGTGCCAAGATTTCAGCTCTGGTACGAGGCGATAGATCACGTTTCTGCCTCTTACTTTCTTCTTCTTTCTTCTCAAATGAATTGGATCGTTTCATCTTGAGTGCAAAACGTCAAAATGACTCCAGTTTAAACACCATGGACTAATTTATAGTCCTAGCAGACCAGCGTATATAAAGGGTATGTGTCTTGTCCTTTCACTATTCATTTCACTCTCAAACCGAGCACAACGATGGAAGAGACTACCCAGATGGAAAGTTTCATCAGAGCGTTGCGAGGGGTCATTAGAAAATTTTCTTCAGACCAGCCGACGGACTACTCTCCTTCCTTTCGAGATAAAAGTGAAGATACTTGCTATATCTGTCAGAAGAAAGGGCATTGGTCTTCAGAGTGTCCAGACCGTCAGAAAAGAAAAACAGGGGTTAAAAGAGACAAAAGTCAAGATACCTGTTATTATTGTCAAAAAAAGGACATTGGTCTCCAGATTGCCCAAAAAAGAAACAAGAGGAGTCAGAAGAAGAGAGGGATTCTTCAGAGGAAGAAGAGGAGGAAGATAGCAGACAGGTGAAGAAAAAGAAACAGGAGAAGAAAAGAAGAAGGGAAGAAAGTGAGGAGAAAGAGGGAGAAAAGACTGTGACGGTGAAGAAATTTAAAAAACAGAGAGACTAAACAGTGAGACAGAAGAAGTGAATGTACTTTTTAAAGGGCTATGTTGTGAATTGTGAATTGGATTGTAACTATTTATAAAAAGGTAAGTGTCTTTGAGTTTTGATTTTAAATAAGAAGCTACACTCACGCAGTCATATACACGTGCTTTGGGGTAAAATGTTTTTTTTTTTTTTTTTTTTAGTTATTGACAATTGAAAGTCGATCTCATTTCGAGAGAAGGGCCTTTGGTTTTTGGTGTAGGGGAGATTTTAAGCAATCAACTTTAACTGCCTTAAGCCTTTGCCACGGCCGAGGCCTACTTCTGATGATGATGATTGGGTTGAAATCACTAAGGGTGGTACGGTAGGCTTAGTCAGAGGGTTGGCGTGTTTAGCTCGGGAAGGTCGTATTCTCTTCGGTCGTGATAAAGAAGTCTGATACATTTGTTTCCGACTTCTTAACTCCGCTAAAATGTCTAACAGTACCGTGACCGTTTGATTTTCACCCTCTTGTTTCTTTGCTGCTGCTTGTTGTTGTTGTTGTTTTTTTCCTTACCTCTTCTTGCTGTTGTTGCTGTAAAAGAAAAGTTTGTTCCGCTTCCTTTTGTCGTTATATAAATTTCTCCAATTCTTCTTCCTGTCTCTGTCTAAAATTCTCCACGTGTGGTAATGAAGGTGACGAAGGTTCCGGAACAAATTCTTGCGAGGTAAGAAAATCCACAAAATCCCAATGTACCTCTTCTGAAAGTGAGTCCGGGTTCCCTTGGGTGTTCTCCACTGCTGGTGCACCCCAATGGATCGTTTTCTGAGTTTCCGTCATGTTGAATCACTGTCTCGCATCGATTGACTGCACACAGGCGGTAGCGAATCTATATAGACCACGTGACGTCACAGACTGTTCTCTTCGGATTGGATGCGAGCTGAATGAATTTTGTAACGCGTTTTTGGATTGGTCAATGAACTCAATCCGTTTCAATCCTTCCTCTACCTATAAATAAGCGCAGTTCACTGCATTGATTTACCTGTTCTCGTCGCCTCAGCATGTGGACTGACGTTGAATCTTCCACCCTTGTGTCAACAATAATGTTCAGGACGGACATACCGATGTATGTCCGATCCGAATGGACAGTTGTCCATAGGACCGCCAGCAACCTATGGATACCTAGGATTTACGTGGTGAGGCAAGAATGCCTCAAAAGAGTCCTGATTTACGGTCCTACAGTGAGACGAAGCCTAAGGACAAGAAGAAGTCACAGATGCCCTTGATGTTAAGGGCATATATAAACCCAAAGGCCCTTTTCAGGGCCACCCACATTTCTCGAAAAGAGATCGACTTTCAATTGCCTACCCCTTTTTTATTTAATATATATATATATATATATATATATATATATATATATATATATATATATATATATATATATATATATATATATATATATATATATATATATATATATATATATATATATGTGTGTGTGTGTGTGTGTGTGTGTGTGTGTGTGTGTGTGTGTGTGTTCTATCCCTCTCCCCTGTTCCCTTTCCATTGACCCCTCAGGTCGGGACCTTATTAAAATAGGGTCCCGACCCTGTTTCATTTTGTCGCTCAACAGACCCACGATTTATTCCCCATGTTAATTTCCCTTGTCGCTCAACAGACCCAAACTCTATTCCCATGTTAAATTTCCCTTGACGCCAAAGTGACCCAGGGGTTTTCGTAATGTTAAATTTCCCATTGACACCAAAGTGACCCAGGGTGTTTTTTAATGCTAATTCCCCTTGACGCTAAAGTGACTCCATTCACTACTTATATATATATATATATATATATATATATATATATATATATATATATATATATATATATATATATATATATATATATATATATATATATATATATATAAAAAATATCATTTTCAACCAATTTTCTTACAGACAATACCCCACTCAAAACAATTTAAAAAAATATCCAGCCAGCCCTTATTATTTTCCAGTTACATAATCCTATTCTATTGTAGTTTTAACTTTGTTTTCCGGGCATCACTCAAATATCAAAGCTGCTATTACTCAGATATTCGTGTGAAAAAGGATTGTTTTATTTGTTTTATTTGTTGTTCTTGTCTATGTTTTGTATTTGCCTTTGAAAAAGACTCATTAAGAGTGTAATGCACGGGCTTCATAATTTGATTATGTCAATTCTATGAACAGATACTTTCTGTGTTTTGCAAGAACTCTTGCAATTTAGGTGTTGTAAGATGCAGCCGTTGTTTGCTTATTCCTTTACGTGCTCTGTATGTTTATATTGCTTTATGTGTCATTTATTTCAACTTCTAATTGCAATTGAAATAATTCTATGTTAGATTTAACTGCTTCAATCGCATTTATGTAACCTCTTAATTACTTTTATTCTTGCGGAGTATGACTTGTGATCTGTCGGTTTTTTCCGGAATATCTTTTGCTGAACTCATCGTCTGGTTTACAGATTCATTCCATTCAACTCGCTCCTTAAAATTCATTTATTTCAGTCATCTTTTCCCAGAATCCCTAATTCATCAAGAATTTGCACTTGCTGTCAGATTCTAAGTTTTACGTATAGTTGCAGTATATACTGGTCTTTTTGAAAGGCATGAACCGTCTAAGTATCATCCTATACAAGCAGTTAGACGTGCCTCTATGGGGACGTACGAGAATTACGCAGGTTTACAAGGAAATTCCACTTGTGGGAAGAACCAAAAAGTTTAGGTCAAAATTTTTCCGCACGCTTAACGTCATGGCTACATTGTGACTTGTTACACGAGGCTGACATAGGTTAGGGCTACATTTTAACATTGTCTGACTTGATCTCAGCATGACTCACTCTGGGTATGAACGGGGATCCTATGTTAAATTGATATACAGGTTTACATGGAAATGACACTTGGGGACAATCTGGAAATCCTACGTTAGAACTGTCTATAGGTTAAACACGATAATGGTATGATGGGACAACAGTGTTTCTGGAAGCAAAATAGGGTATGTCGACAAGTGTTGTAAGGAACAAAGGGTCGAAAGGTTTATGACTTTAAACGGGAATGGTAAGATTATTGTTGTTAATGGAAAGAGGGTCGAAAATATATGGGGACAAACGAGAATAGAAAAATTAAAATTTTATAACTACAATCCAACACAACTCACATGCTAACAAGTACCCTCTTTTATAGGGGCCCCTAGTGGCCGAGTGGTCTAAAGCGCTCTCCGTTACGGATCACTGCCATCTCACCTCTGTCTGCGGTGGTTCGAGTCTAGGATTCAGCCAATGTGGGTATGTGAGAAAGCTTGCCAGTAGCTTCTCGTGGGGCGATGGTTCTTCTCGGGGTTTTCCCGGGTTCTTCCTCCACCATTAATACTGGCCGCCATGTATAGCCTATCATGTGCTGAAAAATGGCGTTAAGCCCCAAAACAACAACAACAACAACCCTCTTTTATGTTACAATTAAACACACTTTTCTACAATCCAGCAATCGCGTTTTCAATTACTATACAAACACATATGATACTATCCAGCAGCCATGGTTTGATTACAATCCAAACACAGTCCCTTACTATCCAGCAACCGATTGCAAGATACAACACACACACACACTCTCTCTCTCACTCTCTCTCTCTCTCTCTCTCTCTCTCTCTCTCTCTCTCTCTCTCTCTCCAGTACGCGGTATTTAATTTCTAAACACACACATCACTATCAAAAGTAAAGGGTATTGGTGTTTATACACACACTATACCTACATAGGTAACTACGTGCGTACGTTAGTGCTTCCATACATGCATGCATGCATACATACATACATACATACATACATACATACATACACACAGACACAGACACAGACACACACACATACATACATACATACATGCATGCATAACCAAGGAAAAAGTAGCAATGTTTATATGCACCATATAACCACAAAGGCAAGAAGTGGCAAAGGTTTTAACGAAGAGGAATACATCTTAACGGCAATAGACGTTTAAAACCTTATGCGACTACATCGACGTTAACCACCGAGATGCAACAGCTGCAATTGTAACTATGGCTACCAAAGCAGCAACATCAGGAGCAGGTGTAGGACTTGGACCGGGAAAATTACTAAGACTGCTTAAGCCGATGATGTTAAGTTCTTGTGTTATTTTTGCTATGAAAAAAAGAAAGAAACGCCAGGGTTATCAATATCTTTGGAAAAGAGATACTAACCAATGACTGCCAATCAAAGAAAACCAAAGTCATTGCATGATATTTGTACGTGTGTGAGTGTGTTGTAGTGTCTTAGTCGTACTAAAAGACAACATGATGACAAAGAAACACGTAGGTTTTGTTTAGTATATGAATAACACAGCACAGTATATCATTACTTTGCTCTCTTTGTCTGCCACTTTCTTTCAATTTCTTTGCTGCCATGGATTCCTCCTCCTTGTCTTGCTTTGTTGAATTTACGGTCTGGTAGGGGTACTTATTTTGTTTCTGTTTCTGAAGAACGCTCCTCTGCCTGCTTCTCCTTGTTCTCTTTGTCTTTGTGGCACTCTGAAAACCAGTGTGCTTTGTCTTGACATTGCTAACATATTTCTTTAATTTTGTCGTACTTTTCTCCTGTCTTTGAAGTTTTATTCCTGACGTTGTGGACATTCTGGAGTCCAATGTCCTTTTGTTTAGAGACATAGAAGGTAACTTGATTTTAAGCTAAAAAAAGATAGCGAGACGTCTTATTGGAAGTGTACGTTAGAATGATTCTCTGCAAATTTCTGACGAGAAAGACGACCTGTTTTGACTCATCCATCTCCACAGATTGAAAACCGACTGAGTATAATCGTTGAAGGTGCTCATTCCTCATTAACATATTAACATTTATCTTCCATAAATTTGTGCGTTGTTTGAAAACAATAAACATGGTAAATCTGGCTTGATGAAAAGTCTTTCATGAAAGCAATACAATTATCTGTGACATAATTTTCAATAGAAGTGTAGTCCTCTCCTTCGTCTTAACAAGGGTTATCAAAGTCTTCACAATCCTTCAGGTATTTTTACACTATTTATCTAAACTAAAACAACTTAAAAATGGTTTAGGTTCACCGAAGATAACAGTAAGAGATTAACATCATAAACCGGAATTAAATATTCGATTAGCTAAAGGAAGGCAACTATAACGGATAATAAGCTGAAAGAAATGGACGCAAAGCAAATGAAAAAGTGAAACAAGAACACGAGACAGCAATGAACTATTATATACCTTTTGGGACCTTTATCATTTAACTGAATGTACCTTTGATAACACTGAAGCAAATAAGTTTTAAAAGTCAAAAAGAGGATGAAAAACAAACATGGTCGAAAGCACAAGACCAAAATCATTGCTATATCACTGTCTATTGCTTGCGTTGTACTCGGTGCATTTTCCCACTTGCCAAACTGTAACAACGTTGTAATCGATGCATTTTCCCACTTGCCAACATTGTAACAACGTTGTAATCAATGCATTTTCCCACTTGCCAAAATTGTAACAACGTTGTAATTGATGCATTTTCCCACTTCCCAAACTTGTAACAACGTTGAGCAGCAGGGAGGGCGGGCAGACTTTTTAGCTATTTTCAGACAAAAACCATCATTTTTCGGGGGGGGGGGGTATCTCAATATTGTAACCTCCGAGATAGAAAAATAATCCTCGGCAGGGAAGTTGTACAGACCAGACGTTCCAGACCAAATAAAGCTTCCTACGAGAACTTTCTCCGTAGAAGCCTCAGATTTCAAAAATAAGCCTTCCTACGAGAATTAATTTGCGTAAATTCGTCACCGATTGCAATTTTTGTGTGCAAAAATCATTGATTTTGGACAGCAATTTTAGGGGGGGGGGTAGGAGAAATTTATTCCATCGATGAAGTTTGCAAAGTTTGGCTGCCTTTTCATGAATAAATTTGATCGAGACCGATTCGATATCTACTACGCGGATCATGAAGATTAATCGTGATGAAACCATGCGGTATTGCCTGGGCGCGGCTGAAGAAATTTTTAAATTTATTTATGTCCATATCGCCGTTGCACCAAGTCTGATGAATATTTCTCAACGTGTGAGTATCGACGCCATTGAACACCGACAAAATATTACAATTGTCCCTAATTACTTTTGGAATTTGCGTATATCGCTGCGTCACGTAAATCACATCGGTGTTCTTGTGTCGGCCACGCGAGAATATCCTAGCCGGATTAGTTTGCTTATCCAGCATAACATCATCGAATACAACAAGATTATTAACATCGCCATCTAAATTTTCCACGGATGGGGTATCATTGATGTCTGTGATGAATTCTATCGTGCCTTCGTCGGTATTGTCGCTAAATTCTTTTAGTACCTGATAGCAACGCCGATCATCAACGGACGGTGCAACCAAATACAATTTGTCCCATTTTAGCCATCGCATTATCAAATTTAGTAACAATTGCGTCTTTCCAGAACCGGACGGGCCAATAATTATCATCCTTATCGAATTCGGTAACACCGCGTTGTGTTTCGCTTGCTCGCGTCGCTTCGTGGCCGAAAAATCAATTACATTCATGTTACTAGAATATTATGGATCTATATTGTGTTAAGTGTCGCACGCGCACAGCTACGATAAATCCAACCGAAATCGTCACACGCAATAACAGGAACGCAATTGCAGGAGAACGCGAAGTTTGTAAGACACGCAAATTCAGATTTGTAAAAAAAAAAATAGAAGAACCGGAGGAGACATTACCGCCTCCATGAAAAATCTACCTGGGCTGCCCTGGGCGAAATATCCCGGAGAAAAACATCTGCCAGGATACAATTACTGCGGACCTGGTACGAGGCTCGATATCAGACTCAACGATAATAATCAACCAAATCCCGGCGAAGATCCAGTAAACGCCATCGATAACGCGTGTTACTATCACGATCTTGCGTATCGCAGCGGGGATTTACAACAAAGACATCTCGCTGATATTAGGCTAATTCATGCAATAGACGCGATTCCTGATAAAAGTTTCAAAGAAAAATTGGCAACTTGGTTGATAAAAGGCGCAATGAAAGGTAAATTAGTATTCGGTGCTGGTAAATAATAATGGAGCAGATATATTATTCTCCGCGAGGATTCTGGCGAGGAAAATCAGCAATTGCCAAACTCGCCAAGGCAGCAAAAGTAAAACAATCCACCGCTGAATCGTGGCTATCGAAACAGGCAGTCTGGCAAATTTATCTTCCTCCACCTAAGAAAATATCATATGCGAGTTTCTCTGTCAGCGTCCCTAATGAAGTCCATCAGGCTGATTTAATGTTTCTTCCTTACGATACCGTCGACGGAGTCACATACAAGTATGTGTTGACGGTTGTTGATATCGCTAGCAGATACAAGGAAGCAGAACCGTTATCGAATAAAACAGCAACGGAGATCGCTAAGGCGTTTAGCGAAATTTATTTACGATCCCCATTGACCTGGCCGAAGCTTCTCCAGGTTGATCCAGGTCGAGAATTTCTTGGTGCGGTTACTTCATTGATGAAAAAGAATAATGTTAAAATCCGTCGCGGTATTGTAGGTGTTCATCACAATCAAGCTATCGTTGAGAGATTCAATAAAACGCTTGCAGAACGATTATTCGGATACCAGTACGCGCGTGAATTTATTCAGGATAATCGATCTCATGATTGGGTATCGAGGTTGCCTCATGTGATTAACGCACTAAATAACGAGACAACGAGAACAATAGCAATGAAACCCGCAATTGCGATTACAAAACCGAATATACCCCTAAAGCGAGGTTCCACAATTCCGCCTGTGCTAGGTAGCGTCACGGTCCGGTATTTATATAAAGAAGGCGAGGCCGAAGGAGGAAGAAAAAGAGCAACTGATCCAAATTGGAGCGTTACAACACACAAAATATCAGCCGTAACAAGATCATCGGGAAGACCGGCAATTTATTTCCTAGATTCACTAGCGCCACAACGCGGATTTACCAAGGAGGAATTACAAATAATACCGAAAGATACTCAACTACCGCCAGCGTCATTAATGTGAAACCGAATTCTACCTAACTGAGATAATTTTCTTACTCTCGACACGGCTAAATAAACTAAATTTGACCAGGAAATTCTATCATCGACGATCCAAACTTGGCCATCCACGGTTAATCCCTGCGATGAATGTATCGTTGTTGCGTAGCCTAGTTTCCATGGTGATCTTTCTGCGTTTATCGCGTCATTGACAAGATTAATATCAACAAGAATAATATCATTCAGTACCAAGATCTTTTCCTCTCCGCAGGGTAAAGTAACACTAATATTTTGTTTCCTGGTATCAGCGGGCCTGTAACACAACGGCACCTGCAATGTTGGAAATTTCTCGCAATGAAGCTTGAATAACATTTCCTGAATAACATCACGAACAATTTTCCTACCAGCAACAATCAGATGATCGGGACGCCACAAATTTAGAAAAATATCCATTGGAGTCTCGTCGATTATTTTTCTCATCACATCGCATTGAAACTTATTCGGTTGTAATCGAATTAATTTTTTGAATTCAGTCAGTAAAATATCATCGGATCTATAATCGGCGTCGATTTCCTCATAATAGTCAACGAAATTCCTGAGCCATTCGTGAGGAGATTCTCCATCAATAGGATCAGGCTGGCCATGATCGCCGCACATTATCACGGCTGTATTTTTCTCCTCCAGCCAGATCAGGAAAGATTTTAATACAACTAAATTTACTGTGCAAATTTCATCAAATATTATAATTTTGTTGATATATTTATTTCCCATACGAGCCGAATCCCACAATCCACCGCTGTATTTGAAATAACTATGATAAGTACCAGAATCAACGCCGCGTTGTCTTATTTCTCGCGCTAATCTGTGAGTTGGAGTCAGCACTATCATATCAGATTTCGCAAATAAATTTATCGCTCGCGTTGTTTTACCGCTACCACCAGGACCATTTAGGTAAACGAATTTGTTACGCGAAATCGGGTCAAATGCGGATGCAGCCGTTGATATTTCCTCAAATTTATCTCGATGAAATTTATCGCAATCTTCGACATCGGCGTCCTCACAATAATCTAGAATATCTTCGTTTTTTATCCTCCAAGTGCCCCAAGAGCCGTCGGAGATTAAATTTTCTAGCCTATGCTGATATTTCTTATCGATATAAAACGAGTCCGTTGCGACCCTTACCGCGATATCAGAAAATTTATTTATCATCGACAGTAAATTTATGCTCACATAAGCTAGCATCGAAGACCTCAAATGCGTATACTGCGCTGATTCTCCGTCGAGATAGCTAATTACGGTACCCAACTTTACTCCGTCAATGATAATATTCTCTCTGTTGCAGAATATTCCTCGCGATACCGTATCGGCAATAATAAAATCCATTTCGGCATCGTTGATAAACAACCTAGCGTGTCGGTGTTTATGATCAACGGATCCCCCTTGAGTAAATTTTCCAATTATTTTTCTTCCAATATCCTTCGCGTTTTCACAGTCCGTCGGTAGCCACACCTTAGTTTGTTTTCTATACGATATAATTGCCTCGCTCACTGTCGACGATACTAACATTGACGAATCTAGCATATACCTCAACAACACTATAGGGACCCATCTGCGTTGAGAGAAATGCCGACCAAACCAAATATAACAAATTTTATGTAAATTTTCAGCAAACTCAAATGAAGTTACATAAGCGAATCCGGTCATAACAAAATCTGGCAACGGTCCGTTAATTGCCACTCTCGTCATCTCGCTGGTGGGATGGCCAAATTTAGCAAAATAATCCGCACAATCGCCGTATCCTAGGAAACTTCCAGGATAGCACGCGCTCATATCAACGGATATCATATCTTCGAAATAATATTTGGTATTCCACAATCCGCCATGGCCGTACTCGATACAACTAAGTTGAATATCAGCGAGGTATTCGTTCCTTGTAGGTTTCCACGAATTTCTTTCTCTGGCAGCGTGAGCAGCAACAGACGGAACCGTAAAACAATTTGTCAGTAACTGATCAGGATTTGACGAATATTTCACCGCGATATTTTTCATCGATTCATGCAATTTTTCATCACGGTAAATATCTCCTCGAGGCAAGATAAACTGATCATATTTTTCTTCACTCGAGAATAACCAAACTGATATCGGATCAGATGCGGCTAATATTTTGATATATCGGAACATAGCATCAGAATTATCCTTTGCGCCTTCCACAGGATAAAATTTAACAACCCGATCTCGCGGGAATATCATTACCGACTGCGACCACGCATGTGAATTATGATCAACAATCTCGATTGGTACTCCTCGAGATCTATATGGCGACGAATATAATATTTCTCCCGATAGTGTTTTCACCGTGATAGGAAATTTAAGTTTCTTGCTCAACACAGCAACATCGTCAATCGATGCGCCATCAACAACTGTCTTCGCCCACGCGTTAATTTTATCCAACCTCAACTGAGTCAATCCAGATCCACGACGAGCGTTTTTCATGTGCTCGATAACACGCTCGGCAACGCAATTTATCATCGGTGATTCTTTCATCGCAGGTAGATTTTTCACATCCGGGTTGTTATTTAGCCGATAAATTCCATAGACAACAGCGCTAGAAGGATACGCCCTGGCATAATAAGGACCATCGATTCCCAATAATAATCCTGGCTTCGAATTTTTATCAAGAACGACGTTTTTCTTACCGCCACGCACGGGATCTCGTTTATCGCGAATAATCCAAGTGTCGTCAGGCATTTGTGCAATAAATTTTATTCCAAAGATAAATCGTTCTTCCTTATGTTCGGATTTTATATGCTCGATTATCTTCTTGGCCCGTTCCAGATTCATCGTAGCGTCAATAGTGTTAGTTTTCCATGTCGACCAAACATGAATCGCTCCATCATCGAAGAATTCCTTCTTGGCACGATCAACCTCAGGTATAATATATTCTGCCTCATCAAGATCAAATGTATCCATTATTATATTTTAGACAAATGTTTAAATTATATAATGCAATGCAAATGGATACCAATCGGATCAACAAAATCATGCGACAAATCCTGCAGAGGCGAATATTGTGGCGCTCATATATATGCAATTCGACGAGGCAGTAAAGGACCACAACGGTGTTTAGTTTGCCAAGTTGGCACGCGAGGAAAGACTCGATTGTGTTTATCCTGTGGAGGGAAAAATTATCGGGAATTGCTCAGATATTACAAAAAGAAATCTTCCTTGGTGATAACATGCGAAGAGGATTACATTAATCGATTCAAGGCAAATTATGATTTAGACAGATAATTATTATATAATGGAAATGAAATCAACGATTCCTGCAATGAAAATCACGCACGAGTATAAATCTCATCCTACGATCATGGGATACGAGGCATCATCGGATGGTACCGTCAGACATATCAGAACGAAGAATCTTGTTGGTAGAGTTGATAACAGTGGATATCTTAAATTTTCAGTCGGCGAGAATAAAAAAATGAGAAAAATGAGTTATTACAATCACAGGTTTGTATACGAGTGCTATCACGGACCAATAGAGATTGGCCTTGTTATCGATCACATCGACGGAAACAAACTCAATAATAAACTATCCAATCTACGCGCAGTGTCTCAGAGTGAAAATTTAAGATCCGGCAATACCGGCGGCGCACGATCAGCTAAGGCCGTCAAATCGATAAATCAGGCAACAGGCGAGGAGATGATATTCGAATCGATGAGCGCCGCTGCGAAATATTATAAAATTAATTCAGCATCGGTACGACATGCAGCAGAAAAAAAATACAGGGCGACGTTTTCATATGACCTCGGTGAATGGATCGAATTTTACTATATCCCAATAATATTCGACGAAGAATAATTGAATATTACAAAATTAATATAACATGAATGAACAAACCATAAGCAATATTATCGAAGCCATCGATGACCTGAGAAAAAAAAATATAAATCTTCCATCGGAGTTGGACACGAATAAAATCCGATCCGAATTCGAGGCGATTGTTCAGGGGAAACTTGAATACAAATACACGCTACCATCCGAATACAAATTAATAAAGAAAATTCAGATTGCGATGTATCAATCACTTGCGACAGTCAGCGATGATCGCATCGAGGATTTTGTTAAATTATCGACGCTAGTGGAGAAAGCTAGATTGATTTTATCAGAAGCATACGAATCAAAAAAAATTACAAGCTCGCGCATCAGACAACTGAAAAAACTTGTCGAAGAGAGCAAGGCCAAGGAAATTTCTGATCCTTGAATCTTCCTGAAGAAATTCCACAAAAAAACAAAAATTAAAAAAATATATTAATTTTGAAAATTTCCCTGGATTTTATTTATTTTTTTGGCCCATTTTTCCCTGGCAGACAGATTCGAAGATTCTCACGATCTTACCAGCAGATTGATACTTAATGTTTCTCCGCGGATATCAAGCAAATTTCCGTCTTGATTCGTTAGTTTGAAATTTATTCTTGATAATAATCGATTGTGGCATCGCAGATAAAACGGATTTACTGGCTCTTTTATTATCAAATAACCTGGAGAGACGTTAGGTGAAAACGAATACAAGATAAATCCCTGCTGCGCCTGATTTGACTCTGACGAATCAACATTGTAGCTGCCTTCGACAACATCCGCGTGAAGATAAATCGCGATAACTTCTGTTATATTAACGATACCAGGTGAAATATGCCGTCCTTGCCCCACTCCGTCGTTGTTATGCTGCAAAATCGATTCTGCTTGTAATTTTTTCTTAGTCCACGCATCGTGTAATTTAGGAAATAACTTATCAGTGGTATCAGTGACAAATTTTCTCATTTCATTAACGTTATAACCAGGAAATTTGTAACTTAGCAGTGTCCTCTCGGTTAAGTTATGTCTTTGCATGAATGCCGTAATAATATAACCAATACCAAAAACAGCGCTGTTTTGTATATTTTCCGTCGCTAGGTTGTTAATGAGTTCCATATCAGCGGCTAATTTATTTATTCGCTCTACTGTTATGGTAATTTCGTTACATGAAGTTTGCACGTTAAATATGCACTCCTGGAAAAAATGATCTAATAATTTTTTTTGTTTCTCGTATTCGTTAATAATTTCACCAAACAATAATTTGATACCATCCTCGAACAAATGCAGCATATACACAGAACCTGAAGAAAAATCGAGGCTTTCTTTCATTTTTTCATATTTATCGATGTAGTCCAAGTTGATTCCGTGATAGTTTTTTTTCATTGCTGATAAAATCTTCTTTTTTTGGTTCTGGCGTTATTATCTCCCCGGGTGGAATTTCAGGCCAACCCAATACGGTCCTAATCGACGAATGATAAATATCTACCATGTAAGGTGATGATACCTCGATGATCGACGATAGTGTTGGTTCATGTGAGGATATCTTTATTCCTGGAGTAGCATCGCCGGTTATATTTGATATCCTGCTGGTAAATTCCTTATCCAGCTGCTCAATTTCGTAACTGCCTGTTGGTATACTAACAGTGAACCAATCGGGAGATCCATCGGCGCGTTTTTTATTAGCGATAACAAGTGAATTGTTTGACAATAATTTACCAAATGATTTTGATCTGATATTAGGCCAGCTGTTGTAGACACGCAGCTGCGTTAACGCAATTTCTTTGACGCTGATTGGTGTTGGAAAATTAATGCTAAATTCAGGTTTGGTGGAGCTTAACGATATTAGTGTTGTTGTCGGCGGTGTCGTGTTTGTCACGATCTGAGCTAGTTCGGACATTATTAATATTCATTTGTTCAATCTCCGAGTAAATACTGATCATTGCCGAAAATTCTGGATCGGAGATAACGCCATCGTTGAGACTCTCGGAAAGCAGCGATGATAATTTCGAATACGCGTCGTTGACCTTGGATAGTTTATTCTTGTACAACGATAATTTCTCACTCGTGCACGAGGATATCTTTTTCGCTACGATATTGAGAACACCAGCGATTGTTGTTGTTGACGAGATTATTATCGTTGCTACGATCGGCGCGATTGTTGTTACCGCGGATAAAATTATTCCAGCACCAGCGACTATCGCGGATACCGTGTACACGGCGACGTCAATGATAACTAATCTACGCTGGTATTTTTTTATTTTTATCTGATACTCGTCTAGTAGTTTTTTTAGCGAATCCTGCCATGATCGCGCCTGATTGTAACGGTAGTCAGATGCGGTCATTTATTAGTATCTTACGATAACAATTACGGATTCTGCTTATATTCGGATAAAAATTCGAAAAATATAATATAATACACTGGTCCCATGTTGGTTCTATCTGGTGGTTCTAGCACAAATATGAACTCGTAACCTGCGGTCATAATGTAATTAAAATTTTCATCGAAAGAAGCGCCACCTGCGGCTTTTATTTTAAATTTTATCGGAGCTTGAAGAAATATTCGATATACTCCAGTAATTGGCGGGGTAAATTTAAATATGTTATTCTCGGGTGTCCATGCGCCCCTTTGTGTATCTACCATAAATGGCACACGGCATTGTAGATTTTTTGTTTCTACCTCCGCTGGTATCGAAATACGCGATAATCTTCCAAGATTCAGTGGTGATATTTTTGTGTTGATATCGTTAATTTTTGTAGATGCGTCGAGAAGATCCTCGTTGATTTTTTTTATTTTCTCCTCTGTCGATTCACGCATCGCGTTAAACCCCTTAGTAAATTCGGGAACAACAAGTTCGCTGAGTTTATTAATTTCCTTGTTGATATCGTCGATTGTTGCTCTCTGACCCATCGCGGTATTTATTTTGGTAATTTCCTCGTTGATGGATTTTACTCTCTCGATGAGATCGCTGTGTGATGTTCTGTCGGCTTTTTGAAAAATTAATGCGCGTGCCGATTCAATCTCTCTGTTGATTTGGGCGATATCTTCGTTTGTTTTCTCGGTAAGATCGTTATGTGATGTTCTATCGGCTTTTTGAAATATTAATGCACGTACCGATTCAATCTCTCTGTTGATTTGGGCGATATCTTCGTTTATTTTCTTTGTTTTCTCGATGAGATCGCTGTGTGTAGTTGAGGAGGTTTCGATGAATTTTTTTATATCCTCGTCGAGTTTTTTATTGAGATTTTTTGATGTATCGTCTAGTTTTTTAAGATCGTTAGTTAGCTTGGTAAATCTTTTTATCATTCTGTCCTGAAGATCGTCGTGTAATGCTTTATCGGCCTTTAGAAGTATCGCCGCTGATAGCTCTTTGTCGGATTTTTCTACATCCGCGATATTAGCCTTTAGTGGCAATACCGCTAATAGATCAGTAATATCAGCTATAGATTTCAACACTAATTCTGATTGACGAGTAAATTGACTGATATGATCATTATATTCTTCTCGCTTGATTATATCAGCTATTTTGACATTGCTGGTTTGTAATCGCCCTTCGGTATTTTGAAAAACAGCAACTTCACCAGGATCCACCTCTGACAGCGATAGAAGATTGTTAATATCGCTCTTGGTTGCGAACTTTGATAGATCGACGTCAGTCACTTCTGCTTTTTCCTTCCTGTAGATAAATCTACCGTAAATGTCAACCATGATATTTATCTACGGTATATTCAAATAAAATTTTGTTATAAGGACCGGATGATTTTGAAATTGCTTCGAGGACGTTAATTGACTCTGGGCCGCATATTGGCGGATCCGCTAATGTCTGCGTTGGAAGTGTCGAATACCAAACCGGAAGTTTCAGCGAAGACACGTAGTTGATAAATTCATTTGGCGGTGCTAATCCGTACGAATCAAAATAAACGACTTCGCGAGGATTAATCGCGTAGGCAACCCAGTGTGTGCCAGGGCCGGTATTTTTATCGAGATTAATTATTCCTGTCTCGGTAGAGTTTGGTTTGTCTGGTAGTTGATCTCGCATAAATACACCTCTGAAAATTTTTTTTTTTTTTTTCTTTGCTTCGTTGATTAGATCTAAATTTGATAGGGGCGTGTTAATCTTAGGCCGGATCCGTACAAAGGGGGTCGTCCTAGTCTTAGGCCGGATCCGCGATGATATTTTTTTTTACCGTATCGTCCTCCTGTAACTTTTTCTATTATTTTTTTAGCCCCGAATCCACCTAAGGCCGATACTGCGCCTGTTATTAACGGAGCTAGTAAAGGAAGAAGAAAAGGAAGAAATCCGCCTATTTTGACCATGTCTTTGATTGCGCCTATTGAGAGATTCACATGAACGCCGGAATTCGCTGATTTGGCCTTGGTAAATCGTTCACGTTGACCTCTAGTTAGTGATAGTTTGTTAGGCCCACCGTGAATCTGATTGTTTTTCAAGGTTAATTTCAAACCGCGTCGCGCTGCTGTTGCTGCTTGGAGCTTTTTTATCTGACCCGGGGTCAGAGTTACACTGACGTGCTCGTATGGCATATTAATAACCGCTTAATCTAAATTTAGAATTTGTCACATGTTCTCGACAGGAGCATCGATGACTCTCATTCTACCACTGATGCCTTCCAGGATCATTGTTCTATCGCTGAGGATCACCGCGATGGCTCTATATAAATTATTTCCTGTGCGAATTCTAGCTTTGAAATGGATATCAACAACGGATTGCTTTACCAAATCGAGATGCTCCAGGGAAAAGTAATAGATAGGATAGCGAGTATTAAAATCTAGCTGTGATATTTGCAATCCGGTATCGATATTTTGATCGCGACCCATAAAACTTAGCAATCGATAATACGCGCGAGCTGTCGAATAATTTTCAAAATTAATTGATATTTCCTCTGATGGTTCTTGTTGGCCATTTACTCTCAGTGACACGTTTGTTGCGTTGATACTATCGAATATCATATGGTTGTATAATTGATGATATCTTCGCGTGTGCAAAAAAGCGATAAAGATATGCCTAGGTGCAGAGGTACCTTGCTGCGATGCAATACGCCAAGTAAAATCACCATCAATATCGGTAGTTATAGAATCTGTTGTTGTTGTTAGCCATGACATGATAGATTTACCGCCTTGGTTCATAAATGACAATAATTTTTCTTCTTCGATTATTGATGGAGTTATCGCTGGCATCCACAAGGTAAATTTGAGTAATTTTACCTGGCCGGCATTTCCCGCATCGAGAGCATTTATCACGTTAGTATCGTAATCGATATTACCTTCTCGCCAGATAGCATCATCGCTATTTCCTTTTCTAATAAGTGTTATGGTATGTTTCGCTCCGTAAATAATTTTTCTGAAATGCCTGCAAAATCCGAATATATGGGATAACGGAATAGCACAAGAGAATCTTCTGTGAAGTCCTTGCAGCATAGATTTTCGCGTGGCAAATCCGAGATTATAATCAGGATAAGGTTTAATGATCATATCTTCGACATCATTATTGGGAACAGCAGGATTGGCGCGATTGTTGGGTTGTCTGATGTCAAACGGCCTACTTTCGGGACGGTCAGAATTATCTTTGGCAAACATCATACTAGGACCAGCTGATCTAGTAAAATCATCCGAGTATCTAGCTAGGCCTATTATCGTCGTTGCTAAGTCAACATCATTAGTAATTGACTCAATTTCTCTTCCATCAATCATGTAAGTGGCGCTCTTGAATAACGCCATAATACCGTTGTTAACAAATCCGACTCTAAAATCTGCTCCATAGAGGGTATTATCTGTTTTAACAATTTCCCCGATAACTTCGATATATGCCTCAGATGGAAGAAAATATCTTGTTGTATCGTGAACTTGAATTTCCAAGCGATTAGGTGTATTTGGTTCAACTGCATCGTACGAGAAATACTGGAAATCTCGCACGGATGTGTCTCTTCCTACGGGCTCGTCCATGTCGAACACTTCATTTGACACTTGTGCGAACATTTATTATTAAGAATATCATCTAAAACGAAGACCACTGCCTGAAATAAAACTTGTATTAGCAACTTCATTTGCGAGATTTGTCTTAGCAACTTCCTGCGCTAAATTTGTCTTAGCAACTTCCTGTGCTAGATCGTTTATTTTTTTATTTGCCGCGTCGTTTATGACTTTGCTGATTTCGGGTGGCATTTCTCTGGTGATGGGTAATTTGACGAATTGTTTTTTGCGCACTAAATTTAATATTTTACTTTTGACAGCATTGAAACCCTTGCTGGCCAAATTACCGATACCAGAAATGGCAGTCTCTCCGATTTTTCCTATTGCTTTTGACGCGAATTGTTTGATCGTGGGTCCGATTTTAGGTATTACTCGCGTAACGAGACTTCCAATGATATCACCGAATCCATTGCCGTGGATATATTTGTACACGGGCAATCTAGAGTTTACTATGCGGACCTGTTTGGGTCTGCGCTGATGTTTGTGAACAATCATGTTATTTCAATTGTGTTGTTTTAATCGATGAGCTCATCGACAAGTTCCTTGTAAATGTGAGAATTAATGATGCCACCGCGGAATAACCGCTGACAAATATCTGAGGCTTCGTTAATTACTTCGCGAGAGTTATTTCCGGCTCGTTTTCCTCCGATTAATACCTCGAGGCGAGATACATCGTTGACAACGCTGTCAGGGCAAACGGTATATCCGCTTCCTGTTTTTGGTTCTGAAAATGACGATGGCGATAACGCTTCCTCGAATACTTCTCCTGACGATGTCCCTGACGACGTTAATGGTGATTCTAAGGGGAGTTGAAAGGAAGGGGGGGGGGGGAAAACCCGGGATTAATATATCACTCTTCCTTGTAGATGATAGACTTTCCCTTAGCTTCGTAAATTTATAATCACCAACATCCGATATAAATTTTTCAAAATTTTTATCAGAATAGTCTATTGGTTTTCCTAAAGTGCCAAAATAAATTATCGCCAGCCAATCAACTTCTTCGACTTTATCAGAAATAGGTCTTATCAAAAAAAATCTTCTATTTTCAATAGAATCATCTGCAGCCATCTGAACTTTTGAATCATAGTTACTAAGTAAATACAATTTGTTCGTGTTCAAATAATTATCAGCGGTTACACTAGTATCAAGTTTTATTGGATGAAGTTCATATTCTTCCTTCATCCTTATATCTTCGGAAAGTTGTGCCTTAGGTTGTGCTGGTTTAACTATCGGTGCCTGTGGTTGAATATCTTCTTTTTTCCTTCTTGATTTTATCTCTTTTTTCTGAGGTGGAATTTTTTCTTTTGGTCTAGCTCCTAATTCCTGTGGTTGAACTATCGGTTCCTGTGGTTGAACTATCGGTTCCTGTGGTTGAATATCCTCTTCCTGTGGTATTACTTTTCTCCTTCGTGTTTTAGCTTTTTCTTCCTTCTTCTGTTGTTTTATATCTTCCGCTAGTTGCTTATTATGTTTATATCTACCATCTGCTGCTTCTAAAAATCTTCTAAAAAATGGATCCCTTTCACTCGCATGTGTTTTTTCCGCATAAACTTTATATAACATGCTATACCAACTATTACGTTTTTTATATTTTTCCTTTCCTATTTCAGTCAAATATTCATTTCGAATATTAAACATATCTTCCGCAAATTGACCAATTCGATCTATGGAATACAGTGTCGAGAGCGGTCGTGATATTATTTCCCATCCCCCATCGGTGAAATTTTCTCTTAAATTCTCGATATTAAACTTCCCTTTTTTTACTCCCGGTTTTCCTACTTTAGGTTTTCCATTACTTGCTCCAGAATCAATTGCAGGTTGTTGCTCTTGTGCTGCTGCTGCTATTGCTAATCGATCGGGTAATGTTCGTGATTGTTCCTCAATACCTTTCAACATGGGAAAAATTCCCCTTTTCCTAGTATCCGGATCTTTTTCGTCACCAAATACAACTTGCTCGATTGTTCCGGTAACTGGCTTCAACCATTTCAATGATTCCTCGGCAATTCCATGTTGTACATCTTCGTAACCACGAACATTTCTCTTGAATAATTGTTTTGTCGGGATAAGCTTCTTTAATGCCGCTAATTGTTCTCGCGCTAATTTGGCAGAATGAGGCTCTCCAACTCTACTAGCTTTCCGACTCATATTATTTTCAACTATATTGTTTTAATGCGAGGTAAAATTAGGATCGGCAGCCAAACTTTGCAAACTTCATCGATGGAATAAATTTCTCCTACCCCCCCCTAAAATTGCTGTCCAAAATCAATGATTTTTGCACACAAAAATTGCAATCGGTGACGAATTTACGCAAATTAATTCTCGTAGGAAGGCTTATTTTTGAAATCTGAGGCTTCTACGGAGAAAGTTCTCGTAGGAAGCTTTATTTGGTCTGGAACGTCTGGTCTGTACAACTTCCCTGCCGAGGATTATTTTTCTATCTCGGAGGTTACAATATTGAGATACCCCCCCCCCCTGAAAAATGATGGTTTTTGTCTGAAAATAGCTAAAAAGTCTGCCCGCCCTCCCTGCTGCTAACGTTGTAATCGATGCATTTTCCCACTTGCCAAAATTGTAACAACTCTTGTTATAAGAGGGCGTCTATCTACTACCTATTTAATATTTGAGACAAGATACAGACCACATTTATGAACTAAATTAAAGGTTTTGACAGTGATACGATTAGCCTTGCTAAAAACCCTGTACGTTTATGATATTCTTCTTTTCATCTTTCTCTGACATGTTAGACCTTGTCTTAGTAACACTCGTGGATCAAACGTTTACCAAGTGAAATATTATTTTTAATGTTGCTTAGAAACTTCGAAAGAAGCACAAGGAATGGCATACTCCATATAGGCATATCTTTTATAAACACCTTCTGGCTTTCTGAAGTATGGATATTTCGTGTAGGATACAAATGACGAAACACAAATAATTGCCTTAAAATTATTGGCTTTGTCAAGTGAGTGTTTTTATAATTTTCATCATCATGGTATATATGTTTAGAATTTTCATTCAAAGTTTACGTGTTTTCTATTTTAATTTCTCGAATTTTTTTCTGAATTCCTTTTTGTCTTCTTATTCTCGCCTCCACGATTGTTAGAACAATCTTTATTCATATCTCTCCGCTGTTTTATGTATGTTCTGTAACAAAGATTTCCGTAATAACCGTATATGCTAAACTCATTTACTTTTTTCTGGTTTGCACTATGAGCTTGTCATGCTATTCACGCATACTGCAATAGTCAGTAGGTTGGATCTGCTTTTCATGCATACTGCAGTAGTCAGGTTGGATACTACCCATGTTCTGATACTATTATTATTAAAACCTGAATGCATGTTGACTTACAGTTTATTTGAAATTTAGCTGAAAAATGTGGCGTCGAATAATTAGCTAGTACATTTTAAGTCATATTAGCAAGAACCGTTATCATCAGTTCTTTAAAATAAACGGAAAGTGATGACAGCAAAAATTTGAAGAAAGGCCTAAGGTTGAAAATTCGCCAGAATAAGTAATTTCGTATGTTTTAGAGATGAACTCAGTAAACAAATGCATTATAATAGCATGAAGCCGAAGCAGATACCTTAAAAGATTAGCTAGAAAACACGTGAGAGAAGAAAAGATAATGTAAGTAGCTAATACAGAAGTATTACTTGATAGTGGGGCCCCGAGTGGCCGAGTGGTCTAAAGCGCTCTCCGTTACGGATCACTGCCATCTCACCTCTGTCTGCGTGGGTTGAGTCTAGGATTCGACCAATGTGGGTATGTGAGAAAGCTTGCCAGTAGCTTCTCGTGGGTCGGTGGTTCTTCCCTGGGTTTTCCCGGGTTCTTCCTCCACCATTAATACTAGCCGACATACAATGCCTATCGTGTGCTGAAAAATGGCGTTAAACCCCACAACAACAACATTACTTGATAGGTGTTACTATAAGGTCACATCCAAACAGACAGTTCATTACTTATATAAAACGAAAATCCATTGACAGAGATATCGTATCCAACTCAAAATGCCACAATAATAAATAGGACGTGAGACAAACGCCACAACCTACAATATTTAGCAGATATCATTAAACTGAGATCTTGCATTCAACACAGTATGATTGTGGAGACGTTTAATAGGTGAATCGAGCACCACAACTCCCAAAACTAATTTTGAAGAAACCGTAAATTTGATTATTCCAATTATTTTGCGTTAATTTACGATTATATATCTAATCACACAATCCACATTACCAGATAAATTAATTAATTATAGAAGTAGCGTTAAGTCGAGATAAGTGCCAGTGGAATATAAGGTAAGTTGATTTTCAGTTTTAAAAAGCGAACTACGACAAAATAAAAGATTGTATATACCTAAGCACTCAAAGCGCCTGCTAACATTCATGTAACACCTGAGGCTGAGCTTTCTGTTTAACGCATTAAAATGGCATTCATGTAACACCTAAGGCTGAGCTTTCTGTTTAATGCATTAAAATGGCATTCATGTAACACCTACGGCTGAGCTTTCTGTTTAATGCATTAAAATGGCATTCATGTAACACCTAAGGCTGAGCTTTCTGTTTAATGCATTAAAATAGCATTCATGTAACACCTAAGGCTAAGCTTTCTGTTTAATGCATTAAAATGGCATTCATGTAACACCTAATGTTGAGCTTTCTGTTTAATGTATTAAAATGGCATTCATGTAACACCTAAGGCTGAGTTTTCTGTTTAATGCATTAAAATGGCATTCATGTAACACCTAAGGCTAAGCTTTCTGTTTAATGCATTAAAATGGTAAAGAAGGTATTAAGTTCACCTGCATTCTCTCCAGCACTAATACCTACCAATAAGGGCATTAATTTTAAGGTTGATAAATATCAAATAAATTACGAATGTTTTGCTTAATGAGGTCGAACATTGCGGACGGGTCAGAAAATAGTACAGACGAAATTCAAGTTCTTTCCAGCTCCAGTTTAAAGATTTGCAGCATTACCAACATGTTTTACGGATTTATGGCATGTAGTTTGTTTGTTTAGTTTTATATATTTTGTGGCCATGTTTCTCAAGGCAAAGCTGATATAAAAGAGAAAGTAAGACGGTATGTAATAATTACATAAGTGTCTGTGCTTTCTTATTTTTTCATCGCTTAAATAATTTTCAGTCATATCGCTACGATGTCTGCCGTGTGGCAGTTTATAGTGATGTCTAGTACTGGAGCATCATGCCACAGACATATTACGTCATGTCCCATTCACATTATCCTAACACCAGGCCCACCACTCGTACCACTAACCTCTTAACCTCTTAATGCTGAGCGCCAAGAGAGACAGCTGCTCGTACCATTTTTAAAAGTCATTGATATGACTCAGCCGGGGTTCGAACTCGCGACCACTCGCATCTGAGGGGAGAAGGTCACTCTAACCATTTTGACACCAGATCGGTCTAATGATAAGTCCCAAAGAATTTAAATTGTAGTGACCGAGTAGAACAGATGCAAGGAAATATGTGCAGTAAATGACAAAGTGGCTAACGCTGACAGTCAAGATACTAAAGAACTAAAACAGCATAGCTGCAGATGGAAACAAAATAAAGGAATACATATTTCGTGACTCTAACAGTTGCAAATGAATACGAGAATGCAACATAAAAAGAAAGTCTGTATCTATTATTTGTTTGAATGTTAAATTATATTAATTGCGTACTGCATACAAGGAATGTTAAATTACCGTAGACGGTCAAGTCGGAAAAGAAATGTATTTTTCAATCCAGTTGATAACAAAGATGGGAAATGATCCACTATAATGTTGAGAATAGATTTTGCAGTAGGTTGTAACAATTTTTAAAATGATCAACATACCAACATATTATTCGGTCACCCGATCCCCCACAAAAGACAAACAAAGAACAAGATCGAGACAAAAATGGTTGAATCCTGATGGTGTTTATAACTTTGAAACGTATGAATTGAAGCCATGTATTTTAGTACGAAATTTATTTTTGTTAGTGATCGTACAATGATCCCTTTGTTACAGTTTGTCCACACTCAAGTAATTCTTTTCTGAATGTTTTTTTTTCTTCTGATTCTAATTGTATTTCATTCATTACGACGTCAGTTTGATTTTCATGTTAACGCGCTGCTTGCACCTTTGGTATTGTGTGTTTTGACGATGTTTCCGGTATTTTGCACTACATCGAAAACATGTGATATACTCAGCCAAGCTTTGTACGAATGTTTCACACATCAATGTGATATGCCATTGCTCTCGAAATTTACTGCTCCATACACGTAATTTAAATTGCTTAAGTCGGTAATTATTATTTAAACTTGGGTCTGAGTTTTATTAAGATACCGTGGTAAGACACTGAACTTGTTTGCTTTGACAATATTTATATCCTTTTTTCTCAAGCCTATTATTATCTGCTTGCTACTTCCTGAGTAGAAATATTCAGTATCATTGTGATGACAAAACTTATGTTAGTGTCTAAAATTTCATTCAGTGGCAGGAAAAAAAAATCCTTTTCTTTTATCGGATAATCTCATCAACCAAGATGTCACTATATCTGTCCTTCAGAACAAGTTGTTTTCTTTTATTCTGAATAATAATTAGTGTGTGTGTGTGTGTGTGTGTGTGTGTGTGTGTGTGATTTCGATATTTAGTGTATCTTTAAAATTTTTTCAGTCATATCGCTACGATGTCTTCGGCAGTATATAGTGATGTCTCGCACTCCGGCATCATGCCGCGGGCATGTAGCATAATGTCCCACCCAGTCACATTATCCTGACACCAGGCCGACCAGTCCTAACACTAATCTTTTAATGCTGAGCGTCATTTTTGTAAGTCTTTGGTATGACTCGGTCGGGGATCGAACCCACGACCTCTCGCATCCGAGGCGGACGCTCTAAAACTAGGCCACCGGAGCGGTCATACTATTCTGATGTTTATCTTTGATTATCGGAGTAATCTGTTATGTATGTTTCATCTTTCTCTAAAATATCCTTTCTATTTTAGAACCACCGTAAATTTTATCGTTCATTCCTTCGGTTTTAATTTTTTTTGTATATCAATTTTGAATATTTCGTCCTATTTATCATACAGAATAGCCCCTCAATATTCTCTTCCTTTGAGTCTTCAGATTTATACATGGCGTGATAAAGTAAATTTAATTGCGTCATTTAAAACTTTTTATAGTAAAATTAGAAAGTATTTTGCCAAATATAAAGCTCTTCTTTAAGAACTTAACTTTCGCAACTATTTGATATTTAGCCTTTGCATAGGTACAATTTGTGAATTAACCTGTTATGTTAATAATTACATTAAGTATTTCTTCTTCATGTATGGTCTTATGCATTTATCTGTGATATCCTTTCTTACATTATTCAGTATTATTAAGCAACACATGCATCCAGTTTCTAATTTTGTCTGAGTGGAATACTTCCACGTTTTGCTTTTCAGTCGTTCCACTAATGGTACATTTTAATACGAGTAAACGGAAACTAAATCGATATTTCTTTCTCCAATAGTGCCTTAATTTTGCGATTATGAATTCTCGTCTTATGTCCAACTGTATCATCTTTCCTTTATATTTATTGATGATTGTCGTGTTTGTTGTCTCGATCTTTTGTTTTCATCTTCTGAGCCCACGAGTATCTTGGGAAGACAGTTATTGATTTCCACTAATGTAGATTTCATATTCATTCATGTCACCAATATCTGCCTTCCACTGGTCATCAAGGGGACTGGCAACTCCTGCTGAACGGAAACAGTTTTCTAGTTTCCTTGTGTAATATGTAGGTAGATTGTTTAGCTAGCCATTCTTTCAATTAAGATTAAATATTTTAGTTGTATCACGCATTATTTGTTCCCATATTTGATTGATATTTGTGTGATCAAACACATCTTAAATACTGTTGCCATATGGTTGTTTATTATTTTTCTTGGTTGCAGTTGAAATGACCTTCATTATGATTAAGTATTAGGCATTAAAATATATATATATATATATATATATATATATATATATATATATATATATATATATATATATATATATATATATATATATATATATATATAAATATATATATATATATATATATATATATATATATATATATATATATATATATATATATATATATATATATATATTTTTTTTTCTGAGTTGTGTAGTAAACCATATATGCTTGTGTCTAGATGTAATGTTTTGATTCAAATTTGAATGGGTTGCAACATTATCTAGCATAGTTTTCTCAGACAATAACGAACTCGAAATAAAAAAACATTAATCGGTTCATCGCTAGCATAAAGTAGTTTTTAATGACTTAAAAAGAATGTAAATACCACATATACTTTTAATGAGCATGGAATTGAAATTTGGAACTGTCATCCCAGTGTGCAAAGTGAATGCGTTCGCGGGTAGAGCAACATGCAAAAAACATAAAAACCAAAAAGAAAAAGTAGAAAAACGACAACAACAAATACAAAAGCAGAAACAAGTGAGAACAAAGAAAACCAAAAAAAAAAAAAAAAAAACAAAAACAAAAATTATTAGGTATGGTGCGAAGATTAATCCCATTCTCATATTTGACACAAACAAAACTGTCTACATCCTTATTGACAGCTTCAAGACATTGTAACATTTTCCAGATCTATCTTTAACTCGAGAGAAACAAAATGAATTACGAAAGATACTGTTCATACTTTTAATTGAATTTATGAAATTAAAAATTCAATATAGGATTAAGAAGATTGAAGAGATGGTATAACATTTTGAATGTCGCCGTTCAAAAACATAGAAGATTAGTCTGTTTGGTTCTATTTTATCACCACAAGAAGGGATTACCCGATATTAGCTATTCATTTTATGTCTCTTGTTAAAATTTCACAGGCCATATATATCCAGATAATATACTCTGCCTCTTTTTTTTAGCAATGAACATGTTTAAATAAAAATAAAATGATTATTGTGTCAATACATTATTTTGCTATTGTAATAATGTACTTAAATAATCTCTCTGGCCTTTGCACGTTTTCTCTAGCAATATATGTGTGTAGAATCTACTTCCGTAATTACAGTTCAGTCAGGACATTTCCACAATCTTAGAAGGGGGTACTTAAATGACCTTTGGTTGTTGTTCTGCTCAGGTGTTTTCAAATAAAGTTTTCTCCAGCCCAACGTTGTCTTAATTTGTATTTCAGAATGACGTCCAGAATCTCAGCACACTATATGAACCTGTCTCATCCCAAATATAAATCATAAAGTTTTAACAAATACGATACATGTTATCGTCTGGAATATCGACCATCGTTTATGCAATGACACATGCTTTTTTTTTGTTTTTACGCATTTCATGTCATGCGCATACCCCCCCCCCCCCCGCCACCAAACCTCCCCCCCCAAAAAAAGAAAGAATACCCCCGAAACAAAAATATACGGACAGAAAATAACTTTTTTGAATGTTTGTCATATAGCACTGAAAGGATGTTTCCAGGTAAGTTTTAGGTAGTATATTTTTATACGACCAATGAATGTCTGTCGCATAAGAATACACTATACACAGGTAAGTATAGACTATACACTAGTAAGTTTAGACTATAGGCCTACACCTGCAAGTACACACTATACACTTGTAAATGAAACGACTCCCACTTTCAGCGATATTTTATTTACGGATGGTGAATTTTGGTTACAGTTACTTTGATGACTAGACTAGGAATGCGTTCAGTGGTAAATACATTATTTGAACTTTTTCATAGTGATGGGATGGCTGGGTACTTTTTGCAAATCGGTTTTCGGTCGGGGTAGGATGCCCTTACAACATTTTTTGTCGGAGTAGTAAGATTTTGCCCGACAAAGATAAACCACTTACATCTGTAAAAATATATAAAATATTAAAAAATTTCAATTTTGTGTTTGAAGCCTCGAAACTGCTCAACATATGGTTCAAGATAAGTATTAAAATAAGATCTGTATGCTCAAAACATCTCTTAGTCATCAAAGAAGGCGTCCAATAAAAACCAGTTATTTCATCGGAATAAAACCTGATCCATGTTTGTTGTATTTCTAATTCTTTTAAATTACCTTTGCGACTACAGTCAGCATCGAGATAAAAGGCATGTAATGAAACTGTTAAAATATCCGATGTAAACATACAATGGTCAACGAAATCTACTTCCGACTGTTTTTACTTATTAACACTAACATTACGTGATTTTTCTCCTGTGCGCAGGTGCTACTCATTTACGCGTGTTATATGCTTATAAATGAAAAGTGACATTACATTTGCAGATGTTGCAGCACAATGTCAATTGCATACATCGCATATACAAAAAGCGCAGGTTTATTTGATCGCTTGCTACTTCATCAGTTTCATACAACGTGACTTTAATATGGCTGTCAAGCAAACATTAACTTCTTTAATAAATGTCTGAAAAGATACAATGTGTCTATGACAGTCGCATATTCAGAAAGAGCATTTGTTGAAATATAGAGTGCATAAGAAATTACTGCACTTATCGGCGTATAACTATTGCAACTAGAAGGCGTAATAGCCAGACAGCCAGACTTCCATTTTCCTCTTATATTTTTCATCTTCTAATCTTATATCCACGCCAATCGCGTATTTCTGATTTTCTTTCTGCCTCTTATTCGTAACGATTTATCTTTTCTGACACAGTCATCGTAAAAATGTCTTACTCAGCAGCAGCATTATCATCATAGCCATCGTCATCATTACCACTACTAGCATCATAATGAACAATGTCAATATTTTTCTTCTTCTTGATGTGCGCACGTAATTTGTAAAGAATATGTATTTTTGTATCAAATTCATTTAATATCCTCCGGTCTGAAACATGTGCCAATAAAAGCGAAAACATATACGGCAGTCAGAAAACTAGGAAAATAAATCTAATCAAATTAGAACGACGCTTGTTTCCAAAACCCTCTAAAGCATACTTGCGATCAATAGTCGAAATTTGTTTTCAATTTCCAGCCATACCAATGAAAACCACAATGTTGCTTATACAGTTTGGCTTCCTAATATTTCGATATCGCCTTCTAATTTGCAGATGCCTTGCAAATAACAATCACTGTTTTCATGCGCTCGATGCACTTAATTAACTTGAGTGCAAATGGTATTCGTGGCTGCTTTTTGTCTTTTACGAAATTCATTTTGTTTTAGAAAAATCTTTAAAATCCGTCTGAGATCTCGTTTGGTGTGCTATTGATTCTGTAGGGAAACATCAAAACAATAAAATAAATCATTTGTAGGAATAACTTTCTACGAACGCATCATCAGTTTGTATGTGTGGAAAGACTGTTATGCAGCTAAATGTCTGATCGGAAAATACATGTGCATCTATCTATCCCTTTATCTACGTACTCAGATTTCTCTGAATATAAACATCATCTACTTTTTCATTTTCTGCATGAATTTCTTATACACTCGATGATCCTTCATTGTATCCATTACACGCACAAGAGTAGTACCTTCCAGGGTTGCTTGGGCTTTGGTGCTACCCACCCCCACCTTAACCTCCATCGTCAGGATCTCTATTTCTAAGTATTTTTCTTTACCTTGGGTAAGAATATTGCATTGCACTGCCATTCTATCTATGCAGTCTTTAGAACGTTAATGTGCTCCCTACGATATGATTCTCAAAACATTGTATATCTTTATTCAGAGACAGGTACCTGTACGATGCCAAGACAGTGATATATTCCCGGGATGAGTTTGGATGACAAAGTCTCACAGGACTTTGCTTTTCAGAATATTGTTGTCATATAATGGTGTCAAATCGCTCTGCATAGTTTGCCTTGTTTCTGTATATTTAGTTCATGGGAAGGGATAATTTGCTGTCTCGAACATTTTACTCTATCTGATTAAAATTGTACCAGCAACCGCGAAATGAGGCGCGCTCCTTCTTATGTTTATACTAATAAGACTGGGGAGCTCATCTCTTTTTGAACGGAATAATCAATAACCATTACTAGACAATATCATTTATGACTGAATTATACACCCCCCCCAAAAAAATGGTGCTTTCTTGTCTCCCGCAAGGGTTTTCGTCTCATTACGTCCATTGTCTGATTCTCGTTACACTGTTCATTCCCTTCATTATCTTTAGGAAGGTTTTTGTTTTCAATTAAGGCTGGTAATTGTCCATCACTCTCATTGACATGATTTTCAATTTTATTCTTGTTTTTACTATATATACACTCCCCTTTGTCTTGAACCAGTTTTACTATGCTGAACTATCGTGTTCTAATGCTCCCAAGGAGTTACATTATGCATACGTTAGACCTGTTATGCAGTGTAATATGTTCGATAATATTATTTCGGACCATATACTATTGTACCTCATCATTAGTCCAACCCATGGTTCAAATGGTTTCCTTTATTGATCCTTATAGTTTTTCGACTGACAAGTTTGCAAAGTAAATGCTCTGAGTTACACATCTCACATTACACGTCTCTACTTCCGGTCGGATGTTGCCAGTAACATAACGGCGACATAACATCTATTTATGATTCATTTCTTTCAAAACGCGTCCAATCGTCTATAAAATGGAGATGACCAATACTTTGGGGATGCTTTCCATAGATGGTAGTCTTCCTTACATTCTGTGGTACTTGTTTGCGGAATTAGCACATGGACGAAAATGACCTTTCGTTGAAAACTGTTTTGTCTGATTCCTGAAAAAGCTTTAATGTTGCTTTTCATCGTAGTACTTTCCTCTTCTTCCTCCTCACTTCGTCGTGTTCTTGATGTTATTCTTTTTCTGTAGTTGTGGTGGTAGTAGTATCACTAGTAGTGGTTGTGAGGCTAGGCAAGGAGTATGATTATTAAACTAGTCACACTATGTCTGGAAATAAGAAGCACGCTATACAATCTTTTAAACTGCTTTATTTCATGTTGCTGCAGTCCAAAGTGAATCTTACTGCACACTAGCACAGGGATATTATGTGGGTTTTTTTTTACTCAATTTAACCCATACTATTTGGACAGGGGCCCCGAGTGGCCGAGTGGTCTAAAGCGCTCTCCGTTACGGATCACTGTCATCTCACTTCTGTCTGCGTGGGTTCGAGTCCTGGATTCGGCCAATGTGGGTATGTGAGAAAGCTTGCCAGTAGCTTCTCTTGGGTCGGTGGTTCTTCCCGGGGTTTTCCCGGGTTCTTCCTCCACCATTAATACTGGCCACCATGCATCATGTGCTGAAAAAAGGCGTTAAACCCCACAACAACAACAACTGATCGGACAAAGTTTCAATGGACCATATTGCATTTCATCATTTGTCGTTGTTTAATTAAGAAATACTTGTTTAGATTATATTTAAGCTAGCTTATAAAACCTTACATTTATCTTTTATCGCTTTCATATAGGAAACGGGTTTATCGAAGACAACGAGTTGGATAATTTTCTCATGGAACTCGTAACCAGCGTAAATGCCCAAGACGTTGGTCCAGAGGTAAGGTGGCAAGTGTTTATTAAGTATGAGGAATATTTGTGATAACAGGCAAAGAAATTAAGATTTTATAAGAGTTTATTTTTGAAAATGGCATTGTGTCTTCGTATCTATGATACGTATAGAGATTTAAAGAAATGGAAAATAACAAGCTATTGGTTTAACTGTTGTGCAACGTGTAACGTCAAATAATAAAACCAATTGATTTTTCTTCATTATATCGGAAAATAAGGTTTGCAGACGCCTTTTGATTGGTCATACGTAACTCATTTGCTATTAACACTGTGAAGAAATAATTGTCATGTTGACTCATCATTATGTTTTCAAATGGTCACCGTAAAAACCAAACAAATACGAAAGAACAACAAAAAAGAAACTCAAGCATTATTTTATAATATGTGATACAAGTCTGAATGATGCTTTTACATAATCGGTGAAGTGTAATTTACTCTATCCTCAAGTTTCCCGCGAACACGTGTTATTTTCCTTCATTAATTTCCTGGCTTTCTTTTGAAAGAAAATACAGCTTTCCGATATGTCAGCAGGAACATTTCAAAGACGATATCAGTATATTGTAACTAGAAAAAAATACACCAGAGGGTGGAAAGAGATTGTTTCATCCATGAAGCGCTAGTAGATCTGAATTCAATTTATTTTCCTCGAAATCACATGTACTAAACACAATCGATTCTGTACTCGGTGCTTATAAGACAGTTACATGTACTATTTGTTGATTTGGTCCACACCTATACACTGTTTCAGACATGGTGATTAAAAAACAACATCTATTTAGCACAATCATTACTGTTTTCTTACCGTTAACTTGGAGTTACACTGCAGCCTTTCCATGCAAGATATCGATTTGGCTAGAAATAAATGCGAAACTCTCAAGTTTTCTCTGTACTTACACAAGTCTCTTTTGGGAAAATTTTACTCTTTTAGTTATAAAAATGTGTTATTTGTCATACTGTAAAAAAAGTATCAAATTCTTGCGGTTGACCTTTCTATAAAAATAGTCAACTACAAAAATGTTCATTCATTTTCTGGATGTTTAAGAAATTTTTCAAACCTGATTCTGACGTGGTGTATTTCTTTTCTCACAACAACGGATTGCAAAGTCACATGTCTACATCTGGGTTTGGATGATATTGTTTTACATAGAGTAGACGGTGGTATGACACTAATTCAGTTTCTTACATTTCATGATAGATTTCTCATCGTGCTGTTTTCCACAGGTTGTATCCAAAGCGGCATTAGAAGAGGCCAAGAAGTTATTGTTGAGCGCTTTCGACGAGAACAAGGACGGAAAAATAGATATAGTTGAGGTAAGTATAAGAAAAGGACAACAATTTTCAGATTCAAATGCACATAGGGTCCTCAGTGGCAAATCCCCCACCCCCGTAGTTTAATGTAAATATATTTTCCCTTCTCCAACAGAACTCATGCACATTAATTTGTGTGTAATATTGATCGTCTTGAATCGATATTTAGGAAATGTTGCCCATGCGCAAATACCTCCTAAAGTAAAAATTCAATCTGGAAAGAACGTTTCCATAATAGATGTTTAGCAGGGTCCATGGGTGACATCCACTGAAATTATTTCAAAATAGAATTTTGTTAGCAGATGGTACCATTTAACCAGTTTCACATCATTCACAGGTCTCTTTTATTGTTGAGAATTTGCAGTTTAGAAATAGTCAGAGCTATACTGAACGCATATGCAAAATAATCCAAGTGATAGATTTATATGTACACCATAGAAAATAATCCAAACGGTAGAATTATATTTACATTTTCGTATATAATACTATAAATGAGAGGTAAAAAAATTCTCTTTTTATGCTGAATCTTTCTGTACCAAAAAAATAATGGTTTGAACAAAAAAGATTTTTCAGTTTTTCTGAAAGTTTATTACCTAATTACTCGACTGAAATGCTAACAAAAAAAAAGAGTCATGTAATGTAATTTATTTCATTCCCATCGCCCGATGTATAAACATTATATCTCTTTCAAAGCTATGAACAGAATAGGCCGACATTTTGCGATTTATGAAAACACATGGGTGGTATCCCGTGTGTCCAAAATTAATAGTATTTTGAACAAAATATTCTGGTGACAATAGCCTCTTTTCAAATGGTAAGCATTGCATTGTTTTCGTCAATCAGTCGACTTAGGTATGCGTTTTGCGTCAATATTGGTGAGGAAACCTTACGTGTGCAGAAAAGCCCGACCCCGGTTTAAATATATATATGACTCGGGGGAAATTGGTAAACATTTTTGTATTTTGAAATACTCATTAAAAATCAACATTAATATAATCGATTATTGAAAATGCCTTGTGTAGTAATAATTTTGCTTTGCTCTCAGCTGGCCCAGATTTTGCCGATGGAAGAGAACTTTTTGCTCTTCTTCAGACGAAACAACCCGCTTGAGTCCAGCGTGGAATTCATGAAGGTAAGAACCTCTCATCTCTAAATCGATAAACATTTATTCATTAATGCCCCAAATGCCCGACACAACCGTGAAACAATAGTGCCACAGTGTATTGATTTCCTAATTGCACCTTATATTGATTTCTTAATCGCTCTTTATAAAGAAAAGATATTGACACAATGACTGTATTGTTCCTGTGACATTTGACAGACATGTGTTATTATCCTTATATAACAAAAACATCGAACCTTTACATTGTAAGGCACAAATACAAATAGATAATAAAACGGGCAATCATGTCCCATGGCAAACGCTGAAAGGAAGGATGTTAATGTAATGTAATAAACAGAGATCTGAAACGATATTTAAAAATCGAGTATATGGACTTACTAGTATTTTTTATATGAGGAGAAGGACTTATTGTTGCATATGAGGAAATAGACTTGTTGCCTGCATATGAGGAAATGGACTTGTTGCCTGGATATGAGGAAAGGGACTTGTTGCCTGGACATGAGGAAATAGACTTGTTCCTGGATATGAGGAAAGGGACTTGTTGCCTGGATATGAGGAAAGGGACTTGTTGCCTGGATATGAGGAAATAGACTTGTTGCCTGGATATGAGGAAAGGACTTGTTGCCTGGATATGAGGAAAGGGACTTTTTGCCTCGGTATGTTGTGAATCTAATCAATCTAAGCAACGTTTTGTCTAATGTCTAATGTCATGGGCAATGGTACAGATTCACTGGATCCGTACGGGATGGAATTAGACGCTCCCGTCCCCACGAGTCTCCCAACTATGGGTAAAATAGTGTGATGATAGCACAACATCACTGGGCGGAAGTCTTTCTCGATGAAGTCAACGGTCAGGGTGGAGTGGCCATGTGCTTAGGGCCAGGGCGTCCCACACTATCAGTAGATTTCGGCTGTGGTCATCAGTCTGGAGAGGAATGGGCTCGGCCAGGCTGTACCTTGCCCCTTGACACACAACGTTAAGACAACTAACAATTCTTCCATACTGGATCGGTCTCATCCCGGGTCAACAATGACCGCACCTTCCGATGCACACCAGGACGGAGGTGACACGTATGCTATTGATGCCCCCACTGCAAAGATTCATGGAGAGACGACATCATCATCAACACTGAGGGCAGTGGGACAGTTGAAAGAATTTACACATGAGTTGGATAGGTACAAATGGAACATTAGGCTCTGAAAAAAACTTTGGCGAAATAACAACAGACGAAGAGCAAAAGCTCTACTTGAGCGGAAGGGGGGGGGGGATATACACCATCATGGCCTTGGATTTCATGTCCACAAGGGCATTGTGAACAGCATCATGGATTACTTCCCAGTCTCAAGCAGGCTCATTATCATCCGCCTGAGGGCGACTCCCTTCAACATCAAAATTATACAGGCTTATGCACCCACATCTAACTATGACGACAACGAACTGGATAAATTTTACAACCAACTGGAAGATGTCATTGACAACTCACCCAAGAAGGACATTCTGTTTGTACAAGGAGACTGGAATACAAAGTGGAAGTTGATTCACAAACTGGCAAAGCACATGTGGACCCTTCTGCAGTGCAGAAACAAATTAAAGAGGACTCAGGCCCTTAAAAATTTGCTGCCTACAACAATCCTGTGCCAGCCAACAAATTCGACCCTCACAAAGCATCTAGAAGATGGACCTGGCATATTCCAGATGGACAACATCACAACCAGTCTGACTACATCTTGGTGAAAAAACGATTCTGCACAGGACTGAATATCGCCAGATCACGAAGTTTTCCAGGAGCAGATATTGGAAGTGACTATGATTTATTAATGACAACATTTCGCCTCCACCTGAAAATGATCAAAAAGCTTAACCAACAAAAATCAGATTTGAACTTGAAAAATGGAAAGATTAAAAAATCTCAGAAGTCTTAAAAGCAACGATACGTGATAAATTTACACCATTGATAACCCTGGACAACAAATACATCAACTTCGAATACTTAACGAGATCATTGGCAAATATCATCTAATAAAGAAATATTGGGTCACAACAGACGTCCTTGAACTATGCGACAAAAGAAGAGGACTTAAAAAGGGGAATAAAAGAGCTAGAAAATACAGAGAGAAAAACCACAAAATTAGGAAAAGCACAAAATGGCAAAGGAATCCTGGATAGAAAGACAGTGCTGCAAAATCGAGGACATTCTGAGTAGAAATGATAGCAAACTGGCATATCAAATGGTGAAAGATCTCACAACCTATAAACAAGGGAAAACTAACCACCATCCAAAACAAATCAGGAAAAAGCCTCACAGAAGATCAAGAGATCCTTAAGCTATGGACAGAATACTGCTCAGAATCTTACAGTCATAAGACACAAGGAGATCCAGTAGTACTATATTGCCTTCAGGCAGAAGAGATTGATGATAACCCCATTCTTCCTGAAGAAGTATAAATTGCAGTTAGGTCGCTAAAGAAAGGAAAGTCAGCTGGTGTTGACAACATACCAGCAGGAGGAGAAGAGATAATCACAGTCCGGACAACAGTCTGCAACAAAATATGACAGACAAGAGAATGGCCCACCCCACGGATTCAATCCTTGGTCATCGTGCTCCCCAAGAAAGGAAACATACAGCTATGCCAAAACTACAGAACCATAAGTCTGATCAGTCACCCGAGCAAAGTCATGCTGAAGATAATTCTCAACAGACTAAAGCTTCAAGCAGAGAAATGTATTGATGAAGAGGCTTCCGAGCAGGAAGGAGCACCACATAACAAATCTTCTATCTTAGACTCCTTTGTGAGAAATACCTTCAGTATCAGCATAATATATACCACGTCTTTACAGATTTCAAAAAAGACGTTGAAAGGGTATTGCATGCAGACTTATGGGCAACTATGAGGAAGTACAACATCAGCTCAGACCTGGTGCAGGTTGTTGAGCACCTCTATGACACAGCCACAATGCTATCCTTGTCAATATCAGCAAAAGAGATTGATTTCGAACTACAGCTAAAGTCAGACAGGGATGTATGCTGTCACCTGCACTTTTCAACATTTTCCTGGAAAGGATCATGGAGGATGCCTTGTATGACCACAAGGACAATGTCAGCATCTGAGGAAGAACAATCACCAACATTTGTTTCACAGAAGATATTGATGGTTTAGCAGGAGAGGAAAAAGAACTGGTTGACTTTGTTGAGCACGTTGAAACAACCTCCAGAGCATACGGTATGGAGATTGGGGCCGAGAAAACCAAACTGATGACAAACAACACCAACGGCATCAGTGCAGAAATAAAGGCCAGTGGACAGAAGCTGGAAAGAGTCACAAGCTTCAAGTACTTTGGATCAGTTATCACAGATGAGGGCTCCAAATCAGAACTACTTTGCATGATGCCCAGACAACAGCAGCAATAACAAGGTTCAGACCAATATGGAAAGATACTAACATTGCTTTTGTTTTCAAAATCAGGCTGATGAGCTGGAATGTTATATTCATCTTTCTTTATGCTTGTGAAATATGGACACTCACATCAGATCCACAAGGATTCAAACTTTCGAAATGAGATGCTACCGCAAGATCTTGGGCATCTCATACATTGACCATTTAACCAACGAAGAAGTCCACAACATGATCCAACGAGCTATTGGATCCTACGAAGACCTCTTGACCACTGTAAAAAAGCGTAAACTGAAGTGGTACGGTTATGTCCCAAGATCATCTGGACTGGCGAAAACAATCTTGCAAGGTACGGTGCGACGGTGCAAAAGAAGAGGCAGACATAAAGCAGAGGTGGGAAGATAACATTAAGGAGTGGAGAGGCATGGGATTAAGAGATTCCCAAAGGGCAGTAGAGAATATGGAAAGAGAATCGGTTGTAAAGTCAAACGTGGTGCCCCAACAACCTCTTGGGTTAAAGGGTTGATGATGATGATGATGATATCTAATGTCAAAGTAACTTCAGGAGAAACTATTCTATACAATTATAAATGAGGATTTCGGATTAACAAACTGAAATGAAAACTTATTTACTTACCTCAATCATCACAAATATTTGTGAATCACTTTAAAACGGTGACTTTCTTCTTCGGTGAATATAGGTGATATCCTAGCACTCCACTTAATGGCAAAAAAATGATGAAATTATGGGAAGAAAAAATGTTTTGTTGGCAATCATCTGACATTTACATCGCTTGTATTTATTGCATGACTGGTTTTGATGTGTGGTTTCCTCTCAGACAACATGAAGGATTAATCATCAAGCAAACTGCGAAGTTTTCATTGTTCTTGTAGTGTTTTATGTGAGTGGCCATTAATAAAGTATTCTTTGAAAACAAATTGTCATTAGTGTTTTATGCGAATGGCCTTTAATGAAGTACTCTTCGAAAGCAGAGTTCTTTTTGGTGTTTCAATGAGAGTGGATCTTTGTTAAGATACTCTGAGTTCTTTCTAGTGTTTTGATGTGAGTCATTCTTAGTAAAGCACTCTTTCAAAAGAGTGCTAATAATATTTAGATACTTATTTTAGAACACGTATATGGTCAGTGAGAATTTACTGCATAATAGTAAATAAAAACATGCCCTGGATATAAATCAG
Organism: Sinohyriopsis cumingii; assembly: GCA_028554795.2. NCBI lineage: Eukaryota > Metazoa > Mollusca > Bivalvia > Unionida > Unionidae > Sinohyriopsis > Sinohyriopsis cumingii. Next base: position 125,981,911 of record CM068838.1, read on the forward strand.
ACACGTACGTTTTCATGTAAGCAAACAGGTCAATACATCTGAATAAGTAGGACGTACATATATAGTATCAAATGCTCCAAACAACATGGTTCTAATTTAGTTTCAGAAAGTGATTTTGGAACATTCATTTAAGTATAAAATTAGAGACTTTTTTCCTCAAAAATTATATACTTATTCCATGTCAGTTTTTCAGTTGCGTCTTGTCTCTCTCACTTTCCTTTTGACGGAATTAGGAGGAGAAAGTGCCAGTACGTCTAACTCAGCCTTACTGTACGTTATCGGATATAGATCATTTCTTTGCGTAAATCTTTATTTTTACACCTGTTGTGTAATGCGTCACCTTGATGCTTATATCTGTTTATTGTTTGTTACTACTACCAGGGGAGGCCAAAACGTTTCTGGCGCCCTAGGCGAACTAAAACTTTGGCCCTCCGAAACAATAAACTACCGCCTAATTTGTCTCCCCCCCCCTTACAGTTTGGCACCTTATGCGATTGCCTAGTTCACCTATATGGTCGCAGCAAGCATTGGCTACAGCTAACTACTACTACACTACTATTATAAATCATTTATTCTCGATTGACCATTGAGCCAAGTGCTCATCTCACACATTATGGATACGTATCAAAGCATACAGTATTCACATTATGTGCAATAAAATACACGTATAAAATGAATACAAGTTTTATCATAGTAGTCAAGCATTAAAATAAGGTAAGTTCGTAAGCAGTCTTTTTTAAATAATATTTTGAGTTTTAAAAGCTTGTCTTATACCTGTTTGTAAAATCAGTAAATTCAGAAAAAGCTACATTCTATCAGGTAATCTATTTTTGACCCATTTAATGTATTGCTCTTTTGAAGTACTCAGTTCTACATGTTTGTGATACTATCTAACGTTTTTGAACAGGTCAAGAGTCGACTATGAACATCAGAGACTGGAGTTAAATATAGGTTGTTTTAAGACTCATTCTTTGTACATTGTGTACTCGATTTATTAAAACATTTAATTGGTGTAATATATCCTATGTAGAGAGTCAAGAGGCAGCTTCGAGATTATCATAGAAACAATACTAATAAAAGGTGGGGCTATGTACACCATCTTTACTAGGAATTCATTTATAGTGTGCTGTATGTAAGGGGAGATTAAAAAGTTTTGATCATTTGCCATGAAAACTTGTAGCAATGCTTTGCTTTGTTCCAATTTTAATGAATATAGACCGGATCTTATTTCAACTAATTCATCATATAGTGAAAACCATCTTTGCCCATTTGCCCGACGTATGTTGGAAAATGTAAATATCCTGCCATATAAACGTCTCTAATTTTTCCCTAAGGATCTGAACATTCTTGCAAGGCTCGGTCTTGTTTTTTGGTTCTTTCCTTGCTTTCGTCAGTATTATCTGGTAATAATGTGCTTGCACGGTAATTCTGATGTAATCATTGGCAATATATCCCAAAACACGTTACGTCGTCTTCGCAGAAATATAGATATGGCCGAATTATGAATCTGATGATCTTCCTTCCCAAACTGACAGATGAATACTATTAGTCTTTGTGCTAAACAGATTCCATTGCAGGTACTGTAACTCGCCTGACTCTGAACAACATTGCTTCACTTATAGCCATTAAACTATTGTGACCCTGTTGCTTGTGACTTCTTTAAGATACCAGCTTCGACACTTACCAGCACCAAGACCATCATCACGTTATCCGCGACAGCGAGATTTGATCGGCATTGGATAATTAACTATGGGATGATGGGATTTATGTGCAATATACTATCACTTTCAATTGCATGTGAGTAATTTCTAAAATCAGCTATAACACATTCGTGAATCGTTTATACGTTCTATTTTCGCGCTTGCAATCTAGCAACAATCTATAATGAATCTCATTTAACTCTATCACATTATATATATTTAAACGAAAGCTGTATAAGCGAATTATACACACGTATTTATATGTTGTACATATTGCATGTCTTTCTTTGAATGCATCAGCCTATTGTTAGTCAATTGTTTTTCACGAACTTCCTCCCCCCCAAAAAAAACCACGATGAGCAGCAAACAAGAAGTGATTGAACTAGACAAAGTTGTAATGTGTTGTGGAGCCTGAGGGCTAAACATGATGAGTGTGGCGAAACTGCTTCCATTTCTCTTAATTACATTGTACTGCTAATGGGAAATTCAAATGGATCCATCAGACAGTGTCTGCCATTTTTGCATGAATATTTAAGTACATTTGTTACCTAAAGGCAAAACAAATATCAAGGCTTCTGTGGTACTATAGGCACACAACAGTTGACAATCTGCGTTTACTCTTTTACAAAAAACTTGCATGTCAGAGACTTTTCGTCTTGCCATGTACACACATGTAATAGCGAACAACATTCTGTTATTTGAGGGGTTTCTGTTATGCTATGGGCACGCATTGGTTGACAATCTGCTTCACGCTCTTACGAAATTCCCATTATCAAGGCGTTTTTCTTGCTATGGGCACGTACCAGTTGACAATCTGCCTCACACTCTTAGAAAATTTCTATTAACAAGGCATCAGTCATACTATAACTGCGCATCATAGAACGATTTTCATTTACGCCATTACAAAACTCCCATTATCAATGGTTGTGTCATGTTATGGGCGGTTGACAACCTGCCTTAAGCCTAAACAAAGGCCTATTATCAAGACCTCTACCATGCTATGGGCACACATCGGTTGACAATCTGCCTAACGCCTCAACAAAAAGCTATTATCAAGTTAGAAAACACATATTAACAAGGCATCAGTCAGGCTATAGCTGCGCATCAGATGACGATGTTCATTTACACCATTTCAAAACTGCCATTATCAAGGCTTTCTATTATTGTTTGGGCACACATCGGTTGACTATTTGACCTCACGCCATTTCAAAACTGCCTTTATCTAGGTTTTCTATTATTCTATGGACATACATCAGATTAAGTTTTGGCATGGACCTTTACAAACCTCCCTTTAACAAGCTTCTCTCATGCTATCGACACACACCAGAAGACGATCTACCTTAAGGCTTTACAAAACTCCCATTAACAAGCGTCTGTCATGCTATAGGTATACACTGGTGTGGGTGTGTGTGTGTGTGTGTGTGTGTGTGTGTGTGAGTGAGTTTTATTTTTAAGGTGGCTTTAACAATTTTTCAGTCATATCGATACGATGTCTGCATTGTGACAGTTTATTGTAATGTCTAGCACTGGGGCATCATACCGTAGACATATAGCATGATGTCCTACCCACACATTATCCTGAGACCAGGCCGACCAGTCCTAACACTAACATCTTAATGCTGAGCGCCAGGCGAGGCAGCTGTTAATACCATTCATGTAAGTCTTTGGTATGACTCGGCCGGGGATCGAACCAACGATCTCCCGCATCCGAGGCGGACGCTCTAACCACTATGCCACCGGAGCGGTAGGTACACACTGGCTGACTATCACCATAACAAAACTCCCATGAAGTAACCGACTAATTGGTTTCTTCTGCAGTCCGAGTAAATACAGAATGGAATATTAGAACTGTCATACATTTCGTAAACGAACGCAAATACCTGCCTTGTAAATAACCATCGGTTGAAAAGCCATCACAAAGTTAAACCTACACTTGCTGTTAAGATATTATTAGGAATATCAATAGTACATAAATAGGGGAACAGTCAGCAATAACAGTTTTGATCGCCAGAGGAAGGACCTTTCTGGACAGTCTGGTTGTAGTGTTATATCGCCTATTATCAGCCAACGGTTTTGATTTGTCAAATTAGGTCCATCTTAATACACATGCTATGCTTTTTTATGAAGTGCATACAAATATGAATATAAAAAAATTATATGCCACTGAGCAATGCACAACCAATCGAGTCTTAACTGAAATTAATAATGCCTTTCTTGCACTTAGTGATGTGCGATGATGATTTAGGCGGCAAACCATTTCACTTTTGTGTCAAACATGCAGGGGTGAAAAATTGTATGACACTATAGTTTACATGAAACATCAATGAGACGAATCGTGGGCTTGTCAAAGTTATTCTCATCGTTGGCGGAATGGTGTAACCTATAATTTTTTCAGTTCTTCCTGACGAACGTTTCTAAATTTGATTAGGTAGTACTTTTATATTTTTAGATGAAAAACCTAGTGCAAAAGTATCACCAGCTTAAGAAAGTCTGATTCAAATCTTTTTGCTTGAAGACATATTCAATGCATGGGCAATAGTATTTTATATCTAATGCTATTCGTCGTATACACTGTGCTTTTGTGGCTTAGAGTTCTAAATTAATATGGGTCGAAAGTTGTTAATACAACAAATCGTAGTGGAAAAATCAAGACTTTTTGAATCCAGATTTTTGAGGCACATTGTCTCAGCGTAAGAGAGGTTATGTCTAATATACCAAAATATTTTATTCACTGCGTGGAGGTGGTTAACTTGCGATGAATTCGTAGTCTTGTAAATATAGTGTGGTAAAGTAACTGATTACGTTACTCTGAGTCCAAGGTGTTCTATATTCCAAACTGCCATATATCCAAAACTGCTTACGAATATTGACAGAACAGATTAGGAAACGTTCTGTAGTTGTTTGGTTGAAAAATATCGGCGACTGAAATTCGTGTTTCTGCATAATGTAATATTGTGGCTAGCAGGAAATGTTTAAAACTGTGTAGTCATGGAATATTCATTTTATGGCTTTTCGTCTACATGTACAATTGTTATTGAAGGACATTTACAAACCCGGACAGACTCAACTCAGCGGCATACGGAAGAGTAAGTTTGGCTGTTACCTTAAAATATGCGTAGAGGTAATTACGTCATGGCGCAGGATTCAGACTTCCTCCCTCCGTCAACATCGATGGGTACAACTTGGAAGTTGTTGAGAACTTCACATACCTCGGTTCCAACATCTCCAGCTCACTCTCCATTGATTCTGAGGTGAACGGCAGGATTACCAAGGCAGCAGCAGTGATGGCCAGATTTAACCAGATGGTCTGGAACTACCCCAACCTCGCCGAAAACACCAAACTGCGTGTCTACCAGGCCTGCGTGCTCAGCTCACTCCTATACACAGTAAAATATGGACCACCTATGCAAGGCACGAGAGGAAACTCAACATCTTCCGCCTGAGATGCCTGCGGCGCATTCTGTACGTCCAGTGTCAGGACAAAGTACCCAACACAGAGGTTCTAGAAAGCGCCAACATGAACAGCATGTTCTCCATTCTCAGCGAGTGGCGCCTTCGCTGGCTCGGCCATGTCAAGAGAATGGACCAAGGCCGCATTCCCTAGGACCTGTTATATGGGGAGTTAGTAGAAGGTGCACGACCGACTGGACGACCACTCTGCGCTACAAAGATATTTGCAAGAAGGACAGGAAGACAGTCATCATCAATGTCTACGACTGGGAGAGCTATGCTAACGGCCGTTCCACCTGGCGCCTAGCTGTCAGACAGTAGTTCAAAAAGCCGAGGAAGACAGAAACATAAAGCAAGCTGAAAAGAGAGCTAGAAAGAAGGAGAAACAAAAGCTTACTCTGGAGCTACACCATCGTCTCCCGTAGAAGGACGGATACCAAGAGAGGTAATTGGTTCTGTTAAAATCGGAACGGAAGCTTAGGTAAAGAATAAATAGTCCCATAAAGTAATCAGAATAACTGTGGAAAATACTTACATGAATGTAAACAAAATTTCTTTTTCTATGAAGATTTGAGTTAAAAATAGCACACATTAGTCACTAATTACCAATTCTTGCATATAAGTCGTTTAGTTACATATAAACAGATTACTTCGTTTTCCAATGATCATGTAAAAATTAACGATTCTTGGACTGTCAACGTGACAGTGTCTTAGTGGTTGGGGACCTCTGTGTGTGTGTGTGTGTGTGTGTGTGTGTGTGTGTGTGCGTGTGTGTGTGTGTATATATATATATATATACGATAGATTAGGATAAATGTTAGGTAAATACGAGTTTTGACGTTTTGTTTCAATACATGTAGGGTTTGTTTTAAGTTGCGTACATTTAAGTATCTTGTATATATTAGAACTCATATTCATTATTTCCCGCCATTGTGCAGGGTATATAAAGGGTAGGATAAAATTCTGCTTGATATTTATTGAGAGGTTTGCATGCACTGTTTTCTAGGTTAATTTATTCACTGCGGTAAAAGCTAGAGGTTCAACGCCTTATTACCGTGTGTTCACGGTCGTTTTCTTCACAGTGTAATCTAATAAGGATTTGGTTGCTAGGAGTCCAGAGTCTGTTAGACACTATTTGTTAGTGCAAGGCTTATGGTGCTATGATTTTCGAGTCTTGTGTATACGATGTGGTCCGATAAATAATACTGTATGGGTTAAATTGTTACGAGGTCTTTAGTCTTTTATACAGGACAGGGGACGAGGTACAATACGATTTAATATTCTTTATGGCCGTTGCAATCACATTGTTTAATGACATTGAACATTGATTTACAATACATTATCTGTCTCACTGTAAACATTAGATGGCCTCTCTACCATGACTCATATATATATATATATATATATATATATATATATATATATATATATATATATATATATATATATATATATATATATATATATATATATATATATATATATATATATATATATATATATATATATATATATATATATATATATATATATATATATATACGTGACACGAACGCAAAATTGAAATGTACTTTACTCAGTTTGATATTGGTTCCTCCTGATTATTTTCAATGCTTAGTAATGTAGTTTTCACCATTCAGCCTGTCATTTAGTCACGTAAAGTGCTTTGCTTATATGCGACATTTACTTTATGCGTTTTGTTTTGTTGTTATAAACTATTTCTTCCCATGAAGAAGAGATTTATTAACTTGAAGGGTTGATAAATTGGTTTGTAACTGCACCAATTGGTGAGCTAATAATTCTATAGCATAATACGTAACTTTTATCGAAACCGACAACAAAGAAAGCCCACTCTAAGCTCCTTTACATAGCTCCTTTACATATAGCATAATATGACAATTTCATACAGACAGCAAACAAAGTCCACTCTAAGCTCCTTTATATATAGAATAATATGACAATTTCATACAGACAGCAAACAAAACCCACTCTAAGTTCCTTTACATATAGCATAATATGACAATTTAATACAGACAGCAACAAAAGCCCACTCTAAGCTCCTTTCCTCAACTTTTATTACAATTTGCAGTGTTCCTTTCTACTATTTTCCAGTTTAATTTAACCATTGCAGTTGATGAAGCATGTTTTTAATTAATTCTTTGCAAATTCTACCACCTCTCTTTTCCGGCAGTCTTTTATAATTAATACATTTTGAATATTCAGTTCACCAACCCATCTGCCTTTTAACGAGTCATGTACATTTAAATTCCATTAACTGGTTGATTTACTCCGTGAAATGATTGATGTATTTTCACTTATTTTCACTTAAGTCTCTAAGCATAACATTTACATTTGTAGTAGTTAAAACTTGTCGTGAATCAATCTCACCTCCATAGCAAACTCATTAACCTACAAAAGGACATCCCTGTTTCGAGAACTATGGTTGATTGGCCTTAGACAAAATATCGGTAGTCTTTATAAATGATTATATGGTACGGATGTGCCCCACAGTGTATCACTGGCCTCAAGTCGTGCTTCGATTTCAGTTTTCAATCAAAATCGATCGTTATATTAGGTGTCAGTAGCCATACTTTATTAAAACCAACAATTCTTTGCCATGGTTGGAAATGGGTAACATTACTGTTTTTTTTTTTATGTCCACGCCATCTGTATAGGCATACAGGTTTCCCATTTATATGGATTCAGATCAGATATGGGGTGAAGCGTGACATGAACAAGACTCTGGGCTGGCAGATTTTTTGTATTGTCTTCTGACAGACGTTTAAGGAATTACGGTCCGTTTGGACTTTAAACTCTGCCACTCATGGTCGTTTCCGATTCATTACTTTTAAAGGACTTCATGGACTGAAATCGATTTTGGCGTGAGGCTTTACACGTAGACGATCTAAGTCAAATCAGAATTAAAGTTTACGATGGAACTTTGATAAGAAGTAGAAGACCTCGCATGATTTAAAATCTCTGGACTACTTTCTACCATTTACTGCTATTCATTATTTCACGCCATTGTTGTTGTTGTTCTATGGTTTAACGACATTTTTCAGCACAATATAGGCTATACATGGCGGCCAGCATAACTGGTGGATGAAGAACCCTGGAAAACCCAGGGAAGAACCACCGACTCACGAGAAGCTACTGGCAGGCTTTCACACGTACCCACGCTAGCCGAGCCTTGGACTCGAACCCAAGCAGACAGAGGTGAGATGGCAGTGATCCGGAACGGTGAGCGCTTTAGACCACTCGGTCACTCGGGGCCCCTCACGCCATTGTGCACACCACTGTGGCATATTTATCAGAAGAATACAGTAAGATATATCCTAAAGAATAGCGTTGTGACAACTTTAAAAGAGAATACTCAGACATAAAAGTACATCAATTTATATTTCTTCCCACAACGGTAATGGGTGTTAAAGTTACATTTCCATGCAGGAAAGGATCTCCAGAATGGAAAGCAGCACTCGATCTCAAAAGAGAATTTGGTAAAATCAGTTTTAGTCTTTGCTCAAATTAATAAATTAACGAAGATATAACTCAGCCTTTTAGATATTGCAGAAAACAGTTTCCATTAAAGAGTGATTGTTAGCTATTATATTTCTTGCATTAAACCATGTAAAGTATTATATCTGGTTAGCCATATGGTCCCTTTAGCTGTAAGGAAACAAATATAAATCAAATAAATCTATCAGAAACCATTACTAAAACTTCTCCGGTTCTCGACTAATGATCTATATATGCTAATTTCGTCTGTGTTTGGATGCCTTTCTGACTAATTGTCGTGTCAACATTGTAATTGTCTGATGAGAAACTCCCGAAACTGATTGTTGTCTTTGGGGAAAATAGTATGTGAAATCGTAGAACATTGTCAATTACCTGACATATCATCGTCTTTGGCGAAGGCAGTTATTCACTACTCTGAGAAACGCCGACAAGTGGAGGATAAAAATTCACGCTTGACACGTTCTACGAAATAAAACATCTAATAAGAATTACTGCCAAGCTTCTTTGGAAATTCAGAATTGGATCGAGGAACTCTCCAAAGTCCCTCTTAGCGGCAGCTATCTATTCGTCTACAAAGGCAAATGACCACTGCCATAACGTTTATTCTAAGCAACCGACAAAAATTGTTTTCTTTCTTTCACAAATATAAAAAAAATCAGTTAAGATAGTTGAAAAGCAGTTATACAGCTAATATAAGAGAATAATTGAATACTCATTTCTTTAAATTTTGTTATGCTTGATTTACTGCAGAAAATGCACTGAACTGTTGGTTTAAAATTTAAATAACATCAATAACGTGTTCATAAAATTAAGAAATATAATACCCTTAATCAGTCTGCATAAATACTTCATATGAAAAGGATTACAACCTCCATTTAATTTTTGACCTAATGGTTCGACGCTTTACGTAGAGGAGAATGAATGAATGCTTGGTCAAAGGTAAATCACCCCCACCCCCCATATATATATATATATATATATATATATATATATATATATATATATATATATATATATATATAATTATATATAATTATTATTATTATTATTATTATTATTATTATTATTATAGGTTCTCATAAACAGTAAAAAGCTTTGTAAATTTTGACAAATAATGTGTTCCCCTAGAAAACAAGGTAATGAGGAAAAGAACTTACGGTTTTAAGAGTCAAATCTAAAAATAATCCAAGGATAAAAAATTTAGAAATCCTAGTAATAAAATCTTTTAATGAATTTGAGTTCGACTCCTGATAAAATTAAAAATGGAAGGCGATGATGTATACTGTAGTTAGTATAGTACTGAAGTATCAACAGTTCTTTGATGAACCACATACAATAATATTCCGATGTTTGAATTGTGTAAATTTCAATAACTTTCTTTGTGCAAGAATTAATTCCGAGCACAATTATTTCCAGTTAAAATAATCTCTTAGAATCCAAATAATTTGAAGATAAAACCTTGACGTCAAAGTGTTTAAAAACCCAACTCAAATTATTTATCAAAACATGACTATTAAATCTGGCTACGTCGCAACACAGACGCCTGGATAAGGGTCAACCCTCCGGTAAAACCATAATTTCAAAATAATTGCTACATGTTTAAAGTCACGTTACAGCCTCGATTTCACTCTATAAATCCCACACTAAAAATGAAGAAAAAAGTGATTTTTTTATATAAAACTTCCAATCATGAAATAAGGACAGGAACTGGATCAGCTTTTAGATACAAAGTTCTAATATTAGGTTTTCAAAAAAACTGAACTGCATTTCAGGAAAATATCAAATCCAGTAAATACAATTACATTACAATATTATGTAATGGAATAATAAAAATATACAAAATTTAAAATTAACAAAAAAATAATCAAATCATATCAAATATAAATTAAATCAAATATATATTTTTATATACCGCATGATTGTTCAAAAGAACGGCGTTATTATATACATTCTCTTGCCTCAATGTCTTTGTGGCCTTGTCGCCTCTGTGCCATTTCAGTCTGTCCGCCTCAATGCCTTCGCTGATCATTCACTCAGTTCGGCATAAGAATGATATACATCTCTCCCCGAATGCTTATTGTTATTTGAACGTTTTAGGATTATCTACTATCTACCCATTTACGCGAGCTTCTCAGAGACTGCTGGGAGAAAATGTGCACGATGGCCTTGTCTCTATCCCTCTCACCCCCTTCCACCCCCTTCTTAGGTGATCAGGGGTCACATTTTCAAAATATAACATATACATGATATTTTATTTTGTGAATTTACTCGTAAGGGGAAGACACATCATTGCTGAAATGGATTTGATTTGTGACCACTGGGTCATTGTTCTACGACTCCTGGGTTATGGCAAATATTGGGTTTGGGTTGTCAGGGTATATATGTACTTCAAATTATGACCCCTGGGTCCCAGCGCGATGGATGGAAGGGTATATATATATATATATATATATATATATATATATATGGCGTTCTGTCGTATTGGGGTGGGGTTCTCCCAATATAATTTAATTAAATTAAATTGAAAGTTCCACCCTGGCTTGTTAGGTTAGAAAGTTAAATTAGTGATGATGTAGATTTACAGCTCTGAGCCCCCAGTCAGCAATGCCGACGGTTAAATTATAGAGAACACGAAGATGAAATTCAATCAATAACAATTTAATAAATGTGATAATTTAAAACGATAACTTCCAATCACTCGTCTTTCCCTCGACCAAGTGACAGCCTAATTCATCCCGTGATTTACAGTGTGAGTTCGATTTTCCCCTGTCCTTGCATCTACTCATCTATTTCTTCCCGCTGATTCCTTCCTTCCTTTCCGTTCCTCTAACTCCTTCTTTGTCTCTGTTTCCTCTCTACTATCTCCTCCAGCTTCGCTCCAGACTTCAACTTCTCCTTTCCCTCTCTATTATCTCCTCCTCCAATTCCGCTCCTAGACTTCAACTTCTCCCTCTTCTTCCCTCCTTTCCTCCGTCTCTCTATCCGAGACAACGGGACCAAACTTTAATTGGTCTGTCCCTCAAAGCTTCCTGTGAAAAACCACAAGGCGTTAACAAATGTTTAATCGAACCTCACCTCACACTATATCGACAATTAACCATCAGATAGCTGTCACTGTTTCGGCCACGCATGCATACACATCGAAATTCCCACACACTTCTTGCTGGGTAAACAATGTCGTAATAACACAGTATCAGCGAATTGTTATACAGACATCAATACATTGCGTCACGTCAGTATATACACATATATATTTAATCTCATCGTACTACAATCTGACAAAATCAGACGCATGTCTGTACATTACAAATATTCAACAATGGCAAAATCTATAATCATATGAACATATGTGTTAGTCTACTATAAAATACCCACATAGTAAATTACAATATTAACTCTTACGACGGCTGGCAAGCTATATAATTCTTTACAAATATCAACTCATTTCTTCAAAATATGCAAACATATTAACAAACAAACAACTCATTCCTTCAAAATATGCAAACATATTAACAAAACAAAGTAATTCTTCGTACTACGATTCTAGTACTAATAAAGTATACATACGACCTACAATTAAAATGCAGTCGCATTCCACAAAGACCGAACGAATATCTACTGACCTTTTGAAGCTTTCTGTACTTAGACCTTCCCTCTCTAAGATTTTCCCGCCAATAAGGAATGGCTATTCGGAGTTACGCTAACCTCTTCTCTGGGTAATTTCTCTCAGCGAACTTACTTTTGCCGGAAAACGCAGGGATATCATTCTACCCAAATCAAGGTCTCCCCCCCCCATCTCGATTCTGATTGGGTGGCGCTGTGCCCCTGTCCAATCGTCTTAGCGGCCAGTTCAACCTGTCTGTCTGTTTGCAGGGGAAAGAAGTTAGGACACTCCCACTTCTTCAGGCAATTTCTTTTGATCTTGGAAACATTTCGACACCTAGGTGATAATTGGCTGTGTGCAACTCCAATGTCCGGTCCTTCGATTCTAGCCACAACAATCTTACGTAACGGATTAGTGCTAGCCTTCGGCAGTGTTCGACATCAAACAATGACCCGTCAGAATTACCTTGATTATACATGTTTCTAACTGGGCTACTCTGGGTCGGGGTAAACATGACACCCCTCCACGCTTGAGAATAAAATCGGGATTTTATTCCCTCAAAATTACTTCAAATGCAATGGCATTAATACACGAAATAAAGAACAAAATTATCGCGACACTACACACTGAGTGCGAACATGAATATATATATATATATATATATATATATATATATATATATATATATATATATATATATATATATATATATATATATATATATATATATATAGCGATATACCATTCCAGCGCTCCTGCTCATGAAATCGGCGCCTACGTTCTCAGTTCCTTTCACGTATCTGATCTGCATCTGGTATTGTTGTAAGAACAGCGACCATCGCATCAATCGTCCATTCGACAATTTCGCCTGCGCGAGATACGCGAGTGGTTGGTGGTCGGTCTCCAAGATGAACTTCCGCCCGTATAAGTACCGCTCGAACCGTGATATACCGAACACAATTCCCAGGCATTCTCTCTCCGATACGGAGTAGTTCTTCTCGGCAGCTGACAACTTCCGACTGCCGTACGCGACGTATAACGATTCCCGTGCGACGATTCGGGTTTTATCGGTCCGATTAAATCCATCCCGACGCATCGAAATGGTTCATCGATAACGGGTTTACTCCCCAAGGGGACGGGTCGATGAGCCGTTTCCGGTGCCATTCTCTGGCACTTGTCACAGGAGAGACAGAACCGCTTAACGTCTCCCTGGACCCCTGGCCAGTGGAATTCTCTGACAAGACGGTCAAGCGTCTTGGCAATTCCCATGTGTCCACTCATGAGACTTTCGTGCGCGAGTTTTAACACTTCGTCTCGCTTCTCTTTCGGCACGACGACTTGCTTAAAGTGTTTGCGGCCTTTCCTGGCGTGGCGATACAAGATCCCCTTCTTGTATGCGAACTTCACCCCGCCATTCGGAGTTTCTCTCTCCGTTCCTGCTGCAGCGTATTTGTGCAACTGCGCCAGAGTTGCGTCTTCCTGTTGCAGCTTCCTCAGCTCGGCCGGAAGAACGTTACTCACCGGTGTCGATGTAACTTTCATCGGCTTCGCTTTCGTCTGTCGACTCTTGGACCTGGTTTCCACAGCACTCACCGGCATCGGTGTGCAGGTTTCGGGGTTCGGTTGTGGCAACACATAACGACATCCCAGTATGACGTCATGCGACAAACCATCCAAGCATGCAGCTTCAATTTTCCCCTTCACGTACGGTGAATCGAGGTCAATGACAGCCACTGGTAATGAGTCACGCGCGCTGTTCGCGTACTGAACTTCGATTACCTCCCCTGTGTAATCCTCGGGCTTAACGTACTTCTTGTCGACAAGGGCTGGGACGCTACACCCAGTGTCATACAAGATGGTGGCACCTTCTCCGTTGACAGTAGCAGACGCGAGGTTGGCTGGGTTACAACTTGCCTCCGGCTCGCGCTCCTTCCTAGCGACGGCATTCACCTGGGTCTGCCTGCCCTTGGGACAGTCCCTGGCAATATGCCCCGGGCGCTTGCAGTTGTAACACGTCGGCGGCCCTCGCCGACCTGCAAGTCCCGCTTTCGTGGGTGAGGCCTGTCCAGGTCTATGGTTGGCATCCCTACCTGTAGATCCCCCTCCGACCCTCCCGTCGCCCTGACGGTTACGGACAGCCGGCTCTACCTCAACCACACGGCGCGACTCAGTGGGTCGGGGTCTGTCCGCACCCCCGGAACCTCCACTTTTCGAGTGTGCCTGCTCGTATCGCTCCGCCATGCTAGCGATCTCTTCGAGCGTCCGGTGCTCTCTCTCTGCTAGAAAGACTGTCAACTCGCGACGGTAAGTACTCAGGACATGTTCCTTGAGTATAACCTCGCGTAGCCCGTCGTACGATCGTTCGACTTCGGCCATCTTCATCCACTTCTCAAATAACCCTCGAACACGGGTGTGGAATTGAGAGTGGGTCTCCGTTGCCTTTTTCGCCGAGTCCCGAAAAAGTTTGCGATATGTTTCTGCGGTCAGCCGATAATGGCAGAGAAGGGCCTTTTTGAGCGCATTATAGTCGTCAGCATCGTCTGCAGCTAAGCCGTGGTAGACTTCACGAGCTGCACCTTGCAAAAAAGCTGAGACATTAATCGCCCAATGTTGTTCAGGAATTTTATGAGCGTGAGCGAGTTTCTCAAACTGAACAAGAAAATCGTCGATAGATTCCTCCTTCTCGCTGAACCGCGGCATACTTATCTGGACCATTCGGTGGTCAATGAAAGGTCGTCCAGTCCCTCCAGAACTTGTGCTAGCGTCGTCCCGATCTATGTCCCTAGCCGCTAGCCTGACCTTTTCCATTTCGAGAGTGTGAGCCAGTCTGGCCAGCTCTAGCTCTCTGTCCGCTGCTATCTTAGCCAGCTCTTGCTCTCGGTCCGCTGCTATCTTGGCCAGCTCTTGCTCTCGGTCCGCTGCTATTTTGGCCAGCGCCTTCTCCGCTGCTTTTTCTGCCTTCCATTCCTTGATTCTTTCTTCAATAAATGCTGCCAGGCGATCTCCCTCGTAGCCGAGATCTTCCGAACCCGTGGCACAGTACTCCTTTATCATTTGCCTTTCTGTAGCCATATTGTTATACTAATAGGAAGTGATACCTTGTCTCGACCTTACTAACAGTGGACAGATATTACAAGTTCCCAGCCAAATACTTACCTGTCGACAACAACTAATTTCGTTCAGGTAAGATATTTGCTCGATATTTGCTTCACAATTACTGCAAGTAATTAAAGATCTACCAAACATGCAAATATCAAATGTAACAAACACAAGATGAGAAAATCATAAAAATTCAAAATACATAGGATGGAAAATATCTCACACTGTTCACTAATACTTCCTAACAAATAAACTTTTAGATCGTAAAATAATATTTATGTCTAATTCAAATCCCGGACGAAGCGCCCACTGTGGCGTTCTGTCGTATTGGGGTGGGGTTCTCCCAATATAATTTAATTAAATTAAATTGAAAGTTCCACCCTGGCTTGTTAGGTTAGAAAGTTAAATTAGTGATGATGTAGATTTACAGCTCTGAGCCCCCAGTCAGCAATGCCGACGGTTAAATTATAGAGAACACGAAGATGAAATTCAATCAATAACAATTTAATAAATGTGATAATTTAAAACGATAACTTCCAATCACTCGTCTTTCCCTCGACCAAGTGACAGCCTAATTCATCCCGTGATTTACAGTGTGAGTTCGATTTTCCCCTGTCCTTGCATCTACTCATCTATTTCTTCCCGCTGATTCCTTCCTTCCTTTCCGTTCCTCTAACTCCTTCTTTGTCTCTGTTTCCTCTCTACTATCTCCTCCAGCTTCGCTCCAGACTTCAACTTCTCCTTTCCCTCTCTATTATCTCCTCCTCCAATTCCGCTCCTAGACTTCAACTTCTCCCTCTTCTTCCCTCCTTTCCTCCGTCTCTCTATCCGAGACAACGGGACCAAACTTTAATTGGTCTGTCCCTCAAAGCTTCCTGTGAAAAACCACAAGGCGTTAACAAATGTTTAATCGAACCTCACCTCACACTATATCGACAATTAACCATCAGATAGCTGTCACTGTTTCGGCCACGCATGCATACACATCGAAATTCCCACACACTTCTTGCTGGGTAAACAATGTCGTAATAACACAGTATCAGCGAATTGTTATACAGACATCAATACATTGCGTCACGTCAGTATATACACATATATATTTAATCTCATCGTACTACAATCTGACAAAATCAGACGCATGTCTGTACATTACAAATATTCAACAATGGCAAAATCTATAATCATATGAACATATGTGTTAGTCTACTATAAAATACCCACATAGTAAATTACAATACTAACTCTTACGACGGCTGGCAAGCTATATAATTCTTTACAAATATCAACTCATTTCTTCAAAATATGCAAACATATTAACAAACAAACAACTCATTCCTTCAAAATATGCAAACATATTAACAAAACAAAGTAATTCTTCGTACTACGATTCTAGTACTAATAAAGTATACATACGACCTACAATTAAAATGCAGTCGCATTCCACAAAGACCGAACGAATATCTACTGACCTTTTGAAGCTTTCTGTACTTAGACCTTCCCGCTCTAAGATTTTCCCGCCAATAAGGAATGGCTATTCGGAGTTACGCTAACCTCTTCTCTGGGTAATTTCTCTCAGGGAACTTACTTTTGCCGGAAAACGCAGGGATATCATTCTACCCAAATCAAGGTCTCCCCCCCCATCTCGATTCTGATTGGGTGGCGCTGTGCCCCTGTCCAATCGTCTTAGCGGCCAGTTCAACCTGTCTGTCTGTTTGCAGGGGAAAGAAGTTAGGACACTCCCACTTCTTCAGGCAATTTCTTTTGTTCTTGGAAACATTTCGACACCTAGGTGATAATTGGCTGTGTGCAACTCCAATGTCCGGTCCTTCGATTCTAGCCACAACAATCTTACGTAACGGATTAGTGCTAGCCTTCGGCAATGTTCGACATCAAACAATGACCCGTCAGAATTACCTTGATTATACATGTTTCAAACTGGGCTACTCTGGGTCGGGGTAAACATGACTATATATATATATATATATATATATATATATATATATATATATATACACACACACACACACACACACACACACACACATATATATATATAATGCCGATTTGTGATGGCGAGTCATAAAAGGTGCTTTTAGTTTGTTTTCAAAATTGTCGGAGCGTCTATTGACTCTCTGCCATGTACATCTGTTTGGGCTACTATTAAAATGACATATTAACCTCAAATTCATACACGTTTTATGTAGTTGGTTAAGCCATGACCAGGAAGATTTTTGAATGGTCCAAATTATCTTGTCAAATTTTGCCTTGTTCACACAGGGCACGCAAAGCGTATAATTCTTTCCTCTCTTATCAGCCAATAAAATCAAGAAGGACAATTTTATATTGGTCTACCAATTCACTGTTGATGTCTGATTACTTTTCAGAAATGGCGTTGGGATTAGAATTGCCCAAAGCGACCAATTAAGACCTGACTTGTAGCAAAAGTCTGCATTATTAATGTCTTCATGTGTTTCAGGAGGTATGCCGAGATCAGATCTCTTCGAAAAAACCCATTACGGACTGCTTTGTAGAGTCTTTTGACCATTAATCACTTTTGAGCGAAACTTTTTTTCAATTAGGGTTAGCTAGCTTCAGAAGAGGTGACACAATAATAGTACTTTATTAGCTGACTGCATCTCCATGATAGAATATTTTTGTTCATTTAGCTGATGCATATGCATGCATTTTTTCATTTGCAAGCCGAAGTAAGAATTTGAATTGCAATTGATTCAGATATTTGGCATATGCAAAGATATTTTTGATGCATTCGTTAAACTATTTTTTCATTATTCAACTTGCCTTTCTATAGAAACCTACCTTTCATCATTATCGAACATGGGATCTCATTTTATACTTGACAATTCCACAATTATCGCCATTGAATCGAACACAGTAGCTTCCGTTTGAACATTTTTCGATGATGTTAGCAGAATGTGTATATACAAATATAGTTTATTGGATTCCTGTTATAATCCATTTATTTCTTACTTAATAGAAATTCAAACAATTTCAGCAAAGTATGAAAACCACAAAAGTTCTCCAGTTTGTGACGTGATGTGATATGGCTTTTTAACGTAGCTTTAACACTTTTTCAGTCATATCGCTACAATGTCTGCAGTGTGACAGTTTATAGTGATGTCTAGCACTGGGGCATCATGCCGCAGACATGTAGCATGATGTCCCACCCAGTCACATTATTCTGACACCAGGCCGACCAGTCCTAACACTAACCTCTTAATGCTGAGCGCCAAGTGAGGCAGCTGTTAGTACCATTTTTGTACGTCTTTGGTATGACTCGACCGGGGATCGAACCCACTACCTCCCGCATCCGATGCGGACGCCCTAACCACTAGGCCACTGGAGCGGTCTCTCCAATTTGTGTACGTAATTAGATAAAAAAATTGAATGTTTTCATGTATTACCTCAGTTATTTAAATCTAAATTAGCAAACATTTCTCCCCGTATTAGTTAGATGACTGCCATTCATAACACAGCCAAACATAACACTCCTACATATGGACACGCGTGCTAATCTACACATGTTTATACTTCACTTTCATTATCAATATTGATTTTTTTTTGCGTTTATTGATTTGTACTGTTACAGTTTGCTCATTTTACTATATGATACATTAAATGGTTTTCTTATTGTATGTTTTTAAGTATACATTGTTAATTTGAAATAACCCCATCGCCCAAAACAAGAATGCACATACATGTTTTCACATGCTATACTGACCATGACACAAATACATATGAGCCAGGCATCGACTGTTAAAAGTAGTGGATGTGACCCAGAGAGAGAGAGAGAGAGAGAGAGAGAGAGAGAGAGAGAGAGAGAGAGATGGGGGTGGGTTCTTGTGGTACAAATTGATACGCAAAGCGTAGACAATAAGACAAAACATTTTAAGTACATGACGGAAAAAATCCAAAAAATTCTTAATTTTGTACACATACCAATAACTTTTACAATGAACATTTTGACAGATTGCTAAGATAAACGCATTGTTTTTGAAAAATTAAAATTGACAAAGTTAATTAAAGGAATCAAATGGACAGTATGGATCTTTGTATGTGTGTATTACTGGTATGGTGATTTATATGTATTTATGTATTATTATGATAGTATGTTCGTATGATATGACCTCCACATCCGAGGCGGACGCTCTAACCACTAGGCCACCGGAGCGGTCTCTTTCGTCAATAGTATCCGCCTTGTGACAATATTTTGACTATGTGTGCTCTTTCAGATCTGGCGGCAATATGACACCGACCACAGCGGTTATATAGAGGCTGATGAACTTAAAGTAAGTGTTTAGATAATCTTAAGTCAAGAATCAAACTGTAGATTGAGAGAACATAGATGTCAACGGCAATAATTCATGTTTTCTTTTGCTGTCATTTCAGTATAAGCTCTATGTAAGTAACTTACATTTAACAATCCAAAAACATTGAGTTAGTTAGGAAACATTATATATATATATATATATATATATATATATATATATATATATATATATATATATATATGCGGTTTTCCACTTAGTATTTGTGGCTGTACGATATGAAGCGTAACGGGGGTATTATAGTTGAAAGCAAAACCTGAATGCCTTTTGGTAGGCAATCAATTTCTAAGTATGCAGCATTTCAAGCAAACTCTTTGGTAATAGACGATGAAGCTCTCATTCAGAGTCAACTTAACAGAAAAAATATATGTAGACGTTGTTATTAATTTTGTTGCGCAATTCTGTGTTCATCCGTTATCTTTGGAATTTTTTATTTTAGAATTTTCTACGGGATCTTTTACGGCAGTCCAACCGAGATACTGATGTTACAGACGAACAACTGATCACATATGCAGATACAATGGTGAGCAAAGGCATATGATTTCTAATTTTCCGTCACTTTCGAATGATCGCGACATAGGTCTCTTCTTAATTAATACCTGTTTTATGTAGCTGCGTTTTTAACTCCGTTGTTACCCTATTATATTATACAATTATATACCTCTTTGAAGTGAATGTTAACTTTAATGAACCGGTAAAGTTCATATTGACAAGACGTGAAGATACATCGTAAAGATATATAGTTCTTACATGTTTCTCGGGAGAGATATTTATTTATCATTGTATGACACGACATCACGTATGCTGTTACATTTCATCATATGGCGCTGTCGTGATCTAATCGCCGTGTACTTGACGCTATGACATATGGGGTCCGGCAATTGCTCTTAAACACTAACTTACATGTTGTGCATTACATCAAGTAATAATGGAATGATTCACTTTTGTTTTAGTCTGTATATAGTTGTATACACCCGCTAACCCATCATTATTAAGTTCCACATTAACCGATCCGTACAAGATATACGGGTTAATATAACTTATATTCACCTCATTAAAGGCAGGAAAATGAGGTAATAGCATGATATTGCATCTACTCCCTGTATTATATTTTGATTAATGTTTCGCCATCAGTTAAGTCCTTTTTGTCATTTCTCGTTATCTCTTGCAGTTGCAGCTGTTTGACCGAAATAAAGATGGAAAGCTTCAGCTGAGTGAAATGGCAAAGTAAGTTTTTGTTCATAATTTTGATTACTGATAAACATAAACATGAATGCTATTTTATTTTCATTTTGTTAATTTTTTTTTTATTCATATTTTTATTTTATTTTATTTCATGAATGCTATTTTATTTTCTGCATATGCATTCTTGAGACAATTTAATTCCCATAAGATTTCAAAATGTACAGGTTAATATGTTGTGCGAACCACAATATTCATGCCAGCGTGCCATTTTTTATGCCTAATTACTCCTTGATCAATTTAATGACAGCATTTAATATTGATATACGATAACCGGCGGGTACGGTTCTCATCAGTACGATCGAAAATGATAGCAATAAATTGTTACATAACACGATTTACTGGATTTACTGGATGTTAGTACTGGAGATCATCCACCACAAACTAGAGTACTTTGTGTGTTTTATCAGCCATTCTGTGTTAAAAGACACATTCATATTGATTTTTTCCCATGGCCTTTTACGAGAAAGTTTGGTAGCACTTGATACTACAGTCCAGATTTATATCTAGTTAAAATATCGAATTACACATGTGCAGCGGTAATGATGTAGGACTGTACAGATTTAAGGTGCTGGAAATTGAATACCGCGCCTGAAGGTGCACGAAAGATTTATTGGACTTATTGATCGAACTACAATCCTTGAAGTTTCTTCGTTGTAATTCATATGACTGCGATGTTATCGTATTATTAATGTTGTTATATTCAAACACTAGTTAGGGGTTCGCTGATGCTGCAGGGGATGGTAGTAGTGTAGTGATAAGAAACAAAGAAGATGAAAGATTACAATTATGATAATGACGACGACGACGATGATGTTAGAACTCATACTGATAATGATGAAAAAATGGTAATAGTAAATTGAAGGTGTAGAAATGGAAGGTGTGGTTTTGATTTGCCTGGGACTAACCAAAAACGTGAGGCTTAAGGTCTTAATATTCCTGAGACTAAACAGAAACAATAATGAAAGGTCTTAAGCTACCCCAAACTAAGCAGAAACGTGTGGTGTTAAGACTTTATTTATCTGAGACCAAGAAGAAACATGTGTGGCAATGTATTAATCTCTACACGAGACTAAACAGAAACAATGATATAAGGTCTTAAGCTACCCCAGACTAAGCAGAAACGTGTGGTGTTAAGACTTTATTTATCTGAGACCAAGAAGAAACGTGTGTGGCAATGTCTTAATCTACACGAGACTAAACAGATGTGTAAGGTCTTAAACTGCTTGAGGCTAAAAGCAGAACCTGGATAAGATCATAATCTAAACTAGTTTAAGCGGAAACGTATGGTGTTAATTATTGATTCACCTGAGACTAAGCAAATAACGTGTGGTGTAATGTTTTCATTTACGTGTGACTAAGCAGAATTGCTTGGTATAAGGTCTTAATCTACCGGAGAATAAGCAGACACTCGTGCTATCATGTCTTAATTTGCACAAGACTAAGCAGACACGTGTGGTATTCAGTCATTATTTAACTGAGATTAGACAAAAACGCGTGGCAAGTCTTTATTAACCTGAGACTGAGAAGAAAAATGGTGTACATTTTGATTTTAAGTTTTGATTTTTTTTTACAACTTATATTAGGTCTGAAATGATCAGCAACCGTACTATTTTGTATCATATCCAAGGAGGAAAACGTGAACCAAAGGGAAGCCAGTAGAAATGATAAACAACCGAACCTTTGTATATAAATGTTCCTTCTACGCTATCGCTATATTTGCTTCTGTTGTTAGATATGCATTCACTGTTAGCTCAAAGTTTATACTACTCTTGTCCTTGATTAAAAACTCTTATTTCTAGTGAGGGAAACTATGTCAGCACGTGAATCGTTATGAGGGAAACTATGTCAGCATGTGAATCGTTATAAGGGAAGCTATGTCAGTATGTGAATCAGTTTGAGGATTTGTTTTGTACGTTTGTGAATCATAATGATGGAAACAATGTCGGTATGTGACTCATTGTGAGGGAAATATGTAGTTGCGTGAGTTGCTGAAATTACTTCTCTGAGATCGAAGTAAATCAAAACCAGAAAATAGCAATATAGTCAAAATAGTACTTCAATTTGATGATTGCGATGCCTCATGAGTTATCTATTACTGGCGGAAGGATATACGTGGCTGGATTAAGTAAAATAGCATTAAGCTGTCATGAATACCAACTCACATAATGTAGCTGCAGAAATGTACAAGTCTGTTGGACATTGTACAGAAATGTATAAGTCTATTGAATATTGTACGGAAATATACAAGTCTAATTACATTTGTACGGAAATGTATACATCTATTTAAATTTGTATTACCGAATAAATTAAAAACACACATCGTTCGATCATATCACTGGTTCACCATCCTTATTATTTACAATCTATTTCTTTCAGTAGTGCTAACGTGAAATAATGCTTTTTTGGTTCTCGTCATTCAGACACTGTGTGTAAATATTTGTTGATGCGTCCAACTGTGGTTTCTATATTTCTTGCTCTGTTTGTTTCTACGGCAATTTTTTGTGTCAGCTTTTCTGTAGTTAAAATTATAAAAAGATCATAGTTCCGATAGGGAAAAGTTAGCAATGGCACTTACGCAATATACTGAGAACAAAAATAATGCTACAGTTTCCGGGAAAAATATGGAAACGATTAATGTGTTAGGATAAATTATTTATACTTGTCTTCTAAGTTTATTTTACATTTCTGTTAAAGAAGTAATTTCACTTCTCTAACCAATGCCATGATATTTATTCGCTGACTTGGAATTTAGAGATCTACGCGATAAGGTGTTACATGAACGTTTTGTTTGCCTAATGCCTATTTTCTTTTCGACATTTGTGGGGTAGTAAGGGTTTTGCACTGATAATTGGTTTCTACAACAAAAAGAGATAAACAAGGTTTACTTAGATTTCAATCTTACTTATTAATGTATTTGGTTGGGTTGTTCGGCCTTATGACACACACAGAAACCGATAAACACAATAGAAAAAATATATTTTCTTGCGACCTGATACATTTTATGTATATTTATAATTAACTGCAATTGTTTAAATTTCCGATTTCATCTCAGATCTCTACAAGTTTGTTCATATTTGCAGACTACTTCCAGTTAAGGAAAATTTCTTGTGCAGACCGGTGTTTAAGGTATGTAAAATTTCCCAAATGTATTACAGCATATTATGTCTATCCAACCACTATATTTGCATACAACATAACATGTGAATTATTTAAACAAATTTCATGAATGGAGACTTCATTAGTAAATGTCAAGAACTGGATTAATAGATTTTAAGAGTTATGGGTAATAATGTCTATTAATAATTGTATTATGGATACGAAAATATTCCTGTTTCAATTTGTCACTAATTAGTCGCAATTATTTGAATATTCATCTGTTGTTGGATAGGCGTTATTTATATAGATTAAAGGTTAGAGGTGAAAAATTAATTGTCTACACTATGTAGTAAGGTATGGTATACAAACATTTTTATTAGTTGCTGCTGTAAAATGGTTATAAGGATAGCTAGACACTGTTGAATACTAATGGATTGTTTGAGTGGAAATGATATTCTTGTTATTAACATGTATTTAGGCTCATCACAGTGGTGATTGATGCACAGATTGATTGTTTGGGTCTGAGAATCAATAATTATAGGAAGATGGTATTGATTTGACGTTATATTATTATGTTGACTTCACGCTTTTTATGTTGCTGTCAGCAGCTTAGTGACATGGCCATTAAACCTCCAAATGGAACCAATGTTTTGACTTGGAATAGGGTTCAGGTTTTGTGAACAATACGTCTCTTCCTTTGCTGTTGCTAAAATTTGTTTTGATTTCACTTTCCTCTCTGTTTATAGTTCATGCCTCATTGGACTGAGAATTCTCATCGGTTAGGTTTCTCTAGCAAGGAAAACCCTAATTGTGTTTCCTGGATAGAACATACATTATGTCCATGGGCATTGATAAGGACTGATACTACTAATATACAGTCGAAATAACCTAGCACCTGGTGACGCGAAATTAACCCAAACACAGAAAGGACTAATATGTGATCAGTGTCTAAGGGTACATCTGACACCATATCTAAGGACTCCTTACTGTTAACTATGATACTGGACCTCGTAGACAATAGTGCATTCCTGTAACATGATGTTGACTAAGCAGACAATAGTGTACCACGTAAAACGATACTGGACCAATTAGACAATAGCGACCCTATAACATGATACTGGACCCAGTAAACAATAGTGCACCCTGTAACATGATACTGGGCCGTGTAGACAATAGTGCACACTGTAACATGACACTGGGCCGTGTAGACAATAGTGCACCCTGTAACTATGAAACTGGACCAAGTAGACAATAGTATACTCTGTATGTATGATATTGGACCAAGCTGACAATAGTGCATTTTATAGCATGATACCTGATCAAGTAGACATTAGTGTAACATGATGATTGAGCAAGTAGACATTAGTGTAACCTGTAACATGATACTGGGCCAAGTAGACAATAATGAACCTGTAAGATGGTACTGGGCCAAGTAGACAATAGTTCATCCTGTAACATGATACTGGGCCCAGTAGACAATAGTGCACTCTGTAACATGATATTGTGCCAAGTAGACAATAGTACACTCTATGATATTGGACCAAGTAGACAATAGTGCATTTTGTAGCATGTAGACATTAGTGTAACATGATGATGGACCAAGTAGTCATTCGTGTCACATGATGATTGACCAATTAGTTATTCGTTTCACATGATGATTGACCAAATAGTCATTCGTGTCACATGATGATTGACCAAGTAGACAATAGTGCACTCTGTAACATGATCATTTTTCTTACTATACGGATTGGAGCCTGAAGACATCTATGACATAACTGACTCAAACATTAGAGTCCGATGTATAAACCGACCCAACCATTACGGAATTTGAAGGCATATGTGGCAGTTATGACTCAAATGTTAAGCCAGAGTCTATATAAAAACTGACCCAACCATTACGAAGAAGTGATTATGTTTCCATTTGGTTCAAATTTTTCGTTTGCTAAATATTATTATATTAATGCAACGAAGATAAAGTATTTCAATGCAATACTCGTTTTCATTTCTTTAATATTTATTGATTGGGATATGTTTTCAGTGTATGAAATAAACCAGCTATTACTCTTATCTTGGCACAATTCAAAATATTACGTATTTAATATATCTAATTGTCTTAACAAGAACAAATATGTTTCAAATGAGGTTTACGATATATATATATATATATATATATATATATATATATATATATATATATATATATATATATATATATATATATATATATATATATATATATATATAAAGCATGAGATGAGTCGGGATATATTTGTTTGATGAACATCGTTAATATAATGGATATATTTTACTCTGTTTTTAAATGGGTTTGAAAAAAGATTTATATTCTTTAAGTTAGCCATCTGTATTCATGGTGAAGAAAATTATAACCAATGAAACCAGCAAGTTAGTGTAGCTTACTAATGTACAGAATTACTTTCGCTTAACATCGTATAAGTTGGATTATGTAAATTCTTGTCATAAATCAGTGTTTCTTGGTTTAGTTCGTTTTGAAGCTGATGCCACTGATTGCTAATCGCTACACATAATTATTGAAGAAGTTAGATATAACACTAGTCTGTTTCTTTTATTGGTAGAAAAGAGGGGGCCACTGGTTTGCTGTGAGAATACATTTATTTATATAAGTCTAATTTTGTCTTAGGTGGTGGGATAAATAACACTGTTTGACGCAAACCTGCATGCTGTTAAAAGTTTTGGGACCATTTTTCTGGTTATTTTCGAAATATGTTTAATCGACATGTTGATATAATGTTTAGTTAAGTTATGATCTGTGGGAGACAAGGCCAATAAACTTATTTACTATTATAATATTGTAGTTCATTTATTTACTAAAAAGTATTAATCTGAACACGTTACGTTTCTTTCAACACAATGTACAGGTTTATTTTATGTTTATTTTTGTATGAAGTTATTTGTCCTTTTTCCTATATTAAAGTATAACAAGGGATTGTCTTTGGCATTTCATGCTTCTTAATTCCGCTTGAAGAAATATCTGGTGAATACCTTTCTTTGCAATTGTCCTTTGTTACTATTTTATAAAGATTAACTTGTTCACTCCCAAGTATAAGCGTTCAAGTTGAGGATATCATGGTATCTGTATAAATATTTTACCTGGTAATTCTAAGCGATATCGAAGTAAAATATTAATTAAAAAAAGAAATAGGAAATCCGAGACAAAAAATAAGCAGACTACAAA
Organism: Sinohyriopsis cumingii; assembly: GCA_028554795.2. Classification (NCBI taxonomy): domain Eukaryota; kingdom Metazoa; phylum Mollusca; class Bivalvia; order Unionida; family Unionidae; genus Sinohyriopsis; species Sinohyriopsis cumingii. The sequence goes on from CM068838.1 coordinate 126,009,181, forward strand.
ACAATTTCTTTGCTACATAATTGGTAATAATTACTACTCGTGACATAACAATTTGCAGTCCAGCTGAAATGTTGCAAGCTATTATATATAAAGTTCAAAAATGGAAACTTTTATAAAGAAACAAAATCCCATCTAGTGTGGCATTTGTTATTTTTCCATCGATATCTGACAAATACTTGAACGCTTTCCTATTTTGCCATGCTATCATGTCGTGGCCCACACTATGTATTCCATTTTTAGAATTATTCATCTTTATATCCATCGCTAATTCAAAGAATAAACGTAAGATAAAAATAGTTATTTAATAAACCTATTTTTCTTCATGTCCACATAAAATAGCTATTGCATCCGCACTGTTATACAATTTCTCAGCTTTCAATTCAGTTTGTCTATAAATGTTTTTGTTGTTATAAGGCATGGACAAGTCAGACCTTTGTATATCTATTTTACTTCAATTCTTTTTTTATATAAACTTATTTGCCCTTAATTGTCTTCTCAAAGCCTTGCATGTTTAATTAAGGATTGGATGGTTTGATTTGATTGCAATATCTCTAAGACTGGCATGTTTAATTTGGGATTGGATGGTTTGTTTTGATAGCAATATCAACACATGCGAACCCTTTCGCGATGGTTGTAACAGGATTTGTGATCGACAAATTAATTGCGAATCTTGTTCCTAATATTTCGGGTACAAATGAAACTGTTTTAAGAGACATAAGCGTACTACGTCATATGTCTTTGTGTTACATTGTGTACTACGTCAAAATTGTTACATGGCTTGGAATACGATTTGTCAATACGACGCCTTTGAAACTTACTAACGTTATATGGCAGAGGTAAGACTGTCGCCACTGGGTTATGATTAGTAAGGGCAACGCATTTCTTAAGCATACATTTTCGACTTTTTGCTACACAAATAGAGATGCAGGGATTTCAGTTTTATTCCTAAAGATTCAATTGGCCAGATAAGTAAACATAATTAGTATTTAAAATGAATGGTACAACCAGTCCTCAAAGCATTAAAGGTTCTATTGCATTGGGTCTATGATAAATCTACAATCCATAGATTAAAGGGAGGAGAATATTTAATGTCATACATGTGCTTCATATCCAGGTTCAGGCAGAATTGGAAAACTAGGACAAAGGGTTTAAATTTGCATGTTTCCTTCAGTTTATACACCATGTATATTGCATGGGAAAGTCACTCGATCTTATTGTTGAATGAAACCAATAATATTCGCAAGCAACTTTATATCTGCCCTTTATGTCTTTTCTTTCCCGAAAGGTTTAGTTTAACAAAAAGAAAACGTTTTGACCTGTAGAACAATTAACTTTTCAACTGATTATATTATGTACCATTTTGATTCTGCAAGTGTTAACGCGTGAAATTGTATTAGTTTTTGTTTGCGTGTGTGTGTGTGATCTGGATTTTTAAACGTAGCTTTAAAAAACAATGCTTGCAGTGTGACAGTTTAGTGATGTCTAGCATTGGGGCATCATACCGCAGACATGTAGCGTCATGTCTCACCCAGTCACATTATCCTGACACCAGGCCTACCAGTCCATACACTAACCTCTTAATACTGAGCGCCAAGCGAAGCAGCAGTTAGTACCATTTTTGTAAGTCTTTGGTATGACTCAGCCAGGGATCGAACCCACGACCTCCCGCATCCGAGGCGGACGCTCTAACCACTAGGCTAACGGAGCGGTCAGTTTCTATTTGCAGTGAATACATTAAGTTAAAAGGAATTAAAAGTGTAGAAGTTACTTTTTCCATCTGTTTACTAAAGATGTAAACATACTAGTTTTAGCGCACTAGTTACTAATTTGTTCTTGTCGAAGTACTGTGATAAACGGATGAAAGTTTCAATTGCATAGACAATATATAATTAATATTTAAATTTTAATGTTAATGTTATCACTGTGTATAACTAAGAACAAATTTTGAATCTTAAATTCCGAAATATTTAGTAAAGTAAATTCAACAAAATATTGTTAAAACGTTCGTTATTCAAAGACAATGTTGGCATGCTCGTATGCGGAGACTTTTCGTTAATTTTCAAGTCGTTAAGACGTATGACCACCAAAGTATGCAGTATATGATTTACGAGCATTTAGTAAGGTCTGGGTACGTATTTTACTTGGTGAGTTAGTTTTATATTTTAAACAATAAATAAATAAATAAATAAATAAATAAATAAATAAATAAATAAAACAAAATAACCGATTTACAGTTTTGGGAGATTTTTTAGACATGATTTATCTTTTTAATGTATTTTTCAATGTGGCCCGTAATACCTAGTAAATATTTTACTCCAACAAAACATCAACAACAGCTTCTACTCTTTTCCTGATATTACCTATTATTTTTGCTGCATTTCTATTACAAATTATTGTTTCATATATATTAAATCCTTATATATATATATATATATATATATATATATATATATATATATATATATATATATATATATATATATATATATATATATATCTTTCTCTTTAGATCGATGTAATTATGTTGTAAATTTGTTATTTACATTTAAAACTACCTATGTCACATAATTACACATACATTAAATCTATGTATGTTTCAGGGCCATCATGTATTTTTGGCAATAGCGTTATCTCGATATAACATCTAATTTATTGCTTTACCCCATAATTATATTGCACATGCTTTATTGGGCCGTTACGGATTGAATTATATAATGTTGTCATAATCCTATACCTACCTACTTTTAAATATGAAATAGATGCATATTGCATTAGTACCATTATATTCATGTATATTTTAACTTTTATATGCTGGAGAATTAAATAGCAGCCGTGCTTTTTTTCTTCGTGCAATTATCTATTTATCCAAGAATTTATTCATGCATCTTTCTGTCTCTGCGTCCACCCGTCCATCTATCCATCCATCTATCTATTTGACGATATTTGCATAGTGAAAGCTGATTATAATCATTATCAAGTATTCGCTTAATGAGAAAACATGCGTTGATGACACTATTTTAATTGTTAAAATTTACGCTGATGACAGATTTCTACCAACGAGATCGCTATCCATTAGACCATTAATGTACGACCTACGGCTCGCGATCTGATGTTATCGGATCAAGTATCTCACTGGTGTGGCTTTACAAATTGCATATCCGGCCAGCGCCCTAGAGGAAGTTACACATGCATTAGACAGAAGGTTCTAGATAACTCTATCAATATGTCCAAGATCCAAAGTCAATTGAAGTGTCACCTTGGATACCAACGCTAATGCTTAAAACTAGAGTGTTGACATAACTACTATTTTTTTCTCTCCGTAGTTTATCTTTCAATTGCAGAACAATGTTGATTCAAAGTGAAAAAAAAAATAAAAATACTTTGATATAGAACACATGTGAAGTTATTATAATTTCCGTACTTAAATTACTTCGGGTTCTGACTATCGGAGAACCAAGAGGTATCACTGAAAGAGAATCCAAATCTGGTATGTAACATTGTAAAATCATTCAAAATATACCCTTGTTAAATATTTATTGTCACATTTGATATGAAACAAAAAGAAACTGATTGAAACGATCGTATTTAAATGACGTCTAATAGTTCGTGCACTGCCTCAATAGCACGTCTGTTTCGGATATAGATAGATTGGTTTTTATCGACAAATCAAGTATCTTGAAATATTGATGACATTTACTGTTTATCATTTGCTTAAACGAGATGCTAGTTTTATATATAAGTTCTATATGTATTTGAGCTGTTCCTTAAGCTAATTATTGATACGTCCAGTGCCCTCTAGCTGGAAGGTCATATTCATAAAATGTGCTTCCAAGTGTCAGCATTCATACAAAAACAATTTGATTCCAGTTAAGCGCTGTGTGTCACTCCTTGAAGGATTACTTGTTCTTGATACTCCCATGAAAACAAAGATCCAAATACATCTGTGTTAATAATTATTGGAGTAGTACTCTTTCTGTATCATGTTATGCGACCTGTTAAGTTGTTCCTAATACAAAACTAAAGTCGTGTGGGTTTGTTTTCTTGTAAGTGCATATGGACTATATGATGGCCTGTGCGTCACAAAACTCTCAAAGAAACACAGAACAATTATATTTTGTGCATTGCAGTAAGCCCTGAAAGAAACAGAGAAAATTATAGCTTTGTATCGCTGAAAGCCCTGAATGAAACAGAGAACAATTATTTTTTGTGTACTGCAGTAACCTCTGAAATAAAGAGAGAAGTATCCATATTTTGTGTATTGCTGTTAGCCCTGAGAGAAAACTGAACTGTATTTTGTGTATTGCAGTAAGATCTGAAGGAAACAGAAGAACCATATTTTGCTTACTGCAGTCTAGTTTTAATTACACAAGGATAGATGATTAGTAGACAAAAGATCGTCAGTGCTAAATCAAGCGACCTTAATTTGATATGAAGCGAAATAAAATATATGCCATATTTGTCTGGTTTTCACAGTTTCGTTATAAATATGAAAACTCCCTCAGTCTTAACTAACACACAACATAAAAGAATACACAAGGTATTATAAATAGAATATATTGAAGTAGATTATAAGATAGGAAAGTAACATAAAATGGCAATAACCTGAAACACATATAATCATTTCTATAATTAGAAGCAGACGCTCTCGCACTGTTTAAAGTTGTTTTCTATTTTAACTTGCAGCTCTGGCACCGGTTTTGAATATAGGTTGTCGAAATAACGGCATTATTTCAATTTTCTTGGTCTAATATATACAAATTACTTCGCAGTACAAATATAACTAAATTTATTTTGTCCTTTTTGTGTCTAAGAACGTGTTAAATGTATAGTCAAGATATGTCTGGTAGCATTATTTTCAAAGTTTTCGTGTGATTCATATAAACTATGAGAGACCCTCGTGTAATTTACATGTGTTATATTTTAAATATTTGTATTGACACCATCATACTATCAATCATGAAGCATTTCAAATTCTTTATCAAGGTTGGCTGTCCTAAAAATATTCTTGATCTAGTCATCTGTACAGGTAGAATAATCTGACATGCAAAATATTGACCACTCAGAAAACATGATTGGAAATATGTTAGTCATCATTGAGGCAACGGGAAACAATAATTTACTCTTCTCTTTTTGGCTTTATTTAATAGGTTCCATGACACTGTTTATATTTTAAATTCAAGGCTCATGCCAGGGATTAATTTATTTGAAGTAATTTGGTTTAAGGTTGTACTAGACACAAATGTGGTCTTTGGTGTGAAAGTTTATGTAAAAGTATAGCTTTCTGGCTGTATTTGAAAATACATGAATGTCTTCATAAGCATGCACATTTGGTTGGTAAAGTTGTTCTCTATTTAACCTATGTGGGATATATTTTGTATATAATTTTGTGACGTTGGGTCCCTAATTCACTGTATTTTAACTGAAATTAAATTAACGAACTAAAAGAACGGGTCCATTAGGTGACTCAATTAAAAGAATTCTCTTTATCTTAGTCCCAAATGCAGTATGTTACAAAACAATTGGCAGGAAAAAATAAACAATATTATTAGTGAGAGAAAAATAATAAATCACATAACCGAATTTACTCTGCATTGACAGCCAATATGTCTATCCTGGTATGTTTGTTGACTATGTTACAATATTTTAATATCACATCATACCGAGAATAGGACGCAAGAATAATCAATGTACTGACGAATAACTTGGCTGAAATATATTTTGATGTAGTTGTTGCCTGAAAGAGTCAGTTTAACTCTTCATTTTGTGTGCCATTAAAATAATATTTCATCACGCTAAATATCTTTGACGTTCGCATCTTTTTCATTTGCAGGGAGCATCGTTGTTTATGTCAGTGACTAGATTTATATTTTGTCGATTATGTTGAATTGTTAAATACCGAAGAAAAACGATTATGTTACACTTTGTTTGGTTCCAAATTTAGTAGATTTCGTTTTTTTTTTCTTTACAACATGAATTTAAAGTTCTAATGAACTAAAATCGTTCTTTTGAAAACAATGTATATCTTTATCACTATATTTATGCCTCAGGGATGATTCAGTGTAATTATTCATTTATGTTTGTGTATTTCCAGAGCGCTAACAAATTGACAAAGGAAGACATTGAAAGAGTATTCAAACTATACGACGTGGTAAGCTTCTAAATAAATTGAAAATCGATGCAAATATAAACATAATCGTATGTCTTAGTTGTTACTTGCTTTCTCTTGTTTATTGAAACATCCTTTATTTACCTTTTCTGCAGATAATATGTCGCAAAATATGGCGTAGATGAAAGTGAAATGTAAAGGATGTTTTAATTTTTAATCGTCAGATTTTCATTTATGAAAATCGGGTGTAAGGTATACATTTAGTTTACTTACGATACAATAATAAATAACAGTTCCTCAATAGATTCGACACGTATGTTCATCAACAAGGATAATGCATCGTCTTTCGAGTTTAATTGGCTCTTTTGCATGCAGGATGGTAACGGAAGAATAGAAGATGAAGAACTGCATGGGTTTTTGAAGGATCTTATGGAACTAGTAGAAGAGGTAAAACCGTAGGTTATTTAAATACCATTGCAGTCAGAATTTTCGTACAAACACACTGTTAAATAGGACTTTTTAACAGCGGTTTCTAAACCGGCATTTGAGTTGAGTTAAAAACTTATATTACTTGTGCAAAATATGGACCATATTAATCCAATAAACGAAAATATTCACAAAGGCAATAATAAAGGGTTTGCTTCGGTTTATAATGCGTGATAGATCTCATTTAGTATTTTTTGTACGCATGGGTCCATTTACTTTGCAGATTAGTATTTGTAATACACCCTGAAATACTTCAGTGTTCATTCCTGATTGACCCAGAATGCTTAATTCAGTTGTTAAGAGGAAAATAAATAGTGAGAGTTATGCATGTCACTATTTAAGAGCATTAAAATATAACACCGACCATTACTTTCTAATAGAAGATCTATATTATTTAATCCACTCGTCCTCGGTGTTTCAATATTAGATTGTTGAGATGGGTAAAAATTGGTTCAAGACATTATCCCGTTATTCAGACTTCACTGACCATAACGACATACAGATTAATGACCGTCGCTTGGTTCTGATATGACAAAATATTCTTTATGTTAATTGTGCATACTAAAGTTTTCTTAGGAAATTTTGATTTCATTAAAATACGGTTTAGATAGCAGGATTATGCATGGTCCTTTGACTCACGTTATTTGTTTTTCCTTGTTTCCTTAATTGTTCCTCAGGATTATGACACTGACGACCTGGCGGAATGCAAACGTATTCTTCTAGAGAAGTGTGACATGAACCGTGACGGGAAAATTAACCGTGACGAGCTGACTATGATACTCATGTCATGCAGCAAAGCTTCCGGCAACGGCCAAGACGAGGATGAGGAAGAGGGAGAGCATAGAAAACAGTAACCATTACAAATCGACCGCTTGAGACATTTCTTCAGCATTCTGACTATGTACATGCATTTTACTCTTTCACTTTCCTATTCGATTCTAATTTATCATAGATCCTGATTCACTGAATTTTCTGGGAGAAATGGTATCGATATTTTAATGGAGTTAAACAGTTTCATCCTTTTTGACTGGTCATCAATATACACAAATAACATAACCATGCAATTCAAGTTATTCCTAGACGCTCAGGTAGCCGAGTTGTAATAATGCACGTCTCCCGTTAAAAAACTCGAGTCCAAATCCAATTAGGCGCAAATTATTTTTTCTTAATGTTTTATTTAAATTTGAACTGTGAAGGATAATTATTTAACTGTCTGTATTTTCTTTGCGAATAATCAAATAACAGAATATGAAGGTAAGCCGCTGACATCCCACGGGACTTAGTAGGAAAATGGCTACTTTAGTATGTTATGCTGTAAATCTTGGTAGCCAATGCGTTTGAGCATAAGTTAAAAAGAAATTTTGTTTGCAATGAGAGACTATTAAAACTGTAAGTACTTCCATGCACACGATGACGTATCCGTTATTCGCTAGTTTCAGGCAAATACCCACTTAATACTAGACGCATGTTAGTGATTCTAAAACTCCGAAAATCGCAGACGCATCACAATCACTGTAACTTGTAATCTTATGCCACTTACAAGGCTATATCGACAGACATGCGATACTTCAATGAGACTTGTTTAATTGTTCCACAGTAATGTTCACTACTGTGCTAGACGTAGAATATTTCATAGATGAAACATTCGACTGCAGACAATGCTCAAAAATATTTTACTTAAGCTGCCGATTTGCATTCGAATGTAACACGAAAGCAGCTACCAGAGTGTTCGCCTAGTGACGCCTCAGTGACATATCTTGTGTTGGTATCATAGGTTACAAAAATGCAGAATTGAACACGGACATTTACGGAAGTTTTGCACATATTCCATAACCAGAAACTATATTTTTTAATTATTCCCACAGGCAATAGATTTCTTGCTCAAAATTATCTTCAAGTTTACCAACAATGATCATGTTAAAACATATCTTTAAAACTAGAAGAGTTCAATCTTTCCATGATATCGTACTAAGTAACATATCAAAAGATAATGCTACCGATAATACTACTACTTGATGATGAGAGCAAGTTTAACGTTTCGAATAGATCCAAGTAAAAGCAAGCCCAAGGGCGGTTGAGGATACTTATGTACATCTTCTATTTTATTTGTTTATCTACATGTTATAGTAAGCTCAATATTACAATTTATGCTTCCAGCTTATATACCAGAATATATGCATAGCTTTTGCAAATCAAAATAAAAACTGTTATGCCATGCATTTTTAGCATGATCTAGTAATGTGTTGTAGTTCAAATGTGCTTACGGCTTTGCATCGGATAATTTTAAAGGTAAATATTTTCTATATTTATTTAGGGATTGCAATAATGTTTTGTTAAATAGGTCTTAAAGCTTTTGAGCTGTAGATTGTTTACCATTTACTTGCCCCTCTCGGCATATAGTTTTACCAAAGAGTTTAGAAAAGGTCATTATTTGTTTCGAGTATTTCATTGTCTATATGTTTTTGTTACATATTACTAGCATTACTGGAATCAAGCTGTGAAGAACTCGAATATAAGATTCAAATCAGACTATTAAAAGTGGACGTATAAAATAAATGGACTTTTAGAAACAGGTATAGAGAAATAGACTGTGTGAAACACAAACAGAGAATAAAAATTGTTCCTAGTGTAATTGCCAATAATAAGACGGATAAATTGTACATAAGACCAGTAAAGAGGTTTACGGACAATAATCTTGATAGTGAATCATTATTCGGATACCAAAACCATCGTTTGAGACAATTACAACAAGATTTGTAACTGCAATGGAATTTGCAAGAGCCATTTAAAACAAATTAATTTGGGAAATATACATACACAATTAAACATGTACATAAGCTAAACTGTTAATTTCTGTTGTTTAAAATTAAATAACGTGTCCATTGCAAAAGAAGCATAACTATTTAACAGAAATGAATGCAAAACAGGAGTTGCATAGCATTACCATATCAACTGTTTTCTTGCATTTCCATGGGAAACCATTTATTTTATCTCTGAAGCAAAGTTTGGTACCTGTTTATTTTTATTCTGTTTTCGTTATGTGTTTTAATAGTACGAGCTATTGGAAATGCATGTAAACATTCTTTTATCTTCTATTATTGCATATTGATTAAGGCATATTATGAGTATTTTCAGGATGTTATTGTTATGAATTCTGTCAGATATAAAGTAATTAGGTTTTGCTGATGATATCACAAATATCAGCTGATTTTAAGTTAGCTGTTGCCTTTAATATTTTGTTTATATTTTAATATGGCATATTGATTCATTTAGCTTTGACATAAAGTTTTGTTCCATCCATTTGTTTGTGCTCTATTTTAAATCTTCCTGTACATAGAAAGTAACCTAATGACTCAGTTTAAATCACTGCCACGTCTTTATATCAGGTGAAATAAATATACAATAATACGTGTTATGAACGAAACATAAAAGGTTACAACAACTGTCTTTTCATACAACGTTATGCTCAGCTAATTACATATGTGTGAAAAATGAGTTGACGTTTTGAAAATATGTAGACGATAAAATAGTACGCTGGAGTAATATTCTTTAACACTGCTTATGATTAAACATTTATACTTTGCTTTAGGCGTGTTTCTTTCGAAGTGAAATATTTTATATACATGTAGGCATATATTCTTGAAAATCACATAAATATTTGCAATGATAAAAATTGCATCTGTCAAAACACGATGAAAGAACATCAATGAAACCATGTCATTAGAATAATTTTTGTTTTGAATCACAAATCTATAACATACAAAGTCCCTCCAAACCCATATATTATACCACGATCCAATAAACATCATTCTTAACATTACTGGCTTAATATAACTTTGAAGAATTTGATTATGTCAGTAGTTTTATATGGAAGTCTATATTGTCCTCACTAATCCGTCAGTCCTACTTGCTCAAAATAACAAGAACAATATATTGTCATCAGGTTGATAGTTCAAGAAAACTTCACGATCAGTGTTTCGTAATTTAATTCATTATCAACTAATTGATGCGATCATACTTTAGGAACATATCAATATTTGTATGCATGAATGAGTACAATTAATATAAAATGAAATTATCAGTGTCTTCACTGAATTATGTTGACCATATAACATTATTAAAATCGCACCATTTACAACCACGTTTCCGAAGTTTATACATTAAGGTTTCCAGCTTCAGACATTCGAATGTCTTTATGTTATTCATCAACGCCGTTACATCACAAAATTAGTACATTATCTGACATGTGATAATATAACAGTTCATTCCAGATCTATACTAATGTGATCTGTCGTATAAAAAGTAATAATTTTTATATCCATTCTTTCAAAATGTTTTAAGATCTGGATTTTGCTTCCTCCACCATTTTTATAAAGTCATTGGACCCACTTAGACTTTAGCAGATAAATCTGAACCTTTATGTAAAGGACAAACAGCAAAAGGGAAAGTATTTTTTTGCAGCACAAAGTATACATTCTCATCAACATTCTTATAAAATGATGCATTCGTATTATAAAATGAGTGAAATGCAAAAGACTGTCAATCATTCCCTTCCAAAAGATCGAAAGAGCTGAGACAACACAACAGTATGTTAAAATGACAGATGGTCAAATAATTCGCAAGTTTCCTGAGGGGAAGAATCTTGCTCTAATTTCATGCATCTCAGAGTCGAATGCATTCTAGACTTAGATTTGAAATATCTTCATCGTGCCAAAAACAAATGATTGACTGTAGATTAACATGGTACAATTACAAAATCTTTGGATAAAATTTGGATATATCGAATTGAATAGACAGACTAATGACGAGTTTTAGTTAACAAGTCAGAAAAATGACAAAGTATGAAACATGGGTTCTATTTTATTCTTACGGCATTAGTAATAAATACACATATACCTATCAATTTGAAGGAAAGTAATTGTTCTATAAGTGATTTAAAACTATCGCTAGCACTAAAACTGAGGTACTTAAGTATAAAATAGATCCTCGTTTTATTGACGACAACCGACCTAAATCGTGATGTCCTTATTTCGTTTAATTTATACTTTAATGTCATCTGCAAATAACTTGCCGTTTTCCACTTTCAAACACTTTATGTAAAGAAAATATTTTCGTCATTGATGTAATCATTCAAGGATAGTACATGTTTCTAGTACCCACACTTTTCTTAACACAAGTTTAACAGGGTCATCTGGATTCGGTATATATTACAGCGGGAAGAAATGTCGTGAACTAGATAATTATTTATGTGTTTACTAATATTGTGATTAGATGTGTACTTCTATTATGATTGAAAACTGATTAAATCTGACACTAAACTCGTACGCACAGTCTAACAATATATTTAACAAAATGATGGGCACCGAGGTACATTGATAAAAGATTGTTCCTAAATAGATCGAATCATAACACGGAACTCAAACGTGTAATCAGTAAATAATAATTAATATAAATTATAAACAAACTATTTTTGATATGTGGATCAATGGTTAGACATTAACATAAAACGAACACGAAGGGGATCAAATGAAATATACATACATACATACATATATATATATATATATATATATATATATATATATATATATATATATATATATATATATATATATATATATATATACATACATACATACATATATATATATATATATATATATATATATATATATATATATATATATATATATATATATATATACATACTTACTTTAACTCAAATAGTGATACAGACAAATTTCAAAAGAACGGAACATAACTTGTAGCGTCCATTTCACGAGCACAAATTATCTCCAGTCCCACCGCTTTGTCGGATGATCAAGGAGCCTCCAGGCATAGCCCACCATTCCCAGTCTGCCGTTGGTCCTGAATCTTCGGTCCCTCAACACGAGGTAATCACTTTCTTTCTCCAAGCCAACGTCATTATCAACATAATCACACAGATTATACAAGAAGCCACGGAATACAACGACTCAGCAGCCAGGATAATAGCACTACGGCTACAATGACACCTCCAAAACAGAACTTCCCTCCAAATTAAGACAGCCAAACAGTTATACAGCTGCCATATAGTTGAAAATATGACGCATAAAGCCGTGTAGTATATGCGACACTATCATGTACAAAAATGATGTACGTTATGCATGCGCGCACGTGGAGCTGCTTATTGGATAAAGTGAACAGCTTATTCACAAAACGTTTCGTGATGTGACCCTACTAAATATCGTAAGTTATGAATTTTCTGGTGACTATGGATTACATGGCCAGAAACGTTAAGTTTATCGGGTTTTCTCATAGCAAGCACGTTGTTCGGGCAACATGGAGTGACAAGAATTCTGTGTTCTGGAACAATTAAGACGTAAATAGACCACTCTTTGGCAAAGATGTAAGCGGAAACAAAAACAGAGCACATTTTAGATCAGACATAATGAATAAACATTAAGTATACATAATGTCGTGACAACCATAGCTATTTTCTCAATTCATGACACAAATAACACTAAACCAGACCTTATGATACACGACAAGAACAACAAAATGTCATTTTAATCGGAGGCGATTACGTTTTGCTTCCAATTTCATCATCGCTATCATAATCACAATCCTCGTTGTCTCCCTCGTCGTCGTCCTCATCATCATCAGTAACTGCAGCTGATGCGGATGATGTTTGTAGTGACAATTATTATTATTAATAATATTATTATTATTGTTATTAACAACCGTATTTGTGATGTACTAATAGCAACAGTAGACAAAATCTGTCAGCAAACGTTTCAAACTAAATAAAAACCTCTTTGCGTGGGTTTTGAATATGAAGCTTGCTGCCTCTGTTTAATTCTGAGCGTGTTTTGCTTTGCTTTTTTTCTCTGCGTATGACCTTTTGTAGAAACCTTTCAACTTTTCCCAAGTAATCTCGCGATCCATAATTGTTTTGTGAAAATTAGCGGAAGCACTTAAAACATTATTCGGCTTGGCATTTTGTACGGCACAGTAACGGTTGTATGGTGCCACGGCTAGAAAAGTGATGTGTCTCGCCCAAATGCACGCCACATTAACCGATATGATGGCAGCAATCGAAAATTCACTTTTCTATTCACGGCTCTGGCACAGCATTCGTTGGTTCACCATAGCACCGGCTCAAGCACCTAAGACTAGAGGAAAAAGTTAATGTTTTACTACTGGTCCATGTTAAACGGCCAGGTTACGAACTAGGCTTTTCAAATTCCCAGTTTGTAAATTTGATGCAATAAAATAGTAACTACCTCATAACACTCTACGTTCAAAATTGTAGTTCATATATAGAGTGCACCTCAAGAAGTATATATATATATATATATATATATATATATATATATATATATATATATATATATATATATATATATATATATATATATATATATATATATATATATATATATATATATATATATATATATATATATATATATATATATATATATATATATATATATACATATATACATATATATATATATATATATATATATATATATATATATATATATATATATATATATATATATATATATATATATATATATCACTGCTGAATGATTAATTGACACAACAATTGCAAATTTGATGTAAGGATATTCAGTTTAAATGTTTCTATGCTAATGGGTGAATCCGTCTGAAAACGGAAACAATTGAAAGTCTAACCTTTACAACTGCTTTCATGTTCTCTTACTATGTGTGAGATGTAACAACTCTGCCTGGTACTTCAATAACTTTTGTTAGATAAGGCAGAGAGAAAATTTAATTATTTTTCACTAGTTCAATTCTCGTTTATGTTTTAAGCAGTAATATTATTAATTATACGCATTATACAAGGGAACAACACTAACAAGGAAAACAAAGCACTTTTGCATATTAAAGGCAATGAAAACCTAAGTATTAAAGCAGCACTCAGAGTTAAGACACGTTGTTAATGCATGGGCTGCTTTTGTATCATTTTAGATAATATCAGGCAATATCTCTTATGTCTCTATAAATCAGTCGATACGTTTGTTTGGAAATTTTCAAATGGAAGTTAGTAGTTTTTGAAGATCAGTATTTACTTATGTTTCTTTATAATAATAACTCAGTTAACCAATCAAGACTTATTAGAATTTCATAATAAATGTTGACAATCATAGGAAATTTAGAATTTGTGGATTCTGCTAAATCTTTATGCCCTTGATAATGATTGATTACTATTTGTAAGGATACTATGTTAGAGGGGCTAACGGATATCATAATAGGTAATAAGTGGCAGATCAGTAAAGATCCAATAATTAACCTTTAAGTTTGATGGGTTTCCCATGAAATATATTATTAAAAATTACACCACTATCTTGCTCTCTTTCCATTATTTATCTCTTGAAACGTTTATCATTTTCCCATTAAAAATAAAGTAATTAGGACGAGTTTATTTGGCTACTAACATTCTCTTTCCTTGGTTCATGTTGGTCAAGATTGTCTCCACGAATATATGTTTTGTAATGATTGTTAGGAGAAAACATAAGTTTGGAGCAGTAGTCTTGTTTCGAAAATCATTTTACTTACAACAGTGATACAAAATGAACTACTTAAACGCTACAGTAATATGCCACCATGCTAAGCTTGGTACTTCATTAATTCTGGTCTTTGCTGACAACAGGGACACGAAATGCACTTTACCATATTTTACTATATTCAGAAGCCAGATGAACTAGAAAACGTCTCTTTCAAGTCAAACACTGTTTTACAAAAATGTAATGCAGCTTATTTTGTCACGCTGCAATATAGACATGGAGTCTTTTCGAAATGTCTATTCTAAGATATAAATCTAGTGGCTTGCAAAAAAAAAAAATGAAAATGTACATGGATTTTTATTAAAAAAACAACAACTTTCAAATGAGACCATGTTTAAAGAATTGTTTGAATAAACCAAGTTTGCAAACTATAACGTTCACTTCATTGGTATCATCGTGAAAGCAAAATGTTAGGGATCATAAACCTACAAACACAAATCGCGTTCTGACATAACTATTTGACTAACGCAACTCTCGGTCACGAACTCAGATCGTATCGAACAATTAGCGCTGATTGTTGCATGTAACTGTCTATCATCATTAGTCATTATCAATTGTTATCTATCATCAAAATCAATAGGAAGCAGCCGTTAATTAGTAAAGTCTACAACAACAATGAGCAATATAATATCAATAAAATTCGCATCCATTGATGCATAGTGCTCAGACGTTAATTCAAATGAATTAAAAACTAATCTAAACAAAACATGCAACATTTATCATCAGGGCCATTAGCGTAGAACCCGGATTGAGGGCGATAGTGGGTGTTGGTACTAAATTCCTATCAAACGAATATTTTGCTTAGAGGGGTCCCAGGAATTACGTTTCGTGAGGGTGAGGTACATAGCGGCTTGCTACACTACTGATCCGGAATCAGATGAGACATATGTCTATCAATATTTCAAAATACGCATCTTAATCTATAAATCAAAGCATACAAACTTTTATTAGCTACGTATGGTTGGTAACCTGCTCAAGTCACTTCATCAATCGACTACTTGAGGAATGTAGTATTAATCTGCCAAAAATAAAAGTAATGTACCCAATATAAACAAACAAAAATAATACCTAAGACATTTTTAATGCAGTCAATGGAATTACAGCACGGATAAGTGTGTGCCTTGTATTAATCATACCAGTGAATATATAGTAAAAACTACAGTAACGAACACGTACATACAAATTTCACATGTGTATAAAGACGATACTCTACGTGTGCCAATTACGCATTAATGATGCCATATATATCTGTATAAAAGTATACCACACTGATACATATCATTATACAATGGTATCATGACTGATTGTTCTACATATAATTTACTTGCACATATGACATATTAATAAGTCCCCCTCCCATATAGTCGGCTTACAATTGTTGTTTTAAACGAGAAGGAATCATCAATATTTAAAGTTTTTGTGTGATATCCGCAATCAAAATAATCATAGCCTGGTACAGCTGGTCACGAGATAATACATAACACGATGGTACTTAATATTGCATTTTAAAGTGAAGATAACTGTATTGCATTTACAATGAAAAAGATTTTCAATACATTATTCAGCAGTAATCTGAGAACAACCCACTAAAGTCCATGTTGGATTGTATGAAAGAAGGATCAAATGGCTATTTTGAAGGACCAGTATTTACATAAAAAAAGGTATCACTTAAAATTGTTATTTTAATTTCTTAAGGGTTAATTCGTACTGTCTTGGTAACTCAACATATATTTGTTATGCCAGGAAGACACATTTTGTTCAGTTTAGCAATATATGTCTTTTACTATTTTGTGATGCGTCCACTTGATGTTGTTTATTGGTGAAAGGCTTAATTTGTACTCGACAAATTCAACCACGGAACTAATCCTTATGGGGAACTTTAGAGAAGTAAGAGGAAGATGCCCCAGAAACTACTGCCGTCATCATTCCTTATTGTATCGGCCATCGACTATTGGTAGGAGCTATCCTCCATGGTCGTTTCTTTTAATGATTTCTTATTGGTCCGTGGTGCTCAGTTATTTGACCTGCTGCAACCTGACTGATGATTAGAGTAAATCCAACTAAAACTTTTCACATATTGTGTTATTTAGTTTACTGATGTTTGCTTCATCGTTGATTCTTACGATTGAACGACGCTAGAACAACGCTAAAACAACGCTAGACGGAGAACGGACAATATCTGCCAGATTAACAATTTCACGTTTGCCGCATAATATGATTGGAATACTTTTTTACCTTCAATTTCATGCAATTGTTGTGCCAACTCCTTAAGTGGTTTTGTCCCTGTACCTGCTCTCTCTCTCTCTCTCTCTCTCTCTCTCTCACACACACACACACACATCCCTCTCTCTGTTTTACCAGTATGCCTGAAACAAGTGCGCTACATAGTGACGTTAAAATGAGAAGGGAAGATCGGAATATGCCAATTGTTATATCATCGATACTCGATATATACCACAATAGTAGCAGATGTCTTGGATCCAGAGTCCATAATGATGAAATCTCAGGAAGAATGCAATTTTGTTAACAGTCCATTCATATACAAACATATCGAACCTTTCAGTTAATTAACTGCATTCCAAAGGTATACAAATTTAGATAATCTCATCATTATTATAAACTATGTCGATAGTAGTGGGAAAGTAAATCTAAATGTTACCCAGAAGGACGCATACCATTAGCAATAGTTCGTAAACATTTTGTTCTCTATAGATGCTATGTTTATTTCTAACATATTTCAAACAAACGTTTCATCGTCATGTCTTACTGTATCGTCGTTTAAATTCACCTAACTACATTTCCAAGACTGTTTTACACAACATGATTGATGAGGAGCCAAAAGGTAATGACTTAAATGAAGTAATTGTATTACAAGTTGAGGATCCAGACAGCTAATATTACCAATTTATGTAGAATTGCAGTACTTGCTCCGAATGGCGCAGCACTGCAATTGAAAAATGGAACCATCAGACGTTGTATGTATAAGTATTTAATATACTTGTCACTCAATGGCCACGTTTCAGTTTTTGTGAACAGATCTATTTCGAGCTACTGGCATATATTTGGCAAAGATAAAAATAAAGAATCATCCACTTATATACCTAATTATGTCAAACGGTATAACTGCAGGATACATGAATATATATATATATATATATATATATATATATATATATATATATATATATATATATATATATATATATATATATATATATACTCAACTAAATAGCAAAACAGTTAAAACATCCATTTCAAAAGATAATTTTGATAACTTCTAAAACTGGTATATATTATTCATTGTGACGTTGGTCATCCATTATTTAATGTCTGCGATTGTAGAGATTTTGTGGCACTGCCTTAAAATCAACAGAGTAAACAAAATCATTGGGATGCAATCAGCAGAGTAATGGAAAAGCATTGCGATGCAATCAGCAGAGTAAACGAAAAGCTTTGGGATATAATCATTGGAGTAAAGGAAACGAATTGCAATGAAATCAGTAGAAGAAATGAAAAGGAAATGACCCTAAATGATCGAGCAAGAATGTTAGTATTACTTAACATTTTATTCTTGCATCGAGGTTGTGTCATTATCGAATCAGGACCTAAAATATCTAACAAGCACGTTACGTAATGTTGGGTATTATGAAGACATTGCTTTTACTTTCATTTCTCAAGCAATTGCCACCCTGTGGAGAACTCGTATTACCTATCCTATAGACCGGTTAACATAAAGAGGGTGTTGATCGAGACATACGCATAATGAAACACATAAAACACATATCACTAATTTTAAGGAATTTATTAAAATAAAGGATCTGAGTCGTTTCCCAGACCTCCTTGTTCGGTGTCCATCACTAACTTAGTCTATGCGGCTCAGGAGCATTACTCGAAAGTAGTTACTGACACAGAACTCTTTTCAATCATTGTCCCAAAGAAGTGATGCAAAAGAGTTGTATCAATGAAGGCGAGCTGAATTCTCGAGCAGGTTGCTTTTAAATTCGTAAATTATGATTGAAAATATGTAGATTCGGTTTTTTGTTTTGAAAAGTCTCCTAATCTATTTCCTCGTAGTTACTATCACTGGATCATCTAAAGCCATAATGAGCTTTAAATTCTCGAAGTAGAAGAAAACGTGATGATATCTGTTTCCTTAGAGCGTACAAACGAGAATGATTGATTACAGACTTTAGAAGAAGATATACTGAAAGAAGTGTTTTGAGGATCTACATACAAAGTACTATAGCCTTTAACGCAGTATTCAGACTAATTTAGCTGTTACTAATTTTGTTATTTATTATGATGGACGCTTCTTCAGCAGCAATATCAGGATCAATTGAACAGTGGCCGAAGTTTATGAATTTCTTTAGATTAACCCTCTTTTAGCAAGGTTTCAGAAGGCAGACATATATCGTTTCATTATCAATCAGTAGAAGGCTTAGTAAATACATAGTTGTCTCCATTTTGTATTACGATGTAAAGCAGATTTGTGTAGATAGCGAAGAGCTTCTCCGGAGGGAGTATTAGGGATCTCCATTTTCCATTCTGTCAAGACTTTCGAACTTTTTGAAGAGCTTGATGTGGGTCATCCAAAATATGTCAAATTTAACAAAACCATACATACTCAGTTAGTGTTATATTTAGTAATTGCATAGTATGATGTTGTTTTGTTTTGTAAAATCATTAATGTGTGAGACACTCCCCGACTAATGTTTGATTTCAGTAATCATAGGTAGCAAGGGGGTTTCCAATGGGCGAAGAAACAACCGAAGGATGTACAATCTACTGTTGGAATATGACCAGTTATTGTCAACCAAACAAACAGCGGCACAAACACACAAATAACAATAAGAACACAGAAGTAGTGGTAAAGAATAAATATGGAGAGTAACACCGAACAACAGTTTATGGATTAAGTAGTTACACGGGCTTAATTATCCAACTTCCACAGAAGGCATGCAACAATGTATTCAGAAATCTACACTTATATTTAACACAACATGGTGCAATAATTAATAAAGTGTAACCGCTTGTATACAAACGATCTCAGATGGGTAATGATGTAAAATTGAATTTATGAAACGAGGTAAGTAATTTCCAGCTTTTTAGTGTTTCGTAAATTCGGTACTAAATCATTACCTGTTTGAGACTGTTTATCATATGGTGTTGATTTATAGTGGAAATAAAGAGCAAGAAGAATACGTCATGTTCTGTATTTCAGTCTAGCTCTGACGTTGCATCTTTCAATCATTGCCCGTGAAAAAATAGTCACAGGTGCGTGCTGAAGCAGCGGCGAACAGTTTGGTTAAAGAAAACCAGTCAGAATTATTACTTTTAATAAATCACAGTTAAAAGAGCAACTGACCTTCGAATCAATAAAACATTTCTAACAAACATGACATTTTTTTAAAGAAACGGACAGGCTCTGAAAATTCCTGGATGTTGTTACATAATACACGTGGCTAGATAAGCTGCATTAGTTAAAAGTTAAAAGTCCTCTGGTGTAGTTGAAGCGCAATATACACGAATTTGTATGAGGCATTGTAGAACATTTTCACCGCAAAGTGTGCTGATTCCAACATGGACATTCACCACAGACGGAGTATTGGATTTGTCAGAGGAAATAGCATTCCATTTGTCGGATATTTCATTTAAGGGAGTATGGTTGGATGCAGAAGCTGTGTTAGATTTAGAAATGTTGCTGAGAATTTAGAGAGTATTTCCGGAGCTGTTTTTGCATTCATTTGGATCTTGTCATTAACTAATAGGATGTTTTTTGTGACCTGATATTTAAATTATTTGATTTTGAGAATGTAGTGATTATTCATTTTCTGGATTAAATATTTTCGGGGTCTTTGGATGGATAATTCTTTCGTCAGCCTAGAGACCAGTAGTTGTTAAAATTGTGTTTATAAGGCAGGTAAGTTTATTTGATCGTGTTGGTTGACGTTAAACTATTCATGCCCTGGGGGTGGTGTGCAAAAGCCATAGCGTGTGTTGTTAGGTAGAAAAGTTAGTCTGCGTCGCGGTAGGCCGTCGGATGTTTTTCCGCATATCAACCGTAAATCCTTATAGGGTAGCGTGTTGGTGTATCTTGGTTTTGACACATTTTGGGCTTAGTAACTCGAAAATCTTGCGGTTTTAGACCATTTCTCATTTTAGTCATCTTTCAGAAAATTCCAGGTAGGTCTGACCATGGTTTGTTTCGTACGTACCCTCAAGACCTGCGTGCTGTACTGAAACACCAGAGTTGACCAGATTTTCAGAACATTTCAATTTCATAGCTAGAAATTTGATTTTATTGTTCTGCACAAATTATTCTTTGCGATTTAGTTGTATTTGTCTGCTTTTGACAACTAAAGCAATTCAAGTTTAGAGTGCTAACCGGTTTGATAATCGCATTTGAAACGCTCATTTGCAAAATTTGACAAACTCCCGCTGATTGAATTTGGTTCAAAGTTTGATCCATCACTCTGTGTTTTAATAACGTACTGGAGCAAGAGATTACATAGTTTATCTGGGGCAATGGGATGAAATAAGTCTCCTTATTTTCGTTTATCGCAAGTTCTTTAAAGAACTGCTTTAGGTCATACAAAGTTTTATTTTAAGTATTCTTGCTTGACGGCTTGGCGATAATATCATCCACGTCCGATTCACCCACGGACATAAATTTTGAATGGACGTGCATGCGTTTTGTTTGTTCGCCTTCCTGACAATGACCGGCTTTGTTGTCAGCGTCTGCTGTCACGGCGCATGCTCAGGTACAGTCAGAGGACAATTACGTGTCTCAGATCTGTTGGAATCTTCGTTTCTTTACTGCTGTCATCAGACCGCACTCGATCAGTGAAACCACATGTCTGTTATGTGTTTCTATGAGCGTCTAAGGTTTATTGCAACTCTGGTACCTATCAGATGTAGAGCGTCTGTGTGAAATAAATTAATTCCAGTACTCGGTGCGATAAAAATTCACGCGGATACATACAAACAATAACGAGAATACTGCGCAAGGTTTGCTTTTGCTTATTTGGACAAATCAAATTCATAGAAAGTGTTTGCTAACGTGCTAACATTTAAAAAATGATACACTGAAAATACTGCATGTAATAAATATGTTAATACAGATACACTAATATACACCTTTACAATCAGTGGATGCAATAGTATATAAGTAAACAGTGTTAGATTGCTTTTTTTGGGTTAGTGCCATTTTTCGTCATATGATGTGATACGTATCTTTTGCATCATGGCTCACAGCATATCAGGTGGAAGAAGAACCCGGGGAAAGCCCGGGAAGAACCACCTACCCCTGATCCCCTAAAATTAATAAGCTCTAATGTGCTTTATAATGACAGTACGTATAACATAATACATAAAAGCATGACTTGCAAAGTAGACAACCTGCATAATCCCCGTAATAGGCGAATCACATTGCAGATAATCTACAATGTTATATAGCCATGCACTTAAAAATACACTGGCAAATTAAGTCTTAAAAACATAAACAATTAAATGTCGATGTGTCTTGAACGGGAGCAAAGGTCTGATAATTGTAGCGGATTTCCAGCATAATTATATGCATGGACTTTAAATCTACTCATACATTTTATATTAGTCGATGATGCACATTCTATTTTGAATTATTATAATTGTCATCTTTTATGTTGTATATTATTTACATTCTTTATTGCCAATATTTATTACTGAATTTGTTAAATATTTTATTATAATACTGCAGTTTCGTTTATTCCAATTCCGTGTGAGTGATTGTATGAGCATTTTAAATATTATACCCGTTAACATTCTTAATTGTGTCTTTTCAACTCTAAATTTTCTTTTTCCAATTAACAGCGTTCATTTTATGGTACTGATAATTCTCACACGGTAAACTGTTCACATACTGAACGTTACGATGTACTGCAATTAAAGAAGACCCCTGTAAGAACCACAACCCACGAGAAGATTATGGCAAGCTTTCTCGCATACCCATGTTGGTCAAACCTAGACTCAAATAAGGCGGATAGATCTGAAATGTGTGTGTGTGTGTGTGTGTGTGTGTGTGTGTGTGTGTGTGTGTGATCTGTAATGCCGAAAGCCATTGATCATTCAGCCGTCTGGGGTACCGAAACCTCTTTGGACCAAAGTTTTGGATTTTTAAGGTTTTCGATTTAATGATGTTTTCCCAATTGTAACAAAGTGTCTTTTCTATATGGAGAGAGAGAGAGAGAGAGAGAGAGAGAGAGAGAGAGAGAGAGAGAATATGAAAGATTTTAATTTTGTTAAACATTCATTGAAAAATAGCTCAACAACGTATCTGCCTTCCGAAAATTAAATTTGGTCACGTGAATAAATAAAGTTATTTAAAATATAAATACGGTTCTTATCTCAAGCAATATGTAAGTATATACTTCTAAAAATTCATTAAATATGTATAATAATCCATACTATTTAAATACTTCGTATAATTCATAATGTTTTTATGCCTAGTTTCTTCAACATAGATTTTTAGCTCATCTAGGCATCTGAGTGAAGACAAATGACAGTCATGGCTATTTTAATACACTCATCTGAAAATCAAGTAAGTGAATCTGATTTCTATAACACTGTTTTGTCGACAAAGCATGAAAAGTGAAGCCGATTGTCTTTTCAATTAAGCCCGGTCATTTATATACATGACATAAACCCTTTCTATTCTACATTTAGACCAATAGCATACATAATAACTGACCAGTCGTTCATTCTCTCTTCATTGTGTTTGACATCATTTATCTTTCATTGTTGTCTTCATAGTGTGGCTATGGATGGTTTCACTGCGTCTTGGGCGGCTTTAGCTCAAAATTTTAAGCACTTCAGCTTCATTAAGTATGTAACGCATTGTTAAAGTATTTATGATTAAGTCTGCCTAGAGAAGCTCTGACATTATAGCAATAACTTTGATATGCATTAGTATACCTTTTGAATTATGTTTTAATTTTATATGCAATCTTTATTGAAGTCACTAAAAGTCGCATACAGCAACAATCATAGAGTATGTTATTTTTGCTTCCGGAATTCTGAACTATATGGACGTTCACCTGGCAGTTTCATTTTAATTCAAATATCTGTCTCCTACGTCATGCTCTCTCTCCTGCTGCAAACCAACACCTACCCATAAAGAGGTTAACTTCTTCATTTAGTCACGATTCATTCCCAGAAAATGATAAAATATTAAGTTATGAGGGATTATTATTGATTGCAAAACATTATTAAAGTGTATCGAAAATAATAACAGTCCAGAGCCAGATGGTATCACCTGCAAATTATATAAGATATTTTATCAAGATTTGAAGAAATATTTCATTACGTTGCTTTGTATTGATTCTCACAAAGGCGGGCTGTATACCATACAATATATACACTCGAGAAAATGTTTGCATAGTACATTTGATCCCTAAACGAGGAGGGAGGAGGCCATGGTACGCCAGTTAGTTGACTTATAGGTAATATAAGGGTCGTGGGTTCGACAACAAATACACAAAAATATAATTGGGGGCATTACCATCTCGTGAACAGCATTGCAAACAAAAGTAAACTGATAGGATATATATATATATATATATATATATATATATATATATATATATATATATATATATATATATATATATATATATATATATATATATATATATAAAGTATCCAAATGTTAAATTTTGCATCGAGCGTAGAATTAGGAATTAATTCTATGCATTAGTGTTCACTATTATAATGAATTGTGTGCTATGTATCAGGAAATAGTAATAATAATAATAATAATAATAATAAATAAACTTGTCGAAATGTTAAACTTTCGTTTGATAACGTTTGATATACAGAAAATGCGATTTCTCATTCTTCTTTGCCGATTTCAAAAAGAATTTCGGTTGTCTCACCTTTTCTTGTTGTTTGAAACGTTGGATTACCTTAAGACTGGACCAAATCCAAATTATAATCGGAACCTTCCTTTCTGTCAGCACGTTGTTATTTAGAATGCACTCTATTATAAATCATGTTCATCAAAGTGCGTTAAACTATATAACCAATTAAATGAAACAAACATAATTCGCTGTACGTTTTTATGGACTGGAAACAAGTTTAAGTTAAACTCAATCTCTCTGATGATTTTAGGAAAATTTAGGTCTTTCATTAAAGTATGCGATCTTGAAAACTGGCAGTCTGGTATATTATTCTAGTAAACGTTTCAAACAGAACTGGTAAAGTGTTAAAACACTAGGAATTAGAACATAGATCTAAAAGCATATAAACTGAAAAACTTTGTCTTGAATATGGAAGTTACGAAATATATCTGTGATTGGAAGAATATCAGTTAAAGATTTCGCGATCGCAAAACTAATAGTCACTCAGATGGACTACCAAACCCTGCGTTTGAATATAACATAATTTCTATGAGAATCTATGATAGATAGACTATTAGGAAATAACAATGTGACGAGGTATAATTAAGGGGTGATGGGGAGAGAAAGTGATAAACATTCACAAATAAAAATAAAAATGTTTCGGTTGCTAAATGTTTTCGGTTAACTGACGTTTTCCTAGGTGCGAAAATCAGTCTTTTCCTAAAAACACATGTGGCAATATATATATATATATATATATATATATATATATATATATATATATATATATATATATATATATATATATATATATATATATATATATATATATATATATATATATATATATATATATATATATATATATATATATATATTTCGTCAAGTGATTGCAACATGAGATCAGTCAGTTTGTCTGATTTGCAGGCATTGCTGGATATACACTTGTTGGCATCACTGTTATTTTCAAATTCGCCCTTGTAGAACTAAAATTTAGGGAGTCTTAAACAGTAGCGATTTTCATGCCAATTGTTTTCCTTTAGCCCATCAATGTGGGTTTGTGCAAGGATTCAGACTCATTGATCAGACAAATGTTATCCTGCAAGTATCGGTTAAGCCTATGACTCTAAGCCGGTTGCCGTGACAGCCATAAAAGTGAGAAGACAAACGACAGTCTTAACTACCTAAATGCATATATTTTAATGATTTTGCTCCACTGAAAATCCATTTAGTGAATCTGGCTTTTATAATACTGTTTTGTCCGTGTCCTTCGGCAAAGCATTAAATAAGAGGCCTCGTGCCTTGTTAATAAAGCCGTGATAATCCAAAATTGAACCCCAAAAGACTGATTACATAAAACATCAATCACAATTGGATACACATAGTCTTGTTTAAATGGCTTACTTTCAGGCATTTAGTTATTTGGATCTTTTTTTATGAGCTGACAATACTTGCGAACTTAATTAATCTGTCTCAGCGTGTGCTATGAATTGAGCAGTTAATATACATTCCAAATGTGAAGTGAGTTACATGTGTATTGAGATTTTTGTAAACGTAAAATTTAAATTTGGGGTCTAAGTTTCTTTCGGTATTTGGAATTTAGGGGTTTCGGGTCACTGGATTGCATATATATATATATATATATATATATATATATATATATATATATATATATATATATATATATATATATATATTTTTATATAAATATATATATATATATATATATTCTTCCATTCGCTAAATATAAGATAATTGCTAGTAGGTTTAATTTAAACATTAAGATCTTG
Organism: Sinohyriopsis cumingii; assembly: GCA_028554795.2. Classification (NCBI taxonomy): domain Eukaryota; kingdom Metazoa; phylum Mollusca; class Bivalvia; order Unionida; family Unionidae; genus Sinohyriopsis; species Sinohyriopsis cumingii. The sequence continues at coordinate 126,036,014 of CM068838.1, forward strand.
TCATCGTCATTAAATATTGGCTTTAGAAACAATAAAGTTGGCTGGAATATTACAATTCGTAAACAAATCAGACGTTTAGCAATTGCAGGATGCATGGTATATTTTTAACTGCAAATACATCAGTGCAGGAAAAGACTTTGGAAGGATGAATTATTTGCAAATAAAAGGTTATCGATATCCATTTCGAATATATGTGTGTGTATATTTCTGTTGTTTGCAAATAAAACGTTCGAAAAATATATGTGAAATTTACACCACAATGTAGACGATGTTTGAAAATACTACATATTTGTAATGTCATTTTTGAAGGACTGAGTTAAAAGCGCTAAAAGGTAGTCTGTAGTAAATTATGTTGAAACAGAATATTAAACAAATAAAGTTATAAAAGGTCAAAGGATATATCATATCTTATAGATACATACAGTTGTAAATATTATGGGTATGACATTTATTAAACAAACATAAAGTTATCAAGCGTAAACGGGCATGCAATTGTTTTGCTGACATAAAGTTAAAAAAAGTGAACAGGTATGTAATTTTTATACAGACATAAACTTACAACAAGTAAACTGGCATGTCATTTCCTACATAGATTTATATTTGACCGATCCGAATCGGAGCATACACTAGGGTGATATATTTCAAAAATCATAATTTTAATTAAACAAGCCCAGGATCACAAAAGTAAATGCATAAAAGATGCACAATTTGAATTTTTCAGTTTAGTGTTCAGCAACCAACCCCAATAACCTATTAACTTTAAGTGAATAGATTTGATTCGTTACATAAACTCAGAACTGTATCCAAATACTATTAAGATGTGTACATTTCCATTTGAAATCATGTTGTATCTAAACAAAATAAAGCACTTATAATACATAGGAAAACTGCTTGTTATTTTCAACTGATTGTCACTGTTATCGAATAACCGGAATAGATACTGCAACTTTAGAAGTATGGACAATGATTGTTTTCACACTTGAAGAGTTTACATAAATGGCGATATCTTATGCATCAGACAAATTGTAGTTTGCGGGCACTTAGTCTATAACGTGTTCCTTATTGAAGGGTGAAAAACTCAACTTCCGTATAAATCGAATATTCTACAAATTTTTACGATTAATACAATTGGTTTTTCGTAAGCACTTTGTTTTCCTTCAAAGTAAGTGTCACTCGAGGCAACTTTTGTCTTTTGATTACCGGAAAACCTGTAATATTTAGTGTTGCTGAATCTTGATAAATATGGTGCGTACTCTTGAGTTAATGTCACCTTCATGATTTAATGATTTCATCTCCATTATTTAGTGATTTCAACTTAAGTTGGACCTAATTAAACAGTCCAAAGGTTAACGGATGCCAGTTGACGAATTTATAATTGAGATATTATGACACATTCCTACTGTCTCCTGTATCACGCAAGAACGAGTACGTGCCATTAATTTGTTTGAATTTCACATGATCTCCAGGATTGCATACCAAAATAGCAAAGCACAAAGACCATTTTTGTAACTACGGAAATATGAGCTGCATTTCCTGAGTGATGAGGTAAACGAAGACTGAGAAATGCATGTCCTTTGATACAGGCAACACAAGTTAGATTTGTAAAAGGGAGGAGTCTTTCCAGGATAATGTAATAGTGTTGGATAGTGTTATACTCAGTTTTTGCCAGAGAGTTTAATGCTATTTATCAACTAAATCGTATTCAATTAGTTTAATAAATATTGTGACGGTCTGATAATTGTTATCAATATAAAATATATATTTACATGAAAACTTGATTTATGAACAAGCGGGCATGCTCTAACAAACGTATATTATCTAACGAGAATAATTCTAACAAGCAGCGTATTCTAACAAACTTTTATCGGATCATTTTGCATTTCTTGTTGTAAGATGATACAACTTCAGTTAGATTGAAGGAACTAATATTCCATATTCGGACATAGATATAACTGTGTTTCCAAATATTTCTTTTTCATAATAAAAGAACGCTTGTATATAATTCTATAAATTATATGCTGATATTGACAAAGTGTATTCGTCGCAGACATATAACAACTTTAACGAAATGATAGTATTCTATTTGCTGAAGTCATGACTGTCTTTGTCAAAGAATCGTTATTTCATGCGCCTTTGTTTCAGTTTAAATATCCGATATAGAAATGTAAGTTAGTAAATGCCGACGTTGATGTTGTATATGAATAAAAATATAAGGCCTTATACATCATACGAATAAAAAGTTCTCTTATGGCCCTAAATATCTAGTATCATTAGCTACTAAAAATGTGTATTTACCTAAAACTCGTATTTATTTTTGTCTACTGATTGTCAGCTAATGATTCATTGGATCAATGTTGTACCAATACATGCTAGTGAAATTTGGTGATTTGTGAGATCACATATAGTTGAAAAGTTCATTTGTCTTTTCCTAGAAGTATATTGAATATAAAAAGGTACCTCTCCATATCAAATATACAGTGAACGTGCTGGTCACCCTTACTTACTATCATTAAAGGTAGCACGAGGATCAATTGGCCTTATGTATTATTATATGCATTATCTATTATACAAAATTCTTAAGTATTTTCGGTGATGCTTTCTACGACAATACATGGATCCTTGAAGTACAAGCGATATTAGATGATGTTGAGTTTAGACACGTATAGAGAAATCTAAAATATGTGTTTGTTAAATGCTTAACAATGTTTGTAGATCTACGATTAAAATAATCAATACAAACAAATTTGGACAGCCAACTCAATACATTACCAAAACGATATTTAATTTTTTTTTTAAAGTCCGATTTTAATATAAGAAATATGTTTTATCGCCTAATTAATTTTAGAACTGCCAATCAAAGGTTTCTTTTTCAAACAAGTGGATAGTGTAATATTTGCTATAACGAAGATATTGGACACTAGGTGATGAATGTTACTACTTTCGCATTCTTATTTGCATGATGAAAGATCTCCAGGAGAAGCGGTTTTAAATACAATCAATAAATAAATACACGTAACAAAAGGCTCTTGAAAAATAGTTGCAGATTCCTATATCTATTATCGAATTGTTAATTTCTGTTAAGCATTATATTATGATATCATACCATATTCATGTTATTTTTCTCATATACCTCATGTATCACTACGAATAAGACTTATAATGTTTCAGACATTGATTCACTTTTTAGAGATGAAGGCTCTAGTGTTATAACATAACAGATTTGTAACAAATTATTACACTACGTTTCTCACATTCATACTAGTGCAGGGGCCCCGAGTGGCCGAGTGGTCTAAAGCGCTCTCCGTTACGGATCACTGCCATCTCACCTCTGTCTGCATGGGTTCGAGTCTCGGATTCGGCCAATGTGGATATGTGAGAAAGCTTGCCAGTAGCTTCTCGAGGGTCGGTGGTTCTTTCCGGGGATTTCCCGGGTTCTTCCTCCACCATTAATACTGGCCGCCATGTATAGCCTATCGTGTGCTGAAAAATGGCGTTAAACCCTACAACAACAACAACAACATACTAGTGCATGCTTCGTGTTTTTAACTATAAAGGAAAGCCAAACGGGAAATAAATGCATCTATCATCACACAACTTTAAATTAAATCATAATCCACACAAAATTATATCTTTCTAGTTTTCAAAATATATTTGGCATTCTTTCACAATAGAATAAGTATTAGTTGCGATGCTTTAACATCATAAAACATACAGCGGTTGAAGTTTGTATCCCACAAAGAGGGTGCTATGCACTGATGGACAAGAGCAATAATTTTTATTTCTTTACAACCATCTTCTCTTTAGTGTCATTCAAAAGAAACTGATTTCTCTATTAAAGCTGAATCGAGGCATATGTAATTATGTTTGTGTATTAAACTTCTTTGTTGGAAAAAGAGTGGAATTTGTCTTTTGATCTGTAAGCATTTATATTATAGCGCGGGCTATCTTCAATTCATAATTCGTTCAACGTGATCAACTTATATATCGACGGTATCGATCACTGTCTTATGAACGCTTCGATGTGCTTAAATTGTATCTTTGCGCTGTAATTTAAACGAGAAAATTGCCAATGACACCAGTTGTTTCGCTGTTTTATTGATGGATCAGTATTCACATTACACCTTTTTAACCTCTACAATATTTGTTTGTTCAGGAATCTGAAAAGGCCTCAGTATGCATGCAAATAAAAATTAAGTCCATGGGATCCGAATATGCAAAACCTCTTGTCTGAGCCATGCTTGGATATTTCGTATCCTACACCGACACATACAGATTACTATTAATAACTTTAGATAAGCTTTAAAATCATTTAGGACCTCAAACCTTCGATGAACTTTTCTCATCTAATGATAAGCCATGCATTATGAACAGAAAAATAGATCGCCTGTCTGCGCCTATTCAATAACAATGAAATATGAAAAACTATCAATATTAGGAAGATAATTACGTTTATCTAGCTTTATAATAGCATACACCAGCATCATTATGCTCTTTAACTGTTCCATTAGTTAAGGGACCTGCTTCAAAACAGCATACATTGACGCTTGTTTTTGGAAAAGAAAATTCCCCATCCTTTTTGTGTGCCCATTAGAAGTAATTCAATTTGAACATTGCACGTACTGTCTTCAAGATCGTAATTTTACACACACATATATATTCTATAAAGCGAATTAGTTCCAACCAGTGTCAAAATGGCAGCACTGCATGCTAGCTATGATTTATGACACCTATATCTATATTTATAGCACCGTTTCGTCCATGCCGTTGTATATACATATGCCTTCTCAGCCACTTTCTGCTTATTGCGTTTTTCCTTGAACGTTTTTGTTCCAGTCACCAAGAATGAAATGCATATCCTAAATATCATTGTGTGCGTTTTATAGCGTGCGAATGATAATGTTTTGTATTTTCTGATCGCAGTTTAGTTATAACGACGTTTCCACACATTATGTGATGTTCTGTATGCAAATGAGCACACGTGAAAATGAATTTAGTTTCCGGTAGAACTAAGTCAATTTATTATTAAATTTATATGGATTGTTTACGTTATTAAAATGTGGCCGTATTCCTTTCTGGCTAATGCATTTACTAGAACATATTGTGGAATATTCACGATACTACCACAAAAGAGGGCGAGAACATTCTTCTTTCTGCAAAATGTTTGCAGACACCAGAGATTAATATCTATCCTATGACACTTAAAAGAGCACCTGCTGTCTGGAACATTTATCATCATTTTTTATGCAATCGGAAGTGGATCAAATCTTTAATGTGATTAGTCTAGAATTTTGACGATTAATCATACACAGAAGGCATTATAATTACAGCATGCTTGTGAAAAGGCAGACGAGGATATAAGTACAGAATAAAACCTCGCTCCCATTTCCATCACGAATCGGTGTTTTTGTTTTATATAATAGTTTTCAGATCGATGCAATATTGACAAGTGGATGATATATCCTTTCATGACATTATCCGGAAAATTCAAAATTAATACTATTACACGCGCAAATTCTGTTTTTGCCATTATAATGTCAGTAGGATTCCCCAACGAATAATTAATTCACTTCATCTGTCGCCAAGCTCACAATTAAGTAACAGAGCTCTGTGATGAATTATTTTTGCGGGGTAATTAATAACACATATTCGTCTCGTATTTACAAGAAAGTGACATGCAAATTCACCACCATGACATCAGTTTACAGTATTGAACGAAAATATATCTTAAATTGTTATGTTAATGCATAGGCATGCTTATTTGTTTCTGGTTATTCGTATGGGTTCGTTATGTCGGTTCTAATTATTCGTCAGGCGTGGTTACCTTACGATTTTGGTGATTCATCAGGCTTGGTTACCTCGGTTGAGGTGATTCTTCGGATAAGGTTACCATAGTTCTGATAATGAGTCAAACGTGGTTACATCGGTTCTGGTGATTTATTAGACATGATAAATTCTTAGGTAATGTTGGCGATTCGCCGGGCGTGTTGCCCGTGTTATGGTGACCTCTCGGAAGCAGGTATCTTGGATGAGTCAGGAGTGAAAAAACGTAATTTATATATTTAGATCATGTTTAAATACTTTCAGTGATTTTGTTGAAGACAGAAAGAAGTTAGCATTTGAAGATTGAAGTTGTCAATGGAAGATATAAGTTAAGAATTATGGACTAAATTTATCATTTGATGAAATTTATTCATCGAAAAATAGTTACTGGTCTTGTACATGATGTTACATATATTTGGTTTAATTTATATTTGATTGTAAGTTATTTTCTTATGTTGTGACCAGAAATGAACTTTTGAGTTTTTAGTTATTTGTTACGTTTCTTCAAATTATTTGGACTCTAAAAGCACATTCATACTTCAAATCCAAATTTAAGTTTTCACCTTGCAAATAATATCAGATTAGTGCCCCCTTTCAGAGAAAAGATGAAGACAAATAGTTTCCTTATTTTGAAAAAGTGCTGAAATTTGAAATGGCTAAGGGAGCATTGGACTCAATTATTACAATGTGTACTCACTGGTAAAGCTAGTGATATTTACCGTTCACTGTCATTTCAACAAATTGGTGACTATGATAAGGTCGAATAATGCATCGTAAGGGGTTATGAGATAGTTCCTGAAGCTTATCGGCAAAAATGCAGAACTTATAGAAAAGAAGCTGGATAAACGAATGTCGAATTTGATAGAGAAAAAGAGCAGATTTTTGACAGATGGTGCTTAGCCAAAAATGTGGAACAAGATTATCAAAGTCTCAAACAACGTATATTACTTGAAGAGTTCAAAAACTGTGTCCATAGTGACGTTAAGTCTTATCTTGACGAGGATCAGATTGAAACCTTGGACAATGTTGCTCGTGCTGCTGATGAGTATTCTTTAACTCATAAAGTTCCTTGTCTAAATAAGACTTTTACTCAACAGTCTTCTGGCAGAAAAGTATTTCAGCCTAATACAAGCCCTTCTAAAACTCAGACTGGCACAACTTCTAAAAATCAAACTTCAGAGAAGCTTTATTCATGATCATTGTCTCTTCCAACGTGTACCTATTGCAAGAAAAAAGGACACATTATTTCTGATTGATACAAATTAACAAATATGCATCATAATCAAGACAGACCTATTCCAAATGCTCTTATTTCTACGAGGTCAAGGTCACGGTCATGTATTGAAAGCAATACATTTGTTGGGTCTAATAAACCCCAGTCTGATTTTATTACGGAGAATTATGAACCATTCATATCGATGGGTTCTATATCACTCTTGGGTGATTTGGCCAATTCTATCTCTATTATTATTTTAAGGGACACAGGAGCTTCTCAGAGTCTTTTATTGTCCGGTACTTTACTTTTTTCTGAGAAGCATTCTTCTAATGGGAGTGTTCTTATTCAGGGAGTAGAGTGCGGCTTTGTTAATGTTCCTCTCCATTGTGTAAAATTGTCATCATACTAAGTCTCAGGACCCGTGACAGTCGAAACAGTGTCGGTTTTACCCGTTGAGGGCATTCATTTTATACTAGGCAACGACCTAGCTGGAGACATGGATGTGGTTAATCCACTTGTAATGACAAGCCTTGAATGGGTCATAAAGTCGTTCCGATTGAAAAAGAATTCCCTGATGTATTTCCAGCTTGTGCAGTTACCAGAGCTATGGCAGTGAAAGCGCTTGAGAATGATGTGGATAAGGAAAGTATTCCTTTAGCTGAGAAATGTATTGGTCAGGCTTTTAATGAGGTTACTTTCACTTTGGATCAATCAGAACGTATTGATCACAGTGATCCTCTTTTAACGAATCATTCTCTTTATTCTAATTAGGGTGATAAACGACATTCACTTGTCGTCGAACAGGGAAAAGATCCGGAGATCTCCTGCGTGCATCAAAGGGCCATTAGTCAAAACTGAAGCTACTGAAGTTCCTGTCTGTAATTTCATTAAAAATGGAATTATTATGAGAACAGGGAGACGTTTCGAGGTACCTGCTGATGACTAATGGTCAGTGGACTATCACATTGTAGTTTCAAAACCTTACAGACAGGAAATTCTTAGTTTGGCCCATGAAACTCCATTGGCTGGTCATTTAGGGATTAATAAAACTTATCACAAGATCTTAACTGACTCTTATTGCCCAAACATCAAACGTGATGTTGGTAAATACTGTAGATCTTGTCATACCTGTCAAATGGTAGGATAACCAAATCAGAAAATTACCAAAGCTCATCTACAACCTATTCCTGCCTTTGACGAACCATTCAGTAGAATTATGGTAGATTGTGTTGGTCGGTTGCCTAAGACCAAAGTCAGGTAACCAATACATGTTGACAATTATATGTGCGCCAACAAGGTTTCCAGAGGCAATTCTCTTGAGGAATATAAAATCTAAAATAATAGTAAAAGCTTTGTAAAGTCTTCTCTCAATTTGGTCTTTCCAAATCTATCCAATCGGGTCAAGGGTCAAATGTTAGGTCTGGAACTTTTTGCAGTCTATTCTGCTTGAATTTGGAATTAAGCAAGTCAAGACAACAGTGAAAATACGGTTTGACAGAACATAGATGGAGAGCACTTTTGAGTTTTGTAATAATGCGGTTCTATATTTCTTGCTCATTTTTCAGATTTGTATTCAGTTTAGATAATACGGACCTTTAAAATTTAAGAAGAAAATGAATGAGTTAAATTATAATATTTGTGCTCCTGGGATCTAAATAAGTTATAAGGTTTACCAGTATATTGAAATAGATAGCCAGGTTAAACATGCAATAAATTTAGTTGTACCTGTCCCACTCAGGGAAGATTTATGTAAAGGAAAATCATCAGATTCTACCGATGGTAGAGTTAAAAATCTTCAGAATTCAGAAATTATAAAGATCTTGACCTGAAATTTTCACATTTGGAAGAGCAAGAAAGAAATGAACTTAAACAGTTATTATTTGAATATGACCAATTATTTCCAAATGTTCCTATAAAAACAAATAAAATGTTCCATTACGTTGAAATTGTACATTCCAATATTAGCTGGAGAATGATTTTATAGAGCCCAGTAAAATTCACTGTAGTTCACCATGCATATTTGTTCCAAAACCAGATAAAACTTTCCTTATGTTTACTGATTATAGGAAGGTGAGTAGTGTGACAAAAACAGATTAATTGCCATTACCAATAATCGATGACTGTATTGATAAGATATGGAATGGCATGTATGTCACCAAATTTGACCATCTTAAAGGATTTTGGCAGATTCCACTAACTGAAAAAGCTAAGGAAATTTCGACATTCGTGACTCCAGATGCACTTTAGCAACATAAACTAATGCCGTTTGGGATGAAAGGATCGCCTAGTACATTTCAACGTCACATGATTATGATTACGTCTGGTCTAGACAATTGTGATGCTTACATCGATGATATCATCATTTACAATGACACCTGTAAATGAACATTTAGCAACAATTCGGACATTCTTTGACAGACTCAGAGATGCATGTTCGACAATTAATTATCTAAAAGTGAGTTCTGCCGTGCTAGTGTAACATTTCTAGGACATATCGTGGGACATGGAGAAGTTAAACATTTAGATGCTAAGGTCAAGACTATCTCTGATTTCCATGTGCCTGAAAATAAAAAAGCAACTGATGAGATGTTTGGGTATGGCCGGATGCTATCGAAAATATTGTTCCAATTTTTTCTATAATTGCTGAACCTCTGACAAATTTACTGAGTAAGAAAAACAAGTTCCTTTGAATTGTAACATGTCAGGAGGCTTTTGACAAGTTGAAAGCCATACTTAAAAGCACGCCAGTCCTTGCAGCTCAATATTTCATCCAATCATTTAAATTGTCTGTTGATGGAAGTAATGTGGGGGTTGGAGCAGTTTTGATTCAAGAATACGAAAATGGTATTTATCATCCAGTGTCCTATTTTTTATAAGAAATTAAATAAGCACCAAAGAAATTATTCAACAATCGAGAAGGAATGGTTGGCTTTGATATTGGCATTTCAACATTTTGAAGTTTACCTTAATTCAGCTCCTTCTTCGATTATTGTGTTTAGTGACCACAACCCCCTTACATTCATCGGCAAGATGAAAAATAAGACTTGTAAGGTGGAGTTTGCTGTTACAGGAATATAATCTTGACATCAGGCACTGTGAAGTGTCGAATTTTGAATTACGGAAAATGTTAAAGCTGAATGCATTGAGCATTAATGTCTCATTGCATTTAAGTGTCACTTCGACCTTTCTTCTGTCATCTCTCCCATGTCAGTGTAAACTTGAAAGAGACAGTATTCCGACCCAGTGAAATTGACCGGGGTATCTTAACACGGTCCTTAGAAAGTAAACATCTGACCTACCAACCCTAACCGCTTGGTAGGAACCTGTCAACTTATCATATTTTCAAACAGAAATTGTTACGCACTGTCGTTCACAGATTCTGATGAAAGGAATCATTTCTTTGGGAAAGATTAGGGACCACCACCTACGATTGGGCAGAATAAATTAGGGCGTACACTTTCTAGCAATCAGACTTAATAGTGACTACATTAGTTGAAAATCTTTAGTCTGGAAATTTCCTAGAAGAGGACCCTTAGTCGACTCCGGGGAGGCATAAAGACATTAGTGCTTTCCTCGTGAAACAGGAAAGGGACTAGGTGGTTGTCGTGTTAAAAGAAAGGCATGTTTAGTTCTAGAACTCACAAGTCCTGAAAGAAACAGCGATAAGGTACGCAATTTTAGTTTCACGTAATATTCTAGTTTTTGATTGTTTGTTTTTTGTAAATGTGTTTGCCATGACTAGGTTTCCATATTATGCATCGTTTTGTTCTGTTCATGGAAATGTGTTGATGTGTGATGTGATGTGATTTTTATGTTTAACGTAGCTTTAACAATTTGTCAGTCATATAGCTACTATGTCTGCAATGTATCAGTTTATAGTGATGTCTAGCACTGGGGCATCATGCTGCAGACATGAAGCATGATGTCCCACCAAGTCACATTATCCTGACACTAGGCCAACCAGTCCTAACACTAACCTCTTTAAGCTGAGCGCCAAGCGAGGCAGCTGTAAGTTCCATTTTTGTAAGTCTTTGGTACGAATCGGCCGGGGATCGAACCCACGACCTCCCTCATCCGAGGCGGACGCTTTAACCACTAGGCCACCGGAGCGGTCGGAAAGTGTTGTAGCTAGAGTTAATACGCAATTAATTTTATTCATTGTGATGGAAAGTGTTGTTGCTAAACTTGTTATGCCATTTACCTTTTCATTATACAGTTATTAGTTTAATGGTAGAATTGATTGCATGCAATCCAAATGTTCAGATGTGTAGGATTTCATATGGTTATACGAAATAACTGCCTTTGTTGTTAGGACGATACAGATCATCGTGAGTTAATTGTAATTACCTAATTATTTATGATTTTGTAATGCTTGGATAATCTTATAGTTAAAGAATCCCGTGAGTCACATTTCGTTTGAATTTCATGCAATATTAATCGAAGAAGTAGTAGCATATGTAAATAATAAGGTTATATTTGGTAGACGTTCACGTGGTAATTTAATACTTGCCATTGGAATTGATGTCAATGTCATACTGTACTAAGTCAGAATTTACGCGGTGTGGGGATAGCAACATGCTCTGAATAACGTAAGTGAATTGGATATACCTCTAGATACTGGGTTTACAGAATTATAGGGTAAATGTGTCATTTAAAGAACAGCTTTCTGAGAGAGAGACGAGACAGTCCGAAGACAGCAGTACGGAGAAAAGAGAGAAAGAAGGACGAGGACAGAATAAAGGGACCAGGAAGTCCATGAAGGGACATAACATAGAGCTTAGGAAGGATGAAATAGGAGATGTTGATATACGGTCAGACAGAAAGGTGATGTAATCAATCGTCGACATTGCGCTTTTTCACCTCTCGTTATGGGATCAGGAGATGATGTAATAAATCCAAATTGGACACACCTGTTAAATTCTACTTATATAATCTAATTTGAATTAGAATTGCCGGTATTAATTGTTTTGATGAAATTTGTTGTTTTCTTGTCAAAAGGGGGCTCGTATTGTTGTATTTCTTCCCAGTATTCTGGCTCAGTTCTATGTTGAAATTCCATTCATCTTTCACTCCCGCCAGGCTATAATATCGAGAGAAGTCATCCTCTGGATAAAGCCAGCCAAACCCAACTAACCACCGCTCTTATTAAGAGGGCAATGTTACAGGCACATTAAAGGAAAATATAATTTAATAGCAGACGTAGTTTCCCGTGTATAACAATATATTATTTCATGTAGACTGTGTTATTCTTATGTTTTTCTTTAACCTGTTGTAAAAAGAAAGCTTTATCATATAACTCTTTCTCGTTCTTTAAGTTGTATTTATTTGCTTGGATTGTTTGTGGGCTTCAGAGTCTTTTTATTTTATTTTCATGTTAATATAATGTAATTTTGTTTACTAGAAATTTCATATTTTCCAAAACATTCAGTTTGAACAGAGTTTTAACTTAGATACCTAATAATAGAATGACTTTTTTCCTATTTTTGGCTTAGTTCCTTGCATTCACTGAGGGTCAAGTAAACGACTGTTTCTAGGAGTAAAAGGATTGGTTCTTATCAAGGACATACATGAGCCATGTGACTTTTACATGTAAACATGATCACGTCATACTCTATTTCGCAATATATTTCGCAATTAGGCAGAATTTCCGAAATTGCAAAATACTTTGAATTAATAGTGATGTTCAGAGGGAGAGAGAGATCGATCGAGATCTGAGAGTCCAGGGCTTTTTAAACATTTGATGTCAAGTTGTTTTCTTCTGTTGTGACCAGAAATGAACTTCTCAGTTTTGTTTTTTGTTAAGTTTCTTCAAATTATTTGGGCTCTTAAAGATTAACTAGTATCTCTGGAAATATTATTGTATTCATGCAGAACACTTGAACAAGGACCTTTCTAAAAAATATTTTGGATTTCCAAGACCGGAGTATTAATTATTATGTTTCTACATGGAACTATAGACGTCAACACAGTACAGGTTAAATCATTCTTCATTGCATTCCATCCTGGTTTCTTCGTCGGGACTCGAACTTGGAATCATTAGAACATTTAAATATTAGGACTTCAAAATTTGTATTAGTGGATTATTCTTCTATTAGTTTTGGATTTGATTCAGGAAGCCGTAAGTTCCCATATTTCTCAATTTTTACAGTATTGTTCCAGAGAAATAAATTATTAATTATATTTTTCAAAGCTTGTTGTTTTCACTTTTTCTTGTGTTACTGTTTATTCAATCCCAAACACGTAACAATGATATATGTTATCCAATTTTATTTCTCCTTTGCAGAAGGACAGCCGGAAAAAAGTCACAGTGTTGACTTCCAGTTCAGTAGTCCTAGTCATTTTGTAAAGCATATTTTCTCTCTAATTTGCGTTATGATACAATAGTTAGATTTCGGCTTTCTTAATGTGGGTTTAAAGGTATTTGTTTTGCGTTGCCTACAGTGTTGGAAGTCCATTTGCATAGTTCTTATGCTAGGTGGTGGAATGTCATTCGTTGCAAGCAAGTATATAGTATATAGTACTGTAGTTGCACATTAGTGTATGTTGTAGTCCAGTTTGCAACATAATATTCACAGCAGCATGATTTGGCCCAGATGTATTTGTTTTTATCTCCAGGTAAAATCATACTGTGGTGCCTTAATGCTGCAGTATTTACACATCATTGTATGCTTCCAAGCAAGTCCCCATTTTTTAAATTTGGAACTAACGTCTCTCACACATGCTGCTTTGATTGCCATGGCAATGAATGATATCGTTCCACATTTAAACATCTTTCGATACAAATCATACGTGTCCTATCGTGCTCATTTACGTCCCTTTCAGGTCGATTCTACCAGACCCAAATTTGCAAATACAGTCTGGTGCCACGAGTGAATGGAGATCCACATTTGTTTGTTTCGTCACTTCTGTGTGTGTGTGTGTGTGTGTGTGTGCGCGCGCGCGCGCGTGTGTGTGTGTGTGTGTGTGTGTGAGAGAGAGAGAGAGAGAGAGAGAGAGAGAATTTGTCTGCATCCATTTTTATGGTCACTTGAACAGTTATAGCACCGGATCGTTTTAAAGTACTTTTAGTCAGACATCTGGCTGTATGGTATGTGGAATGATGCCAGGTGTAAACAGTTTTCTTCTTCTTCTTGGTGCACTCTTTCATGGCTTCAGTTAGATTAACTGCATATAAAGTACAAGAAGTATTCTCTGGCTCTGCCATACTATTGGAAATCTAACATTTGAGAGCTTATCCCCCTTAATGGGTGAAAAAGACATCACTACCATGGATACCAAAGGAGACTATAATTTTATCTTAAAGAGCAGCAAATGAACTATACGGATATTTTAACATCTACACCTTTCTCCTTTCAATATTCCCAATATTCGGAGATGGAAGCCAATTAATGATTTTAATATGTTTAGAGAAGTTGTTCTAACTTTCAAGGTCTGGTTAAATTAGTTCCAGATTATCATAATGTTTTAAATTTGTAAGGAACATTAGCACAATGTATACAGACGAATGAAACTAATGATTTATATATTTACCAGAAGTTTGGGCAGTGTATGTTGAAGAAATCATTTGTTAAACCTGGTAAAGATTGATGTGTTTTCATTATTCACCCCTGACTACACCACTTTGCCAGATTCATTTATAAACAGCATTTCAGCCCATCAAGCACAATTTTGCACTCATCTAACTTGTGACTTGAAGCATTGTTTGGGCTAATTGACTTATTGCAGTTTTGGAATTCTAATTTTACGTTTGTATCGTATAGTCCGCATACTAATTCTTAATTATACCAAGAATATATTAACAAATTGACAGATGAACCTTTTCAATATCCCTGGCATTGTGAATGACTTAGCTTCAAAATATGCATAGCCTTCAATACTTGCAAAACACGATTTTTCTGGCACATATGCCACGAGTTGTTAAGAAAATATGCATCCTAGATACTTGCAATTCGTTTAAATATCTACATCTTCAGGGCTATAGTATCACTTTTCATAATTTTTCAACTTCTGCAAAATACAATGACTCTGGATATTTCGTATTCACTTTGTATTTCCATTTTAGGCAGTATTGGTACAGTTTCTCCACATAGTTTCAAACTGATTTTTGCTGCGTCAGCAAATATTATAAAATCGTCCGCTTTGCAACAGTACGTATGGTTCTAATGTCTTATTTTTAACCGAAACACCAATGTTTCCTTCAGATAAGAAGGATTACCGATTGTTCAAATATAAAGAAAGGAGTAAAGACGATAAACGCAAGCGTGGCGTACACTCAGTGGACAATTAAACCCATCGGTAATACGATTGTTGGACTAATCGTTTGCTTTTAAATCATTATAAATTTCTGTAATACTTCTTGACAGTTTTCTGATAATATCTTCACTAACTAGGTTTTGGTAAAGCAAATTCCTTTCCACCCAATCAAAGGCTTTTAACAGTCTATAAATACTGCATGAAATTTACCCTTAAGTTTTCTTAACTATTTGCAGATTAATATATGAAATGTAAACATATTATCTTCAGTAGAATACCTAGCTTTAAAACCAACTTTTTCTTCGCAATGTAGTTCATTTTCTTCCACCCATTAATTGATAATTTTATGTGAAAATGTTATAATGTCTTTGATTAATACAAGTAGTAAACTAATGCCCCTATGGTTTATTTGCATCACCTTTCTTCTTTATACCGGTTGACCAAAATTCTGGATGAAATTAAAGATCAAATAATGTACAAATATTTTCGTTAATATTGGTGCAATTAAATGGTCCGTACATATAATGAAATCACTGCATAAAGCATCTACCCCTCAGATTTCCCAGGCTTCAGTTTACTAGCGCGAGGTGGACCCATCATTTAAACTTATTCTATCTAGAATATCGTTTGAACTGCTTGAATATTTACATTTTTCGGCAACAACTCAACAGAGCAGGACAAAATAAATTCTTAGAAATATTCATGCTAAGGTACACCTGAAACTGTGCATTAGCACTAAACTACACGTGACACAGTGAGCACTAAGCTTCACGTGACACAGTGAGCACTAAGCTACATGTGACACAGTGCATGAGTACTGTGGTTTATATTACAAGACGCCAGAAAAGATTTGTATTTTTAGAACATAGTGCATTAAATACCATTAATTGTTTGAATTCAGTATAATTAATATGACGTAAACTAACATGTCGAGGTAATATATCCTTGAGATTTGGATTACCGATAGTAGTTATTGTTTGTTATATATGCTTTTAGCTACCATTTTACCTGAAGAGTCACTTATAACGTTCTGTTCTAATCTGACCATGTAATCAAGAGAAATATTCGACCTGCATTTGTACATATTTTTAGTCTATTATCTATGTCAAAAAGCGGTATAATTTTAAAACACTTACGTCAGCTTCATTATCTATTGCTGAGGGCGAGATACCAGAAATACATGTCAATATCCCTATGTTTTTACTGATCCAAATCTACCATAATCAACCCTGTATCCTATCATTAGACACTGATGTATACACCTTTCTCCATAATTGTTCCTTTCCCTGACGTCTTGATTCTATATAATTAAATTCTTAAAGTAGGTCAATGACACTATCATATTTATTAAAATATGTTTCAGTGCCCGGTCGGCATTAATTACATTCTTATAGGCAGTGTACCTTGTTTTAATGTAAGTTATTACATTTTCGACACACACACACACACACACACACACACACACACACACACACGTTAGAATTAGGATGTCCTGGTGTCAAGATAATATGACTGGGTGGGACATTATGCAACATGTTTGCAGCATGATGCCCCAGTGCTAGACATCACTATATACTGCCATACTGCATACATCGTAACCATATGATTAAAAAATTGTTAAAGCTATATAAAAAATCCAAAGTCACACACACACACACACACACACACACACACACACACACACACACACAGAGACAGACAGACAGATGAATTTAGCTATTTAATCATGTCCCAGCTATCTAGTACTACGTCAGCAAAAGTCATTTGCAGTTTCAACACGTGTGCCAACTATCTATCACAATATATGTCTTTTGTTGTTTAATACATGAACACGCGCTTTATCCTACATCAATATATACGTTTGCGATTTTTACATGGCCAGTCTATTTATCTCTAAATAAGTTAAGCCCTTTTAGTACTTAATACACGACCAAACTCTCTTGCACTATGTAAGCAAATGCCTTTTTGGTATTTAATATATTACCCAGTTATCTAGCATTAAATCAGTAAAGGCCCTTTGTTCTTTGATACATTATCCAACTATCCAGCAATACATCACTAAAGGTCCTTTGCGTTTAAATACATTATCAGCTGTCTAGCAATAAATCAGTAAAGGCCCTTTTGCTCTTTGATACACGTTCCAGCAAACTAACACTAAAGTGAAACTAATTATAATCAAAATGTACCAATGGAGTGTGATAACTTTAAATAACAATGACATGTGCGACTAGAAAAGTTTGTTTTCTTTCTGATTCTTTTTCCAGAAGTTTTTCTATGGTGTTTCATGAAAATCTAACAAATCCGATGCTACATAGAACGACTTATCACTAATGCAGAAACAACTGCATTCAATGAATACGTTTTGTTTAAGCTAGGAAAGAACTGACAAGTCAAATACTCTGTTAAAACCTGCAGTTCACTGTAACACACACACACACATACAGATCTGATAGAAACAGAAGGCATGATAATGGTTGACGTATAACATATCATTTTAATAGTAACAAGTTAGAATACACCACCATTTACTGGATGTTAATGTTGGTGATATCCACCACGTAGCTGATCACAGAATGTATTTTGTTTTCTTCGGTTGACGTTCGCAATTATCTTTTGTTTGGACTGGATCTTGACGATGTATAATTTCAGTTCAGAATGAAATCATTTAATGAAGTTTCATGTAATGAAAAGTGAAAGGGATACCCTCTCACGTCTAAATAAGGATCGATCGTATTCTCTATTAGATTTCACCTTAAACATTGTATGCATATCGAAAGCAGGCTATTCAAAGAATATTCAACCGAGACTTTGATTTTATAGAGATATGCAAACAAAGCCTTATATTTTTTACAGCAGTTCTGACAATGGCTGGAATATTAAATCATGAATAGCGTTTAATAATTAGTTATTGATGATTATTTGTATGATTAATGATTTCTATCTTGATGACATGGAAGATGATAGTGGTGGTACATCGGCATGTTGAGGAAGAAATGGCAGACAATGAAACTCACAATCATATTTTATGTCAGTGAATGTAAAATAATTCATCAATAGAAAGTAAAACAACTCCTTGAACATAAGCATGAAGGGTACTTTTCACAAATAATATGTTAACTACTAATTTGATTCCATCTGGGGAAAAACTAGATTAAGGAAAAATGTACAAAGCAACGTATGCAATGTTCCCTTTCGACAAATATTTGTTTGTTTCCAAAACGAGGCCCAATGAGGTTTACCGCTATTACTTATTTTATCAACATCAGTTCAAAAAAACGCAATGACCTCTGTCTACTCTTCATGTCAAAGTTCCTATTTCCAATAATTCCTCTCATACTGACACGTGATGTAATGTAGTAATGACTTCATACACTTGATTCAAACGATTCAAGGCCGTTATATGTCACTCAAAGTGATCCGAAATCTTTTGCCTGTAATCTTAAACCTCTTCTTGTAAAGGATGTTTTTTGTATGGACCTGTTGTTAACGGAAATGTCTCGGTTACTGTCGATAAGTTTGACTGTCACTGTAACTGACTGTAGCTGGCCTGTTTTCTGTCTCTGAGTTAGACGGTCACTGTAACTGGATATAGCTGGCTTATGTTCTGTCTCTAGGTTAGACGATCACTGTATAGCTGGCTGTAACGGCATGAAAGAGGCTTATATAAAGACCCTGAAAAATGCATGTTTTCTTTTATAAGTTAAAAACATTAAAAGTCAAAGGTATTATTGTATTACCCGTCTTTATTAAGTAGTGCACTATTAGAGCCTTTTCAAATGATTACTGTCTAAATTCTTATTCATTGTATGCACTCTGATGAATGATAAACAATACAGCTTTTGAGGCATACCTCCCATAATAATTGTTAATGATATGGGTATAAAGCTGATTTTACTTGGAAAAACAACGCAGTTAAATTTGCTGTTACAACTAAAGTGTTCGATTTTTAAAAAAATATTTCTTTACATGTGGCCGCTATTATTATATTACCTGTTATAAAACGCTCCATGAATCAAAACAATATTCACATTTGTCGTAGGCAGAGAACGCATATTTATTGTTTTATGTATCTGATTTAATTGCAAAGTACTGTAGAATGCTTGGTTTTCAACGCAGATCCAACGGTGTTGTAATTTTGCATAAAATATCTCACTAGCTACGTGACAATAATACAAATGAATTTTACTGTCATGTTCTCTGTGTGACGTAGGTAATCAATATCTGTAAAAGTGCGTCCGACGTGAAAGGCTTCTCAGAGAATGATGAAATGAGGACGACATTGTGTGCGCAGTCACAAAACCAACAGGTTAGGCTCCAAAATACAGGTATACACGTTTTGCATACGGTAGGAGGTAGATGATGCAAATTTAGATTCAGAACGGAGGAGTCATTCCTTTTTGATGATTTCATTCAGTACATTAATGAAGGAGGACTCACAGTAAGCGATTATTGCAGTTGGTTAGTTGTTGAAGTTCTATAGCTGTATTTGCCCAATATTCCGATATCATATGCTACGGACCATATCAAAATTGTTTTTGTCAACGGATCAATAAAGTGTCTTGAACTCCTTTGTTTGTTAACATGATCTTTGGTGGGCGTTATTTTAGAATCCATAGGTTTTTAGAAAAGAGAGTGATGGGTCTTTGCTCTTTTTTGGCGGATCTCAATACGATCTGGACGAAATGATGTGTAATGTTCAATAATTATTAAGTTCACATTTTATGTTGTTGAACTCTTTCTTCGGGATCCTTGAAACCTAATTGGATAAAAGAACTTTGTATATGTATTTTTTGCTTTTGATGAAACTCTAGTCTTATTAACATGAACAAAATGGAAGTTTGTATGATAGCAGAACCATCTCCTAGCATAGATTCTCAGTTCCCAGAGAATATGCTTCCTATCAATAAAGGTTGTTTGTTAACTGGGAAAAGAGCCTTATCCCGTGTTATCCATTTCTAATGACCAGAATAATAATGTGAGCATTGTGAATTCTGGAAGTAGTGATTTGTATTTCCAGAATTTCAATTTAACAGTTACGACGCCCAGTTTCCAAGCCAAGACGTCCAACTTAAGAATCATGATGTCAACTTCAGAGTCATGACGTCCATCTTAAGAGGTATGGCATATCTTTTCAAAAAATTTCTTATCAGCTTAAAATAGTCCTAAAATTATTGTTCGGTTTTGCTTCTCACCACCTTCTACTTTAGTTTCTTTAATAGTTAATCAAATTATGTTCAAATTATTAGAAACATTTGTTTATTTGCATGCCTTAAACAAGTCTGTGACATCAATGTATGTTTGATAAACGTACAAATATCTTACATACAATTTTGAGAATAACTTCTGAAATCAAATGCATAATGCATTATTGGATTAACAATATCGTTAAATGGCGTTAACATATGCAGCATGATCTGAATTTACAGGCAAAATGTTTCAATGATTTTCGTTTATTAGTTTCTTTGCATGGATTAACGGGAATTAGTAAGTACTGGGAAGCAAGATTCGAAAGTACGTTTATCTTTTACAATTCTAATTCATTTTCAGGTTTGAAAATAAATAAGGTTCAGAACAATCCTGACAAGCACCATTTAATAATAAATGCGTGTAAGTGATATCTCTGAAAATCAGTTTTTATTCTGAATTTAAATCGGGATAGACAGTAGGATAGTATATAATACACTATTATCAGTGATAGTTTCATTATTTATATTTTGTTACCAATGATAAATATAAGTCTACTAGTATAGGATTGGTGAAAGACACTTCTTTGAGAAAGATATCAAATTTGACACAACTTTAAAAGGTGCTAAAGGAATTCTGTGATCTAGTTTATCATAAGGTTTTGTAAGAAAAACAATACTTGACACAAAATAAATTATATTATAAACTCAACTGTCTCCGTGTCATAAGAAAAGATAAACAATTTGGATTTCGATATTTTTATGAGAAATCTAATTAATTGGTAGTATATCTATGAATAATCATGAATCATACATTTCCAACAGAAAGACAGAATAATGCGTTACGAAAGTTGTTCAAATAGAGGTATATACTATTTTTACTGTAGGTTCCAAAACTAAACAATTTCAATTAAAAATGATAAAATATAAATGTAGGAACATTTCCAAATGTGTAAACTGAAATAATTTCAACGATTATTCTAAAACCTTTTATGCAGGTTTGATAAAAGGTGGGAACATATACAGTCTGCTCGTATTTGTTCAGTTTTAAACTTGGGTTAAAAGTCATTTCAACTATATAACAATTTATTCCCATTTAGCCATTTATCAATCATTTATTACTTGTTGAATATAGTGAATTCGTAATGATTTTATGTTACATTCTATATTTATTTTGTCTAGACCACATGCTTAAAACAATTTTAGCAAGTACCTCTTACTATAAAGTCCGAGATAAAGGTGAACGTATTTCTGTTTAATAAAATCATATAGTGTTTTGATAGAACTAGTATTGTGGCAGTAACCCATATTTTATCACATGCTAGCAAATTAATACTATTAAATGTTGGATACTACAGGTAATTTCCTGGGTTTTCAAATAAGAAAAAGGTATTTTGAAATTGTTAAAATGTTTATTCCAGTGATCATTGTTGGTTTAACTAAGACAGAAAAGAACGTCTATTACATGTTGTCTATCTATTTACGAATTACAGAATGGGTGATCATTACAACGTTTCCATTAACCTAGTAAATTTCCGTAAGAATTTGCTAAAATTTGTTTTCGTCTCAAACTCTTTTTCATATTGATCTGACCAGAATTAACACTTTTCAACTGAGTTTATCTGTAGAACAGAAACACCGTGCATCCACGTTAAGGAAGATCTTACAGGTCTCCATAGCACCTGACACTTGGAGATCAACCATTTATGTCTCAAAGCTTATTTTAACAGCGAACGATTCATATACTGAAATGTGTATAATTGGACACAGTATAAACCTCAATGTACTCTTCTTAAAACTAGGGAGGATTCTGAGCATAATTATTAACTCTAACCCAAGAGTATATATCACTATAAAAAATGCAATACATTTAATGAAAAGACAAAGCAAAGTTTTGTTTTCCATGAATGTAAAGTTTACTCTAACAATAAATAAATAATATATATATATATATATGTGTGTGTGTGTGTGTTTGTGTGTGTGTGTGTGTGTGTGTGCGTGTACATGGGTTTGTGTGCGTGTGTTTGTGATTTGGAATTTTACCGTAGCTCTAACAATGTTTCAGTCATATCGCTACTATGTCTGCAGTGTAGCAGTTTTCTAGTAATGTCTAGCACTGGGGCATCATTTCGCAGACACGTAGCGTGATGTCCCACCCAGTCACATTATCCTGACACCATGCCGACCAGTCATAATACTAACATCGTAGTGTTGAGCGCCACGCGAGGAAGCTGTTAGTACCATTTTCTAGGTCTTTGGTATTGATTGATTGCAATAATTGTTTGACACAGCGAACGTTGGTCATGATTATTGATTTTACTTTAAGAAAACATTTGGAAACACATTTTAACCTTGAATGGTTCTAAAAGAGAGATCATTTATGAATTTGCTAGGACAAAAACCATACATCCTAGGCACCTTATTGTGTGTTAGTTTCTACATACTGTTTGTGATTAATACAATATTCATTTCTATCTTAATGTCAGTCTTTGTGTTAATTAGTTAATTAATAATTGTTATTACAAAATACCCATTGACAATTTTGAGATTATTGGGAATTCATTCAAGGATATTATGGATGATGCCGTTGTGATACATCAAGACAATCGGTGCATCAAATATTCAAGATCTGAATTTATTCGAAAGACTCTATACTGTTGGACTTGTGACAGAACTGTTAGGATTATTTAGGTTTTAATGCACAACGCTATAAGTTCCTATTAAATTCTCATTTTATCAATGAAACAGTGACATTATCTGTTGAATGCAGCATAACTTGATGTCTATGCTTGTTATGTTACTTAACATAAGACTATAGATTCGAAAGAAAATTGGAAGATCTGAATTTCTTTGCAATATTTCAGAGACAATGAAGTTGCTGTTGAAATGTAATTTGACTTTATTTAGGAATTTCCATTGTCTAGAGTTTCAATTCACATATTTGAAAAATATTTATAGAAATCAACAAGGTTTAAAAATTTCATCTAAGTGGAGAAACTTATTTTAAATTCTACCTAAAGAGGATTAGAGTCCTTGAAAAAGAAGAAGACGCTCGATTTTCGCAAACATTATGATCTTTCAGTGGCTAACACTTCCTTAGGGAAGCAAGAGCCAAATAATTGTTTTGGGTTCCTTTATTAGTAGAAAACATGTCGCTAATAAAGTTGATTTGGGTTTGATTAGTAAGTGTGTATCTGATTTTAAAAGAAAATTAAAATAATTGCAGCTAAGCAAATACTATGGAAATCGAGGTAAGAAAACTTTGGTTTGCGCCAGAAATGATGGAAGTCCAAAATGAGAGAGAAAGAGAGGTAAGATAAATAGAGATTAAAATGCAAATGCAAAGAGAAAAAGAAGAGGGAAATACAAGTCCAGAGAGAGGTAAGGGTGAGGTAGAGATAAAAAGAAGAGAGGGAAGAAATACACATGCATGTATATATATATATATATATATATATATATATATATATATATATATATATATATATATATATATATATATATATATATATATATATATATATATATATATATAGAGAGAGAGAGAGAGAGAGAGAGAGAGAGAGAGAGAGAGAGAGAGAAAAGCAAATGCTGGATATATATATCTATCTATATATATATATATATATATATATATATATATATATATATATATATATATATATATATATATATATATATATATATATATATATATATATATATATATAGATAGAGAGAGAGAGAGAGAGAGAGAGAGAGAGAGAAGCAAATGCTGGAAGAAGAATGAAAACTGCTGAAATAGTTAGAAGAAAGAGAAGATAGGCACATTGAATTGAAAGATGTGGAACACATTTACATTTTTACATACAAGTTTAGGTTTTACAGTTACCAGAAATATTAGGTTAGTACTCCTTTTTAAAAAATGAATTAGATCTACACTTTCCTAATTTTGAGAAAATTGCTGTTAACTTGAAATGGACAAGAGAGCAACATATTTTGTTATTACAAAGGCAAAGCTTGTGATGTCTACAATTCACTATCGGTATAACAAAGTGCTAAATATGATGTGATTAAGAGAAGTATTTTAAAGGGTTATAAGTTGGTACCGGAGTCATATTGACAATGGTTTTGGAATGCAGTAAAGAAACTGGACAAACCATGTCGAGTATGCAATGGAAAACATTTTGATTGATGGTGCTCATCCTAGAATGTTGATTAACACTACTATAACCTCATATATTGAAGAGTTAAGGAATAACCGCCATAGCGAGGTCAAGACATAACGTGACGAACAAAAGGTGGAAACTTCGGAAGTTGTTGCTGTTACGATTCTGTAGTCTTAACCTAATTAACAGAAAAGAGCGGAAATTGCAAAGTTTTGTAAAATTCAACAAATTAAGAACGTACAGTATTGTGAATTAAATCTCAAAGGTCCTTAAAGTTCTGTGCCAAGTTCAAATGAAGAGAGTTCTAAGTAAATTCCAGTGGTGTTCCAAATAAGCTTCAACATTGAAATTGTTGATGCGCTTGTGGTCTCGAATATATTAATATGCCAGGGGCCTGGAACGTGATGTTATTTTGAGTATTACAATAATAGAATCCTTGTTTGATTTCAGAATAATTCCAAATTAATATTTTAATCCAAGAATATTTTTATGTACTCTGTAATTCAAGTGATTGCTTTAAATAATTAAATCCACCCGAATAAAAGAACTGAATACAAAATTAACAATAATCCTGCTTCAGATGTTAGGGCAAGAATGAGTAATGTTTCGGGTAAAAGCATTATTTAATAACATAAAACACAATAATGGAACCTAGATGTGGGTCAAACGTTCATTTCTGGAACAGTGTAAGTTGTTAATAATACCATGTTTATTACTAAAATTATTATAAAGAAAACGACAAAGATTTGGTTAGGGAATCAGTTCAAGACTCATTAGGTGGACAGTTAAAAGTAGTTAAAAAAATCTTCTTTCAACCGAAAAATCAGAAATTAATATTTTTGGCAATATATCTGACTTCAATTATAAATTGTCAAAGGCTTTTAAAGTAGCAATAACTAATCAGTCAAAAATGAAATTAATAAATGAAAAAATATACAAAAGAAAGGAGTTTTCAGCCTGGTAATATAATTCCGGGTCTCTTGACCGACCTCAAAATCCTCTTCTGGATAAGTATTGTGGTTCGTATGCAGCTGAATAAAAAGTAAATGAATTACGTTACATAATTAACACTGGTAGGATGAAAAATAAATAACTTTCCATATACATTTGTTAAAGGAGTATGTTGATAGAGAGAACCCTGTAAATCATTCAATTAATGTATTTGTACCTGCCACACACAACGACGATGTCAATGACGAATTGCAATCTGACTGGTGACTTTGATTTGACCACTCCTTGGAATTCAGATATATTATGCAATCTTGGCACTAAACATTCTACGGCCACAATAGTGAACTAAAACAACTTGAATATAAGCACTTGGTTCTAGATGTTCCAACACGAACAAATACAATCTAAAATGAAGTTGAAATTACATTGGTCAACAATATTTTAGAAGTTGTCTGATTCAGAGATAAAATGTGATATTTATCATAGATTTGAATATGCTAAATACAAATATGACAATTAAAACAACTATTTGGCTACTGTTTTCAAGATATTTAAGTTTTAAAATTGTATGTCTATGTATATTGTGTAAAAGGTAGCGTTTTAATCATAAATTGTAAGCCTATGTCTTTGCATATATTTTATGGTTGATTTACATGATAATATTTCATCTGTCCCGTTTATGTAAAACTTTAACAACAGCAATAGGGTTTTATAAATAAAATTTATTATGAAACAAAAGGCAAAAAACTATTATGTATCTATAAGTTCATAATTTGGTCCTTATTTATTGAGGAGATGAGAGAAAATATGGGTCATGTGATATTGATGGTTCAAGACTAGAAGTTCCATCCTCTTCCTCGTCTGACTCAAGTGAGAATGATTCCAGTGCATCAGGAACCGGCAGTCCTTCTCAGTGGGGGACTGGGCGCATAGCTGATGGATAATGCACAGTCCACTTTTTCTTTGACACACCTTTCTCAACTGGCGGCACCATACAGACGCAACAATTGGTAATATGGTCTGGTGGCTCTCTCAAAATCAGTGGCACTGCAAAAGGCATAGATTGTTTTTTCCTGTTGAACCACTGGTAAAGATTTGTTGTACAAGTGTTGCAGCACATCTCTGGGGCCCACTACTTGTCCTGATCTCCAATTTTACAGCCAAAATAAAGATGATAGGCTTTCTTAACTATAGTGCTTATACTGCGCTTTTGTGATTCAAAAGTCACTTCACCACAAACATAGCAGAAGTTATCTTCATTGTTCACACATGTACGAGGCATCTCTGCTCACTTTGACTAAATATAAATGTGTCCCTTTGCAAAATCAAACACTGACAAATAACAGTGCACGACACTGTATGATTTCTAAAGCTGATATGGGGCAATTTGTTCAGCAGAGTGATTTAGTTATGATTGCATCATTCATGACTGCTAGGAACAACGTTATGCGATTCATATTATGTATGACGCAATACCAGTTTCAGATTGCATCATTCATTGTTTTGCCTATAAAGCATGTGCTGTTCAAAACCAGTTATATATTTGTTCATTGGTCCAGTCAAATATGTATTTTAGTCATTTCTTGTTTAAAACGAGATCCCATCTCTTTATAACTTACTTATCCTCTGCCATTCCCATGTCAAGGGTAGTATATACTGCCCCAGTATCATATATTTAAAACTAGAGCCAATCAACAAGTTTAAGCATCAGTTTCGTTCTCAGTGACCCAGAATTAGTAAAGGTAGACTACATTTATTTCAAAATATTTTGCTGTAGACCAGTGTTACAGATTCTACACCTAAGAAACAGCATTGTCACAAGACGAATCATCTGTAGGAGGAACATTTCTGAAAATAATCATTAATTGCAGGAGAATGATATCATAAAACCAACTAATAGTAACTGGATTTCACCATGTATTTTTGTGCCGAAACCAGATCATATTTTTCGTATGCGTACTGACTAAAGAACAAATACTCCTTGTCATAAAATACAGTCTCATGTTAAATGCATCGACGACCGCACGCACAAAATTGGAAATGCAAAATTTGTCATCACTTTCGACCTTTTGAAAAAAATTGGCAAATGAAACACACCAAAAAAGGAAAATTAATTAAAGCATTTTCAGCACCAGATGGATTCTCTCAATATGAAATTAATTTTCTTATGTATGAAAAATGGAGTTTGCTGTTGCAGGAATACAATATTTACATGATGCCAATCAATGAAAAAAATAATCTGATTACATATGTCGTGCATAAAAGTAATATATTGTGTTATGTGTATTTTTATTATTCATAATATATCCTTCTATGTAGGGTAATACCTTTATTAAGATAGGAAAAGAAAGCTTTTTTTTGGTATAATTTTTTCTTTATTTACGAGGGAGTTGTTATGTATATATAAGATAATTTTTGTAAGATGTTTTGATAATCTTTTATCGTTACAAGGTTCTAGAAAGAGGATTTGTTTTTCAAGTTGATGAATAAAGGACTCAGCAATCTGGTCATGGTATTTTTGTCTTAATTTTTTTATATATGATTTATAATTTAAAAACATAATGATTCCTATCTTTAGATCAGTCATTTGTGGAAACAATTTTATTTGTGTTCGGATATAATTTGAGAGAAATTGTTTATTCAGTTGTTCGTTTTAATTACAAAGTAATCCTTTTGTACTAAAACACCTTTTGGGGAATTTTGTGAATCCAGTGAAGTACATTCTGGATTATATCATTGAGATACATCAAGACTATTAGTACATCAAGGTATGAAATTCTATTGGTACATCATCACACTCAAAATTGGAATTCATTCGAAAGACACTACACTTTTGGACTTGTGATAGAACGTTTAGGATAATTTGGAATGTAACTTCCAGTTCTCTAAAGTCCTGTTAACAATTCTTTTTATAACTTAAAACTTGAAATTATTATGTAAATTTTACACAACGTCTAGGTGTATCTTTTTCTGTTACCCAGTTTCAAACAATGGAGTCGTAATAACATAATTTACTTGCGATAATGTTCTATAGAATCTTCTAATCTAAATTCAATACAAAATTGGTCTCAAATTATGCATTTTTGTCACCTTTTGTCGATAATTACACACGAATATAATATATGAAAGCTTTTGCGAATTAGAGAATTTATATGACAAATTAAATTTTATGATTTCTTAAGTATGTCTCCAATTGAATTAAGAAAGATTTTGTAGAATTTCCTGAGTTTGGCTGGACCTGGTAATTTATTTTGTATCATATTTATTGTCTACCAAACTTATTCCTTGATCATAGGACCAATCAGGAGATACTATCGCCTTCGGACAGTTGTTGTAAGTCTTTCAAAGTTGTGTCAAATAGACTCCTGTCAATTCACTCGTATACATTTCAGAATAAAATTCATCTAAACATTACAATATCTGTATAAGACATGTAAATTATATTGCTAACTTCACTTTCACCAATGCTTTTCTGCTTTTTTCTAATCGGAGGTTTCTCATTATCATCTAACCATTTTGCATTGACTTTGACACAGTGATTCGTAATAATACTGAATTAGTATTTACGTAAATAATAAGCCCCATCAGACAGAGACTTCACAGACATAGAATATATCGTCAAGATTATGGTGTAGGTATATTCGCATATATTTAACTACACACTATAGATGCTATATAGGTATGTTATATCACTGATTGTTTGGAATCATAATGTGTTTTGATTAATTCTTGTAATTGAAATTATCAAAACGATGTGATGGGATATCACATTTATTTCATTTTGAATGCAGTATGGAGAATGTGATTTCAGTCGAATTGACAGTACAATTTAGTTTTGGAAACAATGACATAGGTTGTGTCATTTGGATTTGCAGAGATAACTAATAAAATACATTTTGAGGAAATTCTAGATGCATAAATGTAAGTATATTTATTGGCATTCTTATAACGATATAAAGTAGAGCTATGTTTATGCCCTTTTACTTGCAGGCTATCTGTTAGAGGGGCCCAATCTGTGACCTTTAGGGTTATATTACTAGCCTAACATTTTATCAAAATAGTTTAACGGGGAAAATTGCAAAGAAGCCGCTGTGCGGCAGTCCATTTAGCCAGCGGAACTAATACTGTATCGTTGTCTTAGCGTGTTGGTACGATGCGTTAGTGACTTACCAAAACCTTCAGTTGCATTTTTCCTCGAATTTAATGTTTTGACTGACTTGTAAATTGGTAAGTCTCTGATAGATATGCGATAACCATGGGCCTCAATTTGCTTTTCTATGATATTATTATAGACCTTAGAGAGCACCGGTCATATTATGAACCATTTTATTTGCGAAAAGTTAAAAATATTTCTCTGAAATAACTGTTTAAATGATAAGAATCGTATTTGCAATTATTGCGTCTTTCACGTTTGTTGTTGACATTACGTTCTCTCAGTTGCTTGTTTGAATGTTTCATTTGTGACTCAGTGAACTCGTCCACATCGTTAACTTTATTAGTTCTACTTTAAATGGTTGAAACAGCGTATTTAATTCATACATAAAGAAATCTAATCAACCAAAAGGCAAAAGCGTCTACTACATGAGTGTACATGGTTTGCTTACAAAGCAGTTCCTAATACACATTACTATTTTTAGACACAAGTGGCGTGCAGTATAAAGACTGCAGTATGGAAAATACGGAACGATTCTGACGATGTTAGATCAATGAATCTGATACCAGCGATTATCCTAAAGAACATTCACAGTTTAGTATCATCAATAAAATATTTGGTGGTAAGTTTAAAGACAAATGTTCGAGTAAATCAAAGATTATATGGGACTGCGACCTAAAACATATTAAAGCGTGGTTGGAAGAAACGCCTCTTAAAGTAAGAAATAGAGCGAAAGGTGTTACACGGGTTTTTGTGCGAAATTATCTCTGGCACGACATGTAGCTGGAATGTCGTCGAGACCGAGGTGAATTCGTTCACACGGCAAATATGATACTTTGTCCATCGCATGGATGTTTACCGATGCACTAAAGTGAGTTTTAATGCCAAGCGTTGGGTACTGCATGATATTGTCACCTCCTATGCTTTTGGATATTATGCCATTGTGAATCAACTTACGATTGACATGTCAACTAGAGCATCAAGGCGTTAACACCAATCTTGATGGCATTTTTTGTTGTTGCTGCTGGAACGACTTGCACAAATGCTCGGCTGAGAGGCATAACTGCTTTTTCATTAATAGGTCCCACACGGCAATGTGTTGATTCTCTTAGAGTATCAATTCGTTCTGAAAGCGTAAATAAATAGACGACCATACTGGGTCATTTGCATGAAGTTGATCATATTCTAACTCTCGAGGTGCATACAGATACTGACAAACATGTCTGCTAGTGGTGGTAACGATTAAGTGTAGCAGATTTTTGTCGAATCACATTAGATGGTTTTAATCCACTCGTGCTTGTGACCTCATTTTTAGTGCTGCCTTGACTAATAAAGGTCGTGCAACTCAAACGTCTGATCTTGACATTCTGGATATTATTGCCAAATTGAAAGAACCTGGCTGAGATCACTGAAAACGGGGTAATCAGAGACAGCTGCTTATCGGTTGCGTTTTTCAAAAACCATGTTGACATATCTAATATTGCAATATGACAAAACATGCATACAAATAGCAAATGTCCCATCACCTCCGCGATTCGTAAGTTCATTAACGGGATACTTAAGACTGTTGACCTGCAAAGAAGAGGAAATAAATGATGTCAACAAGTCAATGACGGAATTCATTTTGATAAAGTAAATCATTTTGATAAACCTAAATCTTTTATCTTAACAGCGCGCGTTTCTTGATCGTATTTATTTGTTATAGCTGGTTGTAATAGCAGATGGAGTCAAATTTCAGCAATTCTAAATAGGCAGCACGCTAACTGAGTAATAATGCGTAACAAACCCGAAACCGGTATTCCAAAATCTTTCGTATGTAGAAGATCATTGTCATTTGAAACTGAAGATGAAATTCAGTTTGAAGAATTTCACATCTTTCCATACGACTACGCAACCGTCTTTGGCATTTCTCTTTAAGATTTGATTTTATCATTGTCCATACGATTTGGATTCTGTGTTGATGAGGTTGCGGAATTTACTGACGACGTGTTAGACCAACTAAAATCGGATACGAAGTTGATGATAAGTTTGTCGACGATGTTCTGCGTCAGGCTTGTGTATGCACTCAAATATAAGATGCTAAGCATCAAATATACATTGAGGGTTGCAACCACGCTAACGTGCCAATACAAGCTGAGGTCAGCTTGAATTATCGCATTATCACGTTCAAATGTTCTATTGATGGATGCACCACTAAATGCGAAACACTCTGGGGGCATTGTTCCTACATTGGTGAAGTGGATTTCACCAATGTTTCAACACCGGGCTTGCTGCTGCATCAACTGTTGGCCATGGTGTGGCTGGAATCACAGCAACGACAATCGGAATTATCGTCTCTAGTGGTGCTATCAAATTAATTACGATACGATGACGTTCATAAATATGTGTCTATTCAGAGCTGCTTTCAGCGGCACGAAACAGTCTCAACACAATTAGTAAACTATATTCGGTGCATATCGAGGATAAAATAATTAGCATGGCAGAGTTCGACACAGTGCTGGAGGAAATGTAAATTCCCTTCGAATGCGGAAGGTCGCGTGTTTGAACCATGGCCGAGTCACACCAAATACTTATTAAAATGGTACTTGAAGTTACCTAGTTTGGCGCCCAGCAATAAGAAATTAGTGTTAGGACCGGTCGGCCCAGTGTCAAGATAGTGTGACTAGGTGGAACATGATGCCACATGTTTGCATCAAGATGCCCTAGTGGTAGACGTAATCTGAAACACTGCCGGCATCGGAGCGATATGTTTCAAATTATTAATAGTTACGTTAAAAATAAATAAAACACAAACACAAACTATAGTTTACACATGTATTAACTATGGAATTATAAGGAATCGATTGACCACGTTACACACTTCAGTATTTTGTCGACTGTCCGAATAAACAAACCGAGACCATCCAACAGGGACATTTTCTCTGATAAGTGATTATTGCGATTGATCAAGGGCAACAACTTACTCTTTAGCTGTTTCAAAGATAGAAAAGATTTATCTAACTTGAGGGGATTTGTCTCATTCTTATATCGTGTTGTTCTTTTTTAGTTTAGTAAATTAGATTGAAGTAAGAATATTGAAAATTAGAGTCATGAAATTGTATCTTTGGGAAGACGGAATTTGTTCAAACATTTAAACACAAAAAGTTGTTTTAAGTTCTACATTTGAGCTAAATTGTGTAAAAAATTAGGTGCCTGGCCAAGTGGTATTGACTTCAAGATAGAGATAAAATCGGTTCGCTCAGGGTCTAGTCTTATTTTAGTTGGGTACAATGGCATTTCTAAATTATTGCAAAAGAAACCTGAAATCTGGAATAAAAAATTAATCTGGATTCTTGTAATCTGACTTACCCAGAATTGACCAATCAAATCCAAATTGACATGGATAATTTATATTAGTAAAATAGGGACAAAGTCAGAATTGTTGTTTATACTATTTGAAGAATAATTAATTTACAATATTTATAATATTAATTTAAAAGTACGGTAGGCCTTTGTGAGACCATTATCAATCAGTACAGTCTAATGTAAAAACAAATAAAATCAAACATTGTCTATCAAGCCTGAGTTTATAAAAAATGTATGGCTCGGGTTTTAGCACCATGGCAGGCTCATTTGAAGTTCTGATCAGCGGATCATTAAATAAAATTTAAACAAATGAGGAAGCTAGGGTGCATGTTGTCAACGGAACAAGGGATTTGTGAATGGATTCGTCTAAAGCTTGAACTCTTATTGCAGATTGATATGTTCATGTTTAACCATAATATAAGAATGGATATTACCAACTAAATGTGAGATTCTCGTTAGCGCTAGTAACCTAGAATGGACGGTGATAATGTAAGGAACTTTCCTTTACTGTTGTAGTACATTAGTTTGTTAAAGTTTTCTTCCAGTAACTATATATATATATATATATATATATATATATATATATATATATATATATATATATATATATATATATATATATATATATATATATATATATATATATATATATATATAATTCCTGAATCTATTGTTAACATATCTTAGTTTATTACATTTGTGCAAAACTGCACAGTTAGGAAATTGTATTCGAATATGTTATGTCAAAGTTTGGACAGAGTGTAGAGACTATGCTATTTTCCTGTTTTCATCTTCTCTACTATTTACAAAATGTGTGTTTAATCAGTCAGGCTCAGAGATGGATGATAGATGATGCAGGGGTGTCCAGATGAAACTGATCTCTGCCACCACTATAACACATTAAGTTACGCACACACTTACACACAAAAGCCAAGAAAAGAGTACAATATTGCATAAAACATAAAATTCAACTAAACAAATTGGGTGAAATGTGAAGGTCTCTGCAAAGAATAAGCCTTGCCTGCTTCGCGTGCACATTACATTGTTAGAAAACTTGGCATAGCTAATATAGGTAGAAAAAGTCCTTATAACCTATTGCTTATTAAGGGTGTTAACGTAAGCAATAATTGTGAATGCACACATGAAATTGCATGATCATGCCACAATGGTTGGGAAATTGAGCTAAAGCAACAGTATCCGGCTTTGCTTCCCTACGAAATAATGATTATTATTTATAGTCACATACATTGACGTCAATGAATGTAGATATTCGTGTCTCAGAATACATATAGAGGCATCATGTGACCATATTGATCATAGTCATATTTTCTATACATCAAGAATTTCCTCCGTATATTAAACATGACCTTTCTTAATGCGACAGTAATCACTAGTCATGATTTTGTCATCTTTCCCTATATAATGTCCGATGCACATTATGATTGAAGAAGGACGTCTTGGAGTAAATAGAATCAGTCTATTAGAAAAATATGATTGATAGCTTCCTTTCAGAGCATGCAGCGTGCTTTTAAATGGCAACTTCTACGTTACCCCGCCCATCTTTGATATTATCAATTAAATTAAATATGTGTGACGTATACAATGATTTTGTGTTGCCCATAATATACTCTTATCTGGCACTGTATCATTGCTTTGCCTTGAAGAAGAGTGAGAGAGACAGTGAAGTATTGTCGGGAATATTATATTAATTACATCTATATGAAGTATACGTTAGTTTTTTTGATAAGTCATCTTCACAATTTACTATCTTGAGATTGTCCATCTTCCGGTCATGTCATTTTAAGCCAGTTTGAAAGCGTTGAGCTCCGTTGTACATGTTGCACTGTCTGCTATGAGTGTTGCACAGTCTATATGTGGACAAACGTAGACATCGTAAGGGATATATAGAAGAAGCCCAAGGTATCCAACCTAATTTAGAGCACGAGAGGCCAGCGCAAACATAACGTAATGACAGTAAACAATACATCCAAAGTACATGCGTGCGCGCGTGAAAACATATGCACCAGTCCCATGGCGGTTCGATCGCACATGGGCATGACAAATACATAAAAGAAGGAAGATGACATCTTAAAGGAGGTGAAGTACAACCTCTGTGGGAGGGCAGACCAGTTTTATCTCTCCAACTATGGTAGAGGTTCATGTGATAATGGCTGATTTACGAACCTGCATATGCTTGATATACCATCCTCCCATTAAAGGGATGCTGCGTAAAACCAACTGCTGATGTTACAGCACAAGATAACCTAAGGAAGGGTGGGATGGGGCACTGTATATACCAATGCCTCACACGCAATATATATGCACAGCAATGAGAAAAGAAATAAGCCTTCTAAATACTGGACATTGAGAATAACAACCAACACATTTTAGGAAAAAGCCGAAAATCAAAAACAAAAATATCAAAAGACACGAGTGACATTTATCGTAAAAAGAAATGACAGGCAAAAAGGTTTTTATTTATTAATATGTACATTGCCATATGATATTATAGCCCACTTTCAAGAAGTGAATTCAAACTATTAAAGGATAACTTGCAATCTAAAAATGTCCACACATAAAAACAGAGTACCATAATAAGATATTATTAACGGGTTCTGGAGGATAGCCGTGTAGTCGGTCACCCTGTTTTATCTACCATTGGGGTCTCACCTCTGTCCACGTGTATTCGAATCTTAAGCTTGGCCAGTGTGGGCATGAGAGAAAGCTTGCTAGCTGTTTTCTTGGGTCGATGTTACTTGCCGTGGTGGTCCATTTTTCTTCTTCGACCAAATATCCCGGCAACTGTAAATAGAATATGATGTGCTGATGTGCTCAACCATGTTGCTAAACCCAAAGCAGGAATATACTGTTGCACGTATTCATGAAATACAATACATTTCTTTTCATACACTTACTACATAACCCTGCCTTCCATTACAACACATGGCATATTGCAAATCGCGTCCATGCTAAAAAGAAACTAAATACATCGGATATACGAAAACAAGTGCGTTTCACTTAATGTTTTAAGCCATCTGCGAGAACATACGATATTAATCTGCATTTGATATGAGCTCAGCCACGATCCAGGTTGAAACCTACTTGCTGCGGAACACTAATATATGATACCGGGTTTGAAATAAGGGTATTTGCGTCATTCGCTTTTTATATATGTATCATTTACTTTATGTTTTTGTTTCTTTATTTCCATCGATAAGATATCTAGATTTTCTTCTAACTTGAAAGCGATTATTGATGTGTCATTCGTGACGTATAAAGATAGTTCTATCAAATGAATGAAGAGTATAAGGAAAATAAATAACACCAGTTTTCTTTCAAAGGCAGCATAAAAGAAAGTGCAAATGAATTATCTATAGGATAAACAATATCAGGGCTGAGAGAGCAAATAAAGAAAATATATAATAGAACCATGATCGTCTTAAAAGTCGTAACAAGAACTTACAATTTCGAAAACAATCTCTTTAATGCCTTATTTCCTTATATACAAAGTAACATATATTTCATAGAGCAAAATATTTTCTGTTGCATTCTCTTTGACAAATTTAAAGTGATAAAAGCATGACATGTGATATATCTCTACCAAATGAGAATAATTACAAATATATAAGGATGGATGGTCAAAAATATGTTTATATTTAATTTCTCTGTGTTGGATTGTTTATGAATTACATTCCAAAAAGACATCAACGTGTCTGGACAGAAACAAAACAAACTAAAACTATTATATCCTGATTGTATTTGTATTTACATGTAGGTTAGGAAGGTAATACGCTCATAGGAGTTAAATGATAACATCCGTATCATTTAACATGATTTGTTCAATGCTGCAGTACTAAAGCTGATTGTCTCTTCATCACGTATTTGTTAAATTTAACAAGACTTACTTCCAAGGGTTGGTCTAAATCACTTTCTGTACGTTTTATTTATATGCCGAAATCTGTAGACTTTTTGTCAATAAATAGACAGTCGTAAATAAATAAATACATTTGAAAGAAACCGTGCTATTGAATTTTAAGTAATTACTCAATAGAGGTCATTACAAGCTTTGGGTAATATTTGCATTTCACATGTACATTTCACATGTACATTCCTGGACAAAATTAAGGTCATGTCTTGAAAAGGGTGATAGTTCCTGAATCTATTCTTGACATATATATGAAGTTATTCATATTGTCTAAAAATGTTTATGCTTTAGAAATTTGATTTGTGCAAAACGGCACAGTTAGGAAACTCCATGCGTAGTAATCCATGGACATGTATGGACAGAAAGAAACAAATTATTATACTCTGATTGCCTTTGCATTTACATGTAGGCATATAAGGTGACACGATCATAGGAAATAAATGATAATATCCTTATAATTTAACATGCTTTGTTCAATGCTTCTGTGCTCTGTCTCTTCATTATGTATTTGATGAATTTAACAAGAATCACTTCCAAGGGTTGGTTCAAATCACTTTCTGTAAGTTTTATTTCTGTGCAGAAATCTGTACACGTTTTGTAAAAAAGTAAATAAATTTGATAGACACTAAACCTTTGAGGTTTATGTAATCACTTAGTAACGCTTATACCGTAGAGTTTATTACAAGCGTTTGGTAGTAATGACATTTTCACATGTACCTACCTGGACATAATCAAAATCATAACTTGAAAAAGGGCGATAGTTCCTGAATCTATTCTTAATATATCTTAAGTTATTCATATTTTCTAATAAGAATGATTAGGTTGCAGAAATTTGATTTGTGCAAAATTGCACGATTAGGAAACTCTATGCAGAATAATCCATGCAAAGGTTTGGACTGAGAGAAGAGATTATGTTATTTTCCTCAGCGAGTTTTCAGCTTCTCTACGATTGTTAAAAAGTTATATGTGTTGAATAAGTTAGGCTGATAAATGATGCAATGGAGAACGTAATTGCATAACAGTTCAATAGAGTCCAGATGACACTGATCTCTTCCATCACAATAACACATACAGTTGTATCTCCAGACTGCACGGTCCTTACTAGAACAGTACGTTGTCCTACATCAGTTTCTATTATTTTCTGACGTTAGTGGTGGTGGTGGTGGTAAGTAATATCAACAAATTATATGACAGTTGCAGAATAGAAGTTGTTGGTCAAGTCAGGACCTTATTAGAAGTTAGTGTCATTCTTTAAGATCGCAATGATCAGTGTGTGAACCCTTCTGTATTTATGGTACTATAGGCTTTCTATCTGATGGATGAAGATGTAAGATAATGCATAAATACTTTGAAGCGTTAATGAGTGCACGGGATTTGGCGGTTTGTATCGGATTGTTGTAATAATCTAGTAAACAAACAGATGTTAAAAATCTTTTATGGATGCTATATTTCCAGGTAGCTAGAGACACGCGCCTTTTACTTTCATGCACATTTGCCAAGATATATTCTATATCATTAAATAAATGTTAATATCTTCTAACCTTATGCTTTTACTTTCTTTTAATTTGTTTTAGGTATTTGAGGGAGAATGTGCCCGTCTCTGCGCACCACCTCTGGTTGAGCACCGATATAGGCCCCTCCGGCCTAACAGTGGTCATGAATATCCTTTAAGACGCCATCATTTATCTCCATATATCCTTATTTTATATTTGTCATCTCTACCATCGACGCACCCATGTGTCCATAGGTGCGTATCAATAATGCCATTGTGTGCACATGTACGCCAAGAAATTTGATATCTCTTTTTAAGCAAGGTTTTATTATTCTTGAGAAGATCTTACGTTTTGCTTGACTAATGTGTGTTTATTTTATCTGGGTTTTGATTAGTTTACATTTATTTGATTCTTAGTGTGGCTTTCATGAAGTGTCTATATTAGCTGTGGTTTTGGTATTGTTGCATTTTGTTTTGTTAAGTAGAATGATATTTATTTTTGTATAGGTGAAGTTTAAGTTTGCTTTCTTGGAGAAGTTGTTGCATTTAAATGTTGGTTCTCATAATGGATGCGATCCTTTAGTATTCAATGTCGGTCGAAATGATGTTGAATATGTTTAACATTTATGCTTAGATGAAGATAGAATAAGACGAATGGTGTGTTACTCGTGAAGTTGCAGTTGCACATGTAACCACGATGTCTTAGTGACAATCATATTTATACGCACACCTTTAAGTATTCTAGGTGTCATGAATGTCGTGTCTAAAGAGCCGTCACACATCTTTATGAGCGAAATATTAGAGACATTAAGAGAGAGAGAGAGAGAGAGAGAGAGAGAGAGAGAGAGAGAGAGATGATTTGAAAATGTATGGTTTTCGCCTGGACGACATTGCTATATCCAGTATAGATTTATATATTTATATAAATATGTAATTGCATTTAATAAGGCAAACGTTAGTAACTTGGATTTCAAACACGAATTCGAATCGTCTCAGTTTCCACCCACGTTCGTACTAAATGACCCTTTTTTTGCAAGCCTCCATTTTCAAGACATATAAACATTTAAACAGGTGACATACATTTCTGACTGAGCAAAAGAATTGGAAGATTTGTATGCTACAATTAGTTTTCGCCGAAGAGACTACTGTCTCGATATTATCATCTTTTAGAAATGTATTAGAATGGCAATCATTTTGAGAATATGGCTGGGAGTCGGCTGATAGAGCAGAAATATTGATTTCGTACGGACGTGGGCCACGGTTTACTTGTGAAAAGTAATTGCCGGGTTATACAAATAGCTGCTGGTATTCTTCTTTTTGGCATGAGAATGCATCAATAAAGTTTCAGTCTTCAAACTACCGGTGAAATACGATAAATGTAAGAATGCTTGACTAGATAACAATCACACAACTTTTGACTATCTGTCTCGTAAATGCTAATAGGGAAGATGTTGAATATGACCCGAATAAATACTGAAAGTACTTTGGTACAGTTCCATGTAGACATTTATATACAGGAACTGCCTTCTGAAAATCTGCTATTTCATAGATTGTAAACCATTGTACTTCTCTCCCTGCATGTTTGCTATCCAGCTGGGCAGGATTCCTTTCTTCCCTTTTTCTTGAGTTTTTATGCATGCGTGACCTATGCTCTTAAGGTATGGTGATGGTGTTAAGAAGTAATTGTTAAGCCTCCTTGAAGTACATGGTCCTATGTGTATTCACATTTGTTTATGATGGGCTTTACCTAAGTCACACTTGTGATAGACAGAGGGAGACACTGGACATATTTGTTATTATGCTAAAGTTTGGAACTATACTTTGTGCCTTAAAGCAATGTTGTTCGGAACGTTTTATCATACAACGTGTTTTCTATAATGTTTAAGAGATCTGATGTTTGTTTTTGCTTGTGGTATTTCCGAAGAGTGTTTACTCTTAAAGTGCATGAAAATTACATATGTTCTCGTTCATATGATTAGAGATATACATCGAATCACTAATAACATAGCTATATGTTTACCTGAGCATCTCTAGAGTCTAAATGAGAACTTTAAGGATCTATACTGAAGTACCGAGATGTACATACACAGCGACGTTAGCGATATAAACTAGTTGGTTGTCCCAATGGCTAACGTGAATTGTTTGTATTCAGGCCTGTAAATGTACTATAAAATCAGATCAACGTTAATGCAAAGATTTCATTTTCTTTAGTTTCATTAAAAAAGTTTTAATTTTTACAATATACAGCTTTTTAATATGTGGCTATGATGAAAATGCAGGTCCAAAGGCTAATTGGTTTATTTGAATGTTAAAGAGATTAAGTTGTTTTGTATATAGCAATTTACTCCATGACCTCTTCGTGCTCATGATTTGGTATTTGAATTTGTAAAGTGCGTGACTCGTTCAGTAATAAAATCCTGCATTGACGCAAGCACTCGCAGATACATTTTTTTAAAGCAATTATTATACAGATCCATGTCTAAATAACTATAAATACCCTAGAGTAGAGATAATTAATTCGTATATTTATATTTCTTCAAGCAGATACATCAAGACGAAAACAGGGTGATCAACTATTTGGAAGAGAAAACGTGGACACAACTGTGTAAGTATAATAAGATAATCATATTTTCTGAACTTTATTTGAGTTATGTTGTCTTTATTATAAGCAACATGTGATAATATCAATACAAAACACACAATTCTCTTTCGTGAAAAGAAAAAAGGAGTCAAAAGACGTCTGATATAATTGTATCACATTCTGTTCTTTACGAGTTAGCCAGTTTGTGCTGGGTTTTGAAACCGTCTTTGAAAAGGCATGCCTTATGTGAAAAAGATATTTTGTTTATCGAGTAAAGTGAACTGTAAGCCAGTTTCGGGTTTATTGTTATAGACTAAACAATTATAACTTTGTTAATGTCAACATATGTCCATTATGTGAATCTATATAAAATTAAGCAAACATAATTTTAACTGGAACAGACGAGGATTTGGTGTAGTCTCTAAATCTAATCCATCAAATTTGTTTAATTATTTCGTTAGTGAATTTGCAATCACGTTTCGATACGTCATTTTTTAAATTGTTCTAGGAAGCACGCTTTACGTTTGGTGATATCTTTCCTGATCACATATGTACAACCGTGGACATATCTTCTGGATTTGCAAATGACTGGTATATCCGCCTATTTGTCATATTTACCTAGACGGGTCGTGATATCGTTTTGGGCGATGTCTATTTGAACTTTAATTTTCTTAAACGCGACAACATATTTGTGCACTGTTCTGGTGTTGTTTTCGGTTGTCTCTGTAGCCCACGCCGTACATTTTGATTTTATCAGATGCTTTTAAAATTCTCATTTACATCTCTGTGGTATTTGATGGATTCTTGTATTTGTTTGAGATCCCAGTATCTATTTTATGCATTTCCTTCCAACCTGTCATTTGCTACTAATGGACAGAATTGTTCCCCTCCTTCCTTGGTTATCACTGTTCTCATATTTTCTTAGCCTGTGTAGAAATATAATACACATTGTATATATTTGGATTTGTGATACTTGTAATATACGTTTTATACTTTTGGACTTGTGACAGGACATTTAGTTCTCAATATTGTAAGAGTTGCGTTTAAATTGTCACCTTAAAAGGAAGAGAAAGAAATTGTTTGTTGATTTTGTTAAAGCTTCGATGAGTTCTGTTACATAGTTTAATAACCTTGTTCGTAACGCATTTTTTGTTCTCTTAAGCGTCTTTGAAACTATGCTAAATGTATTCTCTCCTACATAGCTACATGCAGGTAAGGCAAGACGATAAACAAATAGTTGCAATTCGGACGAAACCTTTATCAGCTGACAGGCAATTAGTAATTTGGAGCCACTGCCAGGAAACTGAAAGTTTTGTTTTCATACGTTAAGCAATGTTCAACTTACTTAAGCACACACCACGTTATATGATACCTAAATGTATTGATGCACAAAAGCCATTCTGAAAAACCTGTCATTAATACTCTAGGGTAACAAGTATTTGTATTTCATTTAGTTTGCCCTGTACACGTTATTTGAAATTGTTGAAATCATTTTTTATGATGTATGGACTATAAATATGTATGCACTTATCTAGTAATTGTACACGTTAGCATGTGGAAACTACTATTTTTCTTACAGTTTGATGTTTACAAATCTGATACTACCCTCCATCTTTTTGTATGTGTGACAAAACTGATATCATACTCTGACCGCATTTTGTGTGTTCATTCCATACATGTTCATGTTTCGTATTTTTCAGTAATTGCTGCAACTTCTGGTTCATAATCTTATACGGGAGCTTTTCTAGACTTTACATCTAAATGTACGATTTCTTATATTGTTTTATTTTCTACTGTCTTCACACTTTGATTTTACTTTTTCTTACACTTACTAATTTTTAAACGTCAAGTCAGCTTCCCTTGTATCTGACTTTGATCTTACTTTGATCTTACTGTAGTAAGACTCTCCGCAATATTGGTCTGTGTACTAGATCACCATAAAGTGTATTAGCAAAATTCTTGATTTTATACGATAAACTGCATTATTGTTCAACGCCATTAATGAGGTTTTTTTTTGTTTTACAAAATATGCCTTATGGAAATGCTTTTTGGATTCAGCATGCAAATATAATGAAAGTATTATAAACGTTCATAACTTCGATATTTGAAGCAATACATATTGCTACACTGAACTGGCGAGGGTTATTGGATCACAAGATGAGAAGTATCATTTTCTTGAGAAGAATGTATTCATTAGACTTTATTCAATACACGAACTTCATTGAAAAGTGGGGACTCTTTATACAGGGTACATGAAAATACGAATGTGTCTTAAGTTCATGTTCTACCAATTGATATGGTGTAGTTATACTACTAAATAAAAATGTCCAGGTCAATGTATATTCAATTAAAGAGAATACTACTGGTAATTATCTGATTATTGATAGAACCATTGTCAATTATCGGCTTAAACGTATCAATATTTCTAGATAAAAGAGCAAATTATAGTCTTTTTGAGATAGTTATAAGATAAATTGCACTTTAAAAACATTTGTCTTTAATTGGTGTAGGAAATCGCATCATTTTATGTATCCAAATTTATATAATTGTAAGTATAGTGTACATATCCCAAATACCAAACAAATCTCTTTTAATCATATTCAAAGAACACAGTTTAGCAGATCTATGGAGGCAACCTAATATAGTTTAACATAAATCTTTTAACAGATGATCTCTTAATTGGATATGAAAATATACAAATGTTGTAATATTTGTAATTTGGCGAATTACTGAGTGACTTTAAGATTTAAAATTAATCTACTGAATGGTTAATATAACACACATCGTCTTGATATGGCCGTCTTTAATTGGTATATCTATCTAACTATCTATCTATCTATCTATATATATATATATATATATATATATATATATATATATATATATATATATATATATATATATATATATATATATATATATATATATATATATATATATATATATATAATAAAGAACACCGAAACATAAAATGTGCCACCAGTTTCGCTTTATTGCTTCATGAGACTGAATTCTAACTGAATTCATTACCATCGTTGACGTCTTTAAATACATTCTGTTTCTAAGTGATCAATGATATAAAGAACATGATATAAACAAGATGACGTCAGATCTTACATTGTTAAAATATGTAGTTGTTTTAATCTTTAAGGAATTGTTGACATGGAATAATAGAATCTATGTTGTGGTTTGCACCGAGACAAGGATATCCAAGTCTAGTGGTTATATTATTTGTCTCTCCTCCATTCTTGCTGAGAAGGAGAAATATAATGTAACCCTGCGACTGGGATTTGCTTGTCTCGGTGCATAACCCAACGTAGAATTTCTTCTCACCCAATAAGTTTCTTTAAAGTAAAAAAAGTCTCACCTGCGCATAACACATTTCTGGCTGTTACAAAGTTTTCAGTAGTTGTTGAGAGAGTTCGGAATTTTGAGGCCAGTGATGTTTATAGCCTGAGTGTCTGGAACATTGTTTTCTATTATGTGTGACATATATATTTTCTCACGCTCAATTTTGTAATGCGTTTAGAAACCAAATCTGGCAAGTTTTTGTTTCATAGCCAATTTGTTTCATTAGTTAAGCTTTCGGACACCAAATGGTGCACGAAAAAACATTTCTCATTTTGCCCTGGTACATGCACGTAAGTTACGGGGCCAAGGTAAAATGGATGGTCAGGGTTACACATGGATATTTGTTCATAAAACATTTGTAGATAGTTACCGGACATCTTTCTGGAAAGTCAGCCTTAGCGGACATCCTTGGTTTTCATTTCTTGTCCTTTTTTAATGTCATCCCCTGTCCTTAGTCTTCCTCTGTCTCTCGTTAAGCTCTAAATATT
This sequence comes from Sinohyriopsis cumingii, assembly GCA_028554795.2. NCBI lineage: Eukaryota > Metazoa > Mollusca > Bivalvia > Unionida > Unionidae > Sinohyriopsis > Sinohyriopsis cumingii. Next base: position 126,080,920 of record CM068838.1, read on the forward strand.
CTAGTTTAACTTCGCAATCTTGCTTTATAGATATGTCTCCCCACCTCATATTTCTATGTTCTTCTCCCCGTTACTGTTCCTCAAAGTGCAAAGTATTATTAAATTATAAAGTGTTCAGGAAACTTGATCGTGTGCTGGGGACAAAAAGCCAGAATTTATACAGTTTGTTCTGTCATCATAATTTACGGCATCACCAGTTCTTGGGTTTGTTTCCTTTTCCTTTCTTCTACAGATCTTTATGTTTACCTTTTAGGGCATCTCTTGCTTGATAATATTCAGGGCCATAAATCAAACCGCAATTGATCTGTTTCGCCTATGATGTCGTTTTAAACATCCCATCATACCTATAGTAAATACGAACTAACTATAAAAAGTATTGTACCTCGGGTAACAAATCTCTCTCTCTCTATCTCTCTGTTTATTTTATCATTTTTCATTTGTCATCCATGTTGGGGAGGGCCTAAATTGCTTTGTCAATCAAGTTCTTTAATTTATACGGTAATTTACCTTTTAAAACTATTAAAAATGGCTATGCTCATTACATAATATTTTTTATGGTAATTAGTTATTCCTTCTTGCACTCATTCAAAAATTCATTTATGTTTTTACAATTTGAAAGCATATCAATTGCGCAATGCGTCATTTTATTTGCATATAAATTATTAATTAAATTCAAATGAGTATTATCGGTCAATATTTAAGCCCTTTGTCAATGTTGTCGGCTCGTATTTACTTCCATCATTCTCAGGAATTAAAGGGAAAAATCTTGAGAGATTGCTGTTCGGGGCAGGTCTCCGCACTTCATGTATAGGGAGCGTCTCGTTGATTTTCTCAAGACAGTATTTTTGTAGTTTTACATGTACAAATGTCTTGCGTCTGGTATTCATATTTTCATGCTCTAAAAAAAATTGTGACAAACTGTTCGTCTACTTCTGCAAATCTGCTCTATTTAGCGTTTCAGTGCTTTTTATTTCCACTCCTGATTTTGTTGCTTACACCGATGAAATATAAGTTACGTGAGTTCTTGAGTCACGTGACTAGGAATACGAATGGCTAAATCAAGGTCAAATGTCAGCAACGACGTACCTTCGTCTCGTCTGTCAGCGATTAATGGTCGAACGAATGATATAATTGCAATTCCTTAGAAAACAAATCATGTTCCTGTCGAGTTCATGGAGATATATATCGAATGAATGGTCGTTCAAATTTGCTGGGCCGGCTAGTAAGAGGCTTCCCAATGCCGACACCAAATTCGAATTGTGCGACAGGGAATAGACTATGAACCTACACCCCAACATAAATATCCAAATATAAAAAATGGGGTGACAAGGATCAGAGAAAACTGTGACTAACATATATATATATATATATATATATATATATATATATATATATATATATATATATTGGAAATTTTGGATATACCGTATGAAGACGGCGAGTCAAATAGGTTTCCCTTTAACATTCGTTTCACCTAAGAATCAGCTATATCAAAGTATGCAAAATGTCTTTGAAATGTACGCCAGCATGAGATGAAAAAGGTTGATCGATATTATTTTTGTATGTCTCAGGTATGATGGTTATGAGTTTGGATATTTGTTGACTGGTTTGTCTAAAATATCGGATGTCATATTTTTTGCATGTGATGAAATAAATAACATTTTTATGTTGCACAATTAGTATGAGAATATATTTGAAATGTTTTTTTCGTATTATTACTACTGAAAGAAGTAATTCTAATGAAAGAACAATGCGAACATGTGTCTTTTGCGTTTAGTTGATGATCCCTTGTTACATGATGTTTTATCTAATTTAGAATTAATTAGGAACTCTGTAAGAATGTATGTCCTGTTATATAAATAAATAAATAAATAAATATATATATATATACACACACACTTGTATTCGTCTTCCTTACACTTGATATTATCTTTAAGACAGTTTGCAAACGCATTGATCTCTTTCAATATATTGTTATATTTGTTTAATCATTATAACATGTGTAGGACATCACGAAGTTGCCTTTTTGTTCTTTTGGAAATGAAATGGTAGGCAAATTCAATCTTAAATATTTATCAGTTTCCAACAGCGAATTGTACTGACTTTAATAGGCGTATGTTCGAGAATATGCGATCTTAACTGATCACATCTGTAATGCTTTAGCGAAATATACGCTTTCTGAACGCAGATAGAATAGTGTTTCTGTTATCCGGTTCTAGCGCTACGTACGCATAACCAAAACAACAAGAAAATACATTTTGTAATAAAATAACTTCACTGGCCCGAGTACTTTCTTCAGGCATTGTCAAGTTTATATAAAACAAATATAAGATTAAAATGAATATATCTGCTTGTGAGCATATGTATAGCATACAATTTGTACTCAAAGGCTCGCGTCCACATTTACCGAGGCTGATATAATTATGCACAGTTTTTGTACGGTAAGATATCTTTAACAATGTGTTTGCTGAATTGTTTCTATTTGGTTTGAGTACTCATACTCCAATATTTTTGAACAGAAACATAATATTGGTATCACCATAACATCAGATATTTTAAAGAAATATCTGACTTTTAATTTTCCAAATATTTGTTGATACTTAAAATTCAAGATACTGCTTTCAACAATTGTGACGCCAACATATTTGTCTATCTCATGCATGACGTGAAAAGGAACCCTACCTATTCTATGGAATAAGACAGTTTCAATCTGTTTTTTTCTGTAATATCAAAACTAATAATTTCCTTTAAAATCACAATCTTGAAGGACAATTATGTTTTTGTGTTCTTGCTAGATCAATATCATTAATGTCTCGATATAAATTGTATCTGTGGTACTAAAGGTAAAGTGTTAACACTATTAGCCACATCATCTGCACTTTATACTGCAAATATCTCTGGTATATTCTCTAAGATAAAAGTAGCACTATTACAATTAGTTCGTAAATTTTTAAAAATAAATCATCAAAAAAGAAACGAAAATGGAAGTGGGTGTAGAACATATAATTGTCTTGTTTGCACATTGCCAATAAAGTAATTGTTTAGTCCATTTGGTGTTTAAATATAGTTATTTAAAAAAGAAAACACACTTTTAAAACCATTTGAAAAATTAATAAACAGCAAAATCTACAACCATATTAACAAATATACCTCTAACAGTTACACGCAAACTGAATATATTATCACAAGTACTGTAGTTTTTATGAAGACAGCGGGCGACTCATTTTTCATATTGCTTTCAGCCCGTCTATTCAATGGTGTATTCAAAATAGTTGATAATATTTGCATAGTTCATATATTAGGTAGATTCCCTTGTAATTGCCCGGATCGTTCATAGTCAAATTAAGTGCATAATGTAGTACAGTGTAGTACTGAAATACAATGCTGTGATGTTATTGTAATGATTTTATCTGGTCCATAGAGTCCTTCTCTTAAAACTATTTTTTTAATGGTGTGTTGTTATGTTTAATATGGTCTGAATAGTACAAACATACTATATGTAAGTTACTCTATTTTGTAAGTTGTACCTAAAGCGCATGTCACATTTGACCCAATAGCCTGATGCAGACTAACTCTTCCTTCATCTTTTATTATGTTGCTGTCTTGTACAGGAAATAAGTGCGTCCCTTTTTTCATCTGGTATTAGTAGAAACTTAGAATGTTCTGTGTTGTAACGTATCGGCCATCTTTATAACTCCGACTATTTATCAAGCATTTATGTCCATATATTTTAATATATTGTAAGACCATTAATAAGACTTAAATACTTCCAATCTGCATAACTTCAATTATGATTAGGAATTATGTCAAATTTATTAAGATTCTCTTTTATTTATATGATATAGTATGTTCGTAGGATGAAAGAAGTGACCATCAGGGGCAAAGTGTTGCGCCTTCAGGCTATACTTTCGAATTTTAGAAATATACATGAAACATTGAGTTTACAAAGTCAGGTATAAACAGGTCAAATCAAGATCATGAAAATATTATACAACCTTATATTGCTTTAATGCTGTCCAATTTAACTGATGTTACCACGATTTTATTTCACACTCACTCTACATCACTTAAAGCAATCACCACTATCAAATTCTAATGTATAACTATTACAGTATTTCATGGGTTGCATTAAGTTCATCGTTTGCTTTGCAGTACATCTTTATATCTTCTAATCCAGCTACTATTGTGTTGTTAGATGCATACAAAATTGTCATTGTGGAAGCATAAGACGCAAGAATTGTTAGTGTTTAAGTCTGAAATCCATGATATATTTATAAAAGGTATACATTATGATTTATTATTCTATATTGTTTCGTTAAGAAACGGGTCAAGGAATGTGTCCAGGGATTGTTAATAACAAAGATTAGATGATGGGACTTTTTTGTAAACCAGGAGTTAAGGTCACAAATAGGCATTTGAGAGATTTATGAGACTTTTGCGTTAATATCAATCTAATTCATCTAGGGGTTATCAGTTGGTATTTACAATTATGAAAGAAGTACAGGGCAGTATGCCTGCAACAATTAATGAAGAAAATATCTGGGTCAGAAAGTCAAAAACATTATGAAGAAACAGTTTCAATTTAAAAGTTGCCTAAATGCACGATACTGTCGTTTGTGTTAATTTAAGTTTCCTAAATACACGATATGTTCGTTTGGTGTTAATTTAACGTTCCTAAATATACAATACGGCCTTCTGGTGTTAATTCAAGTTTCCTACATACACTGTGTGGCATTTTGGTGTAAATGCAAGTTTTATACAGACCCAATTGAATCTTTTGGGTTTAGTTTCAGTTTACTAATTAGACAAAAGAATGTAGTCATCTCCAAGAATGGGATCTAGAAGCGGTATTAGCTGACGGGTTTATTCGATCACTATTTACTGTTTCATATGACAGTTCTCCATAGAATATCAATGCAAATTAAACTAAAATGACACAAGCAAGTCGGATGATGAGGTAATATATACATCAAACGGTGATTTAGTGCGAGCAAGCCAGGTGTGATAGCTCAGATGGAGAATCGTTCATGCGGCTCATATGCGGTATGTGTTAAAAACACTGAACATGAATAGTGATCTTGATCTTTTGTTAAGATTCACAATTCGACTTTGTACTAAGGTTGAAGATCAAATTATGCCAATTTCAAAGAATTGGGTCATTCAAACATTACATGGATTATTTCTTTTTAGTTTCAGTAATATTCATCAAGGGTTTAGCTTACTCATATGAGCAGAATCGAAGGAATGTTGAAATCCAGCCTACTAGTTCTGTGTTGCCTTTTGTCATGGATTACACCAATAGTGTGTCAAAGTGGGTAACAATGAGTTATTTATTGTGGTTTTGAATATTATTATAAATAGTGCTTTTGAGTTCCAGATCTCCAGTTTAATTGCTAGGCCAAACAATTTTTATATATGCACAAAATTTAAGCAGCAAAGTCGAATATATATAATTTGATGTTCTGTCTGATTACTTACATTTAAGAAGTCATTTCAAGTTACCGTATGCTCAATTGGCATTCATGATTATTAGAAACAATTATTTATAATGTCGTTTTTCGATAATAATACTTACTCCCTACGTTTACACTGGTAATCTGAACTAAAGGATTTATGATTGTAATTGGTCGAACAGATAATTCAACTTGTTAGGTGTCATGTTATGACGTATCCATTTAAAAAGTGAAAGTTCATTTTTCCCAACGAGCTTTGTGATAAAGCAATAAGAAACACGTTTCCTTTGAAACCTTGTTATTTGGTTAGTATAATATTAGCGAGAAAAAAGTGTATATTTGGATCTAGGTAATTATTATGATATGTAATGAGTTGACATAAAAATTGTAATTCATTAATATTGTACAAAACATAATATTTACATAAAATCTATATTTAAAGGTGTTTGCGGGCTTACCCAATACAATCCTACATTTAGTATGTGCTGCAGCGGAGTGGTTCAGCCAAAATCAGGTTTGCGACCTTCTTGCTGTGGAACAAAAGGTTATGACGCAGCATTCTACATGTGCTGCTCGGGAACTATCCAGCCTCTATCAGGTTTGAAACCTTCTTGCTGCCGAACAAGAGGATATGACGCAGCATTCTACATGTGCTGCTCGGGAACTATCCAGCCTCTATCAGGATTGAAACCTTCTTGCTGCGGAACAAAAGGATATGACGCAGCATTCTACATGTGCTGCTCTGGAAATATCCAGCCACTTTCAGGATTGCAACCTTCTTGTTGTGGAACAATAGGATACGATGCGGCTTTCAGAAAGTGCTGCAATGGTATATTGTGCTAAGTGGCACTACCAACGTATTTTTGTAATGTTCGTTTTCTTCTGTTAACGAAATGTAATAAAAAACACCATCTTTCAATAAAGCTACTTAACATGGCTAAAGAAACATACATCTTTTTAATTGACACCCATTCCTTTATCTATTTGCACTTTTCATATTAATTTCTTCAAATGTTGCTTGTTCCATCATTGTGACAAGTTTCATGTCGTTTGAGTTATGATCGCAGAGCAAATGAGTTTAGTCGTTCTTAAGTTTGTACGTTACAAATTGTGTGCCCTAAGACTTTGTACGTTTTAATGTACGAATTAAATCGTTGTTGTCGTCGAATCTTTATTTATCTCTTTGGGTGAAATGTATCGATGTGCCATTTCGTGCAAGTGCCAATTACTCCTAGGATTCATCTTGTTTTAGAGGACGGTCTGTTATGAAGACGTAGAGTATTAAAAATAAATAAAAAGAGGTTATTTCTAAAGGCCATCTTGAAAAGATACAATATATCGCAAAAATATGTTAAACATATTAAAATATATAATAAAACAGCAAAGGAAGATGCCGTTTTTGCATCTTTTCTGAAATGCTAATAAAAGAACATTTCAAATCTGTGCGGTCTCTCTTGCGATATTTTATACTCATTTATCAAATTAATTGTCATATTTTCCAATGGCTTCTATTTAAAGGAATATGTATCAAAAGATTCTTTGTATCTAAATGAATTTCTTATGGACCATCAAGAAGATCATTTTGCAATGGTAACCAAATTCTGCTTAAGATGAAATGAAAACAAACAAAAACCAAAAGCAAAGAAGAAAAAGATATACTTTGGTTATTTTTCATATTGATACAAGTCTTCTGTATTTAAAACAAAACACAAAGACATAATCCATTGAGGCAAATCTTAACAGTGATGGTTCAGTTTCGGGGGAGTTTTTGCAGGCAATAAAGCATAAATAGTGGCACTTTCGATTCGTTTGAGTATCTGTTCTCCGGATATGATGGATTAGGCCACTACTTGTATTCTGGGTGCTTAATGTTAGACATTTTCCCCGCATTAACATTGTTGCCACTAAAGGGGGAAAAGGAAAGCTGAACGTTATCTTGGTAGTTTGGGATTCTATGGCAAGTTTACTTTCAGGTGTGTATGGGACCTTGCGGGAATATGATACTGAAAAAATCCATAGTTTGTGTTTACAGCGCATAAGAACATGCGAGAATTAACATTTTGGACCACTATTGGACATTTTGGGAATTTACCATTATCTGATGATATTTCTTTATCGCATGAAGTCCTACTTCAAGAAGTGAGATAACATTTAATGGCGGATGTAATGACATAATGTAGGTTCAATCACAAAGCCCACCCATTTTAGAATATACTACTGCTTTGTGGCTGTGCTGATCCTGGTCTCATTTAAAATGTTGTCAGTCATCTCGACGCATTATTCTTTATGTACATTGACTAGAACTAAACATGGTTAGATGAGGCCGCTCAATGATGCACCTTTGTGTAATTATCAGCATATTTCGAACTCTTCCGTCTGGTATTTTGTAACGTTGTTAGACCTGATCCCCATCATTGCCAGTGAAGAATTCCCGTATTTTTCCTTCTCTGTTATGAACCATGGTTACATTATGCAATAAAGCATTTGTAGAGAAACGATTGCAGACAATGCAGAATGAATCGAGTGCGACGAGGTTATCATAGAGCCGTTTTCCTCCGAATGCAATTTTACAACCGAATTTAAAGCGTTGTGGCAGTCGTATTATATTACCCAGAGGATGTAAGCCGCTTTGAAGATTAAAGTAATATAGGTGAAGGAAGACTATACGGTATGGCAAATTTAAAATGAGATGATGGGGTTAACATGAGGAAATCTGTGGATTCTTGACAAAAGCAGTCTAAAATATGTATGTAGCTAGAATAAAATTCGTAACAAAATAAGCTTGAATTTCGTAAAGAATAAACACATATAGTATTGTCCGAATTTCAACATTGGAACGGAATGCAGCGGAGACTAACAAATCAGGATAATTTTAATTTTCGTAAAGTACTAAAAATGTAAAATATTGCAAACCCAGTTCAAGCATAAAAAATTGAACAAGTTAATTGTTATGTCTACTGGATTGACTTGGACCAAAAGCTGTTTTTACATAAATTTAAAAACCTAGTTGTTTTTAGTGGTGAGAAAATTGTAATCGAATTATTTAATTAAAATGATGAGAAAAAAGTAATACTAAAATTCGAAAGGTCAAACCAGATGGAGAAACTATTAAAATCAGCAACAAAATAAGATATTGCAAAAGTAAAGTTAAATCTTCTAAAAAAGCATCAACTGTAAAATAAAATAAATGATACAATTTTAAAACAATGTGGTTGAATATTCAAAAATAACTCTTAAAACATCCCAAGTTAGGATATAATAGTAAGCATTTGTGAAGAAATACAATGGAAATATAATTAAAGACGTTTTGGAAAATGAGAAACAGAAGCAGAAGAAAGAAAATGAAACATTTTTAAATAAAATAAAATAAATGTAAATAATTATCAGTATATTAATATGCAAGAAAACTCGCTAAAATATCAAATAATGAAATCATTTGAAAAATTATTTGATGGAATGCGAAGTCGTAATATAAAAATATTTCGATAATGTAATTATGAAGAAACATTTGACGCTTTTAAGGATTGTACAAAGACAACAAAATTGGAATACAAAAAGAAGATAACATCAATTTATAAGCTTGAAGTTAAAAATAAATGAAACAGATGAAACACAAGTGAACAAAGAATTTAAACAAAACGATTAAAAACGAAAAATACTTTGAAAAATCTGACAGATTAAAAGCAAATAATTTAAAATAATCAATGTTAGTCGTGCGTTATAAAGGAATCATAAATCAAAATTGTCAAGGGATCTAAGAGAATTACAGAATATTATATGTTCTGAATCTTGTGACGGTATCGCACTTATAATATATAAATATATCAACAAACTTTAAAAGAAAACAAAAATATATAAATAAAGCTGTAAAAATAGCATTAATATTTTTAGAAAATAAAAATAAAAAACCCAATTAGAAAAAATTTGAGTTGCCTATACTTTCTGCAATACACATGTGCTTTCTGAGGTCACCTATCTTGAACTATATTTGATATCACCATTCTTTCTCATTCTTTTTATTGTTTGTTTCCTATTTTTCTCTACTTCAGTTATTGTTGACGTACAAAAGCTCGTCTCTCACTTCTCTAGCTTTCCTTTCGGATTCTAATTAGTGAAGTGGTATATTGGCAATTGCAATGATGTAAGAATAGCTTAACTAAAGTACAGGAAGAACCGATAATTACAGAAAGTCTAAAGCAAATGGAATCAATTCTCCGGGACAGACGATACTATCGTTTGACGGATAATGGCAACAGCGTGGCTCGGTAGATTCACTAGGGGTATCACAAACACCTGCTGGACAAGAAAATAATGTTTTTCTTTGTTTTATGAATATAATGCAGCCTGTCTAGGTTTTCGCCGAAGGAAGTCTATTTCAAGAGATCGGCAATATTGATAATACTTCTGTAATAATGTTTCATGTTGGTTCATAATGTACAAATCTTTACAGTAACGTTGTTACAATCTGATCAAAATATATATGAAATCAAGCACTAAATAATGCTACACTTAATAAATTGTCTCTTGCAAGTTAGGAAAAGACTTCTTTTGAAACGTGCAACTATAGTAAGAAAAGTATGAATATGTCACACAACCTGCAATACCGTATTTCAACTAATTTTATATTTGTTTTTGTTTTCCTCGCGACTTGATATTAAAATTAAATATGTGTCTGTTAAGATTTTTTGACAGGTAATTTGTATCTTTGCTGCAATTAGTACATGTTACAGAACGTATTAAAATTATTACATGCTTATATAAGTTTATTGTACATTTATATAATTTGTTTGAGCTCTTTAAATATATTTTAATAGTCCTAAGTGTTTAATCACATATCAGTTCCGTGTTAGACTTAGAATTTGACCTTAGTAATAATGTTTGCCATTTGAACCAAAATATCCTCGATCTTATGAGCCTTTCCTAAATGTTCGGAATTTCATCACCACTTTCAATGTAGACCGGATAAATCTATTAGTAGATTTGCTTTATTAATGAAGACTATGTCATTTTCACATCATATGCAACAACTCGTTTCTATTTGGAGACACTATGCTAAAAGCACACCTCTGTCAGCATAATGATCTACTGATTTGATTGTGAATACTCCGTGAGCCTTCATACAATTTGTAACTGAATATCTACTTCATTCACCCCTCTATCACCTATATGACAAATGTATCTGATCGTAAATTCTAGTGAGCTTTCTGAGAACGAAATTATGCCCTTTTATCCCAGCATCTAGTCCAAATACGCTGAATATCACTGCATAATTCATTCATAACACATTTTGTTTACACATGTTAAGTATTTGGAATTTAATCTTCATCCTCCTTAAGTTCTTGTTTTCCCCAGGTTGATTGCAAAGGAGTTTGCAGCATTTTCGTTTCTGAAGTGTTCATCTTGTTTTTGTTAAGCAGAGTTATTGCAAAATATTTTACTACTAAATCTGTACAGTTGAACCCCACAAAAAACCGAACCGAAACCAAAGAAAACAATAGCAAGAGTAAAACAACAAAAGCACATATGCATTAGATTCATCTTGTTTATGAGGTATATTTGCTTGTCACGTGCACATAGAGATTCGACATATCTTGAGGCGAGAAAGGCAATAGTGACACTATGTTGAAATTATAACCCTTCTATGAAAGTACAAGAAAAATATAATTGCAATTATAGTTGACTATACTTGACTTGCCATTTTTAACCAAATGACACAAAACTAATTTGCGGAATGGCATACATCATTTTTTCTACACACAATAATTCTAATGTCAAACTGATTACGAACGATATGAAGTAGTGTCACCTTATTTTGAGTAATAAAAAATGACAACAAAATGTTCTCATTAAAAAATCACATATTTTACATTCTATGAGAAAGAGACTGAGAAACTCTGGCACATTAAATATACTGCTATAGATTGTGGTAGATGCTGTTATGCGTCTCATTTAAGATAACCCTCTGATTGATGTGTTGAAATGAAGTGCAGGCGGTGTCTTCAATATAAATTTACAAACAAATTTGAAAAAGGAAAAGACAGTTGAGTTCGATGTCGACCATATACAAACTTTGCAAACGCAGTAAGAAACAAAAAGTATGATTACAAGCAACATTGATATTTTGTCACAGAGAATGTGGAAAATAAAAGTCTTCTCAATGCGGTCACATACGAAAATCGAAAAGATGAAGCTGATGACAATATAAAAGTAACTTGTGAATTTGACCCCCAAAATCAGTATTGCATAATAAATAAATGGATCAGGTAAAATATATGCAGTACGAAACAAAATGTATGACTACAAGCAAAAGTGATATTATGGAACAGAGAATATGGAAAGTGATGATGATGATGTTCGTCCATCGGTGTCGATGAGGACCATTTAATGTCATCGATTCACTGGGGGTGTATCCGGAGATAGCTGATCAGTCCGATCCGGGCCCGGAAAAGTGTGTTGGAGTGGGGACATGGATGTGCAGGTTGCTGGCCGGGAGTTGCGGAACTGATTTTAATGGATTTGCGCAGATCACTTTTTTTTAGCTGCGTCCACCAGTCTTTTCTGCTCAAAGGCTTCCGCACCAGCGTTGACTTGACTGCGTCAAGCAGATCGGTTAACAGCGACACTCTCCCAGGTATCACGATCAATGCCTAGGTTCTTCAGCGAAGCCTTGATGGTGTCCTTGTATCTCTTTTTTTTTGACCACCGTGAGATCTTTTGCCTTGTTGTAGCTCTCCATAAAAGACCTTCTTAGGTGGGCGTTCTACCGGCATGCGGACAACATGGCCAGCCCATGGAAGTTGTGCCTTGCACAGCATGGTGTGGATGCTTGTCATGCCGGCCTTAGTGAGCACCTCTGTGTTTGGTACCTTGTCCTGCCATCTGATTTTCAGTAGTTTCCTTGGGGAGCTCATATGGAAGTGGTTCAGTTTTTTAAGATGTGGCTATACACAGTCCATGTCTTACAAGCATAGAGGAGGGTGGGGAGAACAACCGCTGCGTAGACTTTTAGTTTGGTGACAAGCTTGATGCCTCTCCTATTCCAGATATTTAAGCGGAGTCTACCAAATGCTATGCTAGCTTTGGCAATCATATTGTTGACCTCATCGTCTATGTGGACTGCATGCGAGAGGGTGCTGCCGAGGTATGTGAACCTGTCTACAGTTTTGAGCTTATTGCCATTGACAGTGATGGATGGTTCCATGTAATCTTCTCCAGGAGCTGGCTGATGCAGAACCTCGGTCTTGCTGGTAGATATGCTGAGTCCGAAGTTGGAGCACGCTTTGGAAAAAAGTTCCATAATCTGTTGCATGCCTGCCTCCGTGCTGGGGTTGAGGGCATAGTCATCTGCAAACAGCAGGTCGCGAATGTTCTCAACTTGGACTTTGGTTTTGGCTTGGAGCCTCCTCAGGTTGAACAACTTCCCATCCAGACGGTATATGAGACCTACTCCAACATCGCTGTCATTGAAAGCATCCATCAACATTGCGGAGAACATGAGGCTGAAGAGAGTGGGGGCTAAGACGCATCCTTGTTTCACACCATTCGTAACTACAAAGGGTTTGGAATAGTTAACCTGGTCCTGGACTCTGGCAAGCATGCCATCATGAAACTGTCTCACCATTTCAATGAAGACTTCTGGACATCCAAATTTGGGCATGATCTTTTAAAGGCCTTCCCGGCTGACAATGTCGAATGCCTTAGTCAGGTCCACGAAGGTGGTGTATAGCTGGACATTTTGTTCAAGACATTTTTCTTGCAACTGCCTGGCAGCAAAGATCATGTTGATGATGCCTCAAACCTTTCTGAAGCCACACTGGGTTTCTGGCACTAGGCCATGATCAAAGTGTTCTGTGAGTCTGTTCAGCAGTATCCTGGCGATGACCTTGCCAGCGATGCAAAGTAGAGAGATTCCTCTATGGTAATCGCAGGACTGGCGATTGCCTTTGCGTTTGTAAAGGTGGACGATTGATGCATCGTTGAATTCCTGGGGTATGCGTTTTATCTTCCACATGCCACAGAACATCTCTTTTAGTCTTCTCACTAAGTTAGACCCACTAGACTTGTAGATATCAGTTGGGATGGAGTCTGCTCCTGGAGCTTTTCCACTAGACAGGAGCGCAATGTCCTTATGAGTTTCCAGCACTGTTGGAGGGTCAGCCAACATATCGTTGATCTCCACCTGTGGTAGACGGTTGATTGCTTCATCGTTCATGGAAGAGGGTCTGTTGAGGATACCATCAGAGTGTTCCGCCCAGCGATCCTGTATCTTCTCCTTCTCGGTTTTGAGAGTGCTGCCATCGGAGCTCGAGTGTGGGGCTGTGCCTGCTGTTACTGGGCCATACACGTCACGAAGAGCACTATAGAAATTCTTCATGTCGTGTCTGTCGGCAAAGGATTGGATATCATCAGCCTTTCGATTCAGCCATGTGTCCTGCATCTCGCGTAGTTTCTTCTGCACAGCTTAGCGGACTCTGCTGAAGGCATCTTTCTTTGCAGCAGACTTGGGATCGATGTTGTATGCACGATGGAGATGATGCTTCTCCTCTAGCACTGACTGTATTTCTTCACAGTTCTCGTCAAACTAGTCTTGGTGCTTTCGGGCAGTGACGCCAAGGGCTTCAGATGCAGTGGAGTACAACAGATGTTTGAAGGCCATCCATCATTTCTCTACGTCGTTGGTATCAGAGTCTGTGGATTCTAGCTGGCTTGTCAGAGCTTCAGACAGAGCTTGCTCATTGTTGCAGACTTTCAGTCTGGAGACGTTGAGTCGTTTAGGGACTTTAATTCCTTGTGGACGTCTGGGAGGTTTAATTTTTATATTCATCTTGGATATCAGTAGCCTGTGGTCTGTCCAGCAGTCAGCACCACACATGGCCTTGGTCACACGGACATCCTGCCTGTCATTCCTACGAACTAAGATGTAGTCGTTCTGATGCCAATGCTTAGACCGTGGGCGCATACAAGTTGTTTTATTGCGGTTAGGCAGATGGAAGATGGTGTTTGTGACCAGGAGATCAAATGTTGCGCACATTTTCAAGAGCAGATGTCCATTACTGTTGCAGTTGCCAATTCCATGTCTACCAATAACTCCCTTCCACAAGATGTGGTCCGCGCCAACTCTGGCGTTAAATTCACCAAGAATGATCAGCTTGTCTGACTTTGGTACCGAAGCAATCAGAGTTTCCAGATCCTGGTAGAACTTGTCTTTGGCTTCCTCCGAGTAGGTCATGATTGGTGCATAAGCACTAATGAGTGTGGCTTTCTTTTTTCCATGTAAGGGTAGCTTCAGCATTATAAACCGGTCATTAATTCCCTTTGGTAAGATGGAGAGCTTATTCAACAAACTTGACTTGACAGCGAATCCAACTCCAGACTCCCGACGTTCCTCGGTGCCACGTCCACTCCAGGAAAAGGTGTAACCAGCTTTATATTCAGTCAGTTGGCGCTCGTAGGCCAAGAGAGTTTCACTTAGGGCTGCTATCTCTATCTTGTAGCGAGCAAGTTCTGTTGCAATCAGGGCAGTTCTTCTCTCTTGTCTGTCAGCCTCTGTACGATCCAATAGAGTGCGTATGTTCCACGCACCAAGAGTGAGTGAAATTGTTTGGGTTTTCTTTGTGTTTCGACCGCATGAATGGGATTCCCTCCAGCCGCGGTAAGCTGGTCGGGGTAAATAAAGCAGGCAATTTTTTTAGGGCACCTTTTCTAGCCCCATCCTCAGGCTATGGAGGTAAGCAGCGCTATCCTGAAGAGGTCTGCTTAGTCGCTCAGACGGTTGCCGAAATCCATTTCTGCTTCAGATCAGTGGAAGACGACCATATGGCCTAAGCCGCCTGCGTGCAGGGCCGCCTCTACGGCTGTCAGTGTATCCACACCTGCCGCGTCGTAGCTCGACCAGCGCCTCAGGACTTGGGTACGGGTGATAGCATAAATGACTTACGCGTGAGTTGGATTAAAGTGAGGAAGAGTTGCGCTGCGTCAGCCTCACTCTCTCGTCCAGGCTCCACTTTATCCAGTTGCAAGACGTAGTCAAGACGGCTGGAATGGAGACTGGATGCAGTGGATGACCAAGGCGTCCTACGTGGCTTGCCGTGCTCTTAGCGTTCCACATCGCTTTTTTGGGTCCGCTTTTCTGCCCGTTGACCACATGGTGGTTCCTCCGCGCAGTCCGCCGGTTCCAGTCTTCACATGCAATGGGTGACAATCCCTGACTGTGGAAAGTAAACGTCTTCTCAATGCGGTCACATCATAAAACCGTAAACATGAAATTGATTACAATACAAAGTACCTTTTGAAATTGACGCCCCACCGAAACAAAATCGATGTTGCATAATAAATAAATGGATCAGGTAAAATATATGTTACAAGCCAAATCATGAATTATTATCTTTAATTCAGTAACAGGGACTTTCATTGTAATATGTGCTAAATAAATAATAGACAATATTGAGTAATATAGCACAGTACAATTCACGAAGCTATTTTGCATCTCTGCATTGTCAAACTATTGAGTGATACATGGCGCATGAGAGATTTGCTACAGTTATAGACTAGTATGCAAAGCGATGAATTCTGACAAGAGGTTGAGAGAGAATGTTATAATCAAAATAGGGGAAACTTCAGTAGTAAAGTAGAGAAACCCAAACAGAAAGCATTTGGATCTCATATGGGGAATATGAAAGAAAGATAAAGGTTAAGAGTATCAAACAACAAAGGTGCAGAATATAAATTAGAGAGAACATCAGAATATACCGAATTGATGCAAACGTTAACAAGATAGGTATAAAGACTCGTACATTATGTTTTTAGAAATGTAAAGCCATTTGCGAAGGAAATCAGCAGCACTAGGTACTTGCTCAGCTATTTCAGTGTATACCTTTCTCCCTGAGGATTTGACATAGAACACTTAAATTCTAGAAAACGGGTATAGAGAAATAAGTTAACAAATTACTATACATAAAGTTTAACATCTATCAAGATGAAATTAAAATTCGATATAATGTGAATTACTCTTTAACACGGCACTGTATCTCAGTATGAATATACATCAGATAGGGGCTTGTATTGAATTTACGATAACCTCTGGACATGAACATTGATAAATTATACAATATTTGCTATGAATAGGGAATGTTGGAAACAGAGGTAGGTTTGCCCTAGTCATTTCACCTTCTCAATCGGGTTTATATCCATAAGCTACAAGTAATGTATTACATTGTATCATACTGGGAATACAAACTTTGAATGGCTTTCACTGACCGTCCTAAACCTCCATCTATAACTCCGGCTCAATACTGTGGTTTTACAACCTAGTTCTGCTACAAACGTACTTTAAAGTAAAGTCCAACTGTGGAATGACTACGCCTAAAATGTCAATGAGAGTCTTCCCTTGTTGCGACTAGCCTTTTACTCTGTTTATTTAGGTTTTGATCATTTCTCTCAAGCGTGGATACTAATGGTTTTGAAAAACATTTCATTGCACACAGAAGGTGCACTGGAAATAGGCATTGAGTAAAAACAAACGTCGTCTCGACAGACACAGTGTAGCCCAGAATGAATTTCCAGCAAGACATTTTATGATGTCATTGTAAGCATTATCTCTGTCGCGAACTGTATGTTTGTTTTTGTCTGTTTGTCGATTGCAGTCTAAGTGCAACATTTGTTTCGTATTTCATTTCCCATGGTTGTGTATTTGATGACTTTGTTTAGGAAAAATAAAGTCGAACTCTTTTTTGCTTATAACATTAATAGTTTACGTGTCAGATATGAGACTGCGATTATGCCGAGCTCTATTTCGGCCATGACGAGGATTTCATCATGCTTTGTAAATATATATTAGCCTGTTGGTAAACGTCCCAGCTACATAAAGAATTCTACAGCTTAAAGTCGTGACATCAAGAATATTCGTAATGAGGGCATCAATGATTATTCACAATATTCAACCGGTGACGATGACACAGCTGGTAGTTTCTCTGTCTGGCGGCCTTTATTGTGCACTTGTACCATTTACTGCTTAATAGCTTCCATGAGTTAGGAACTTTGATTATCACTAATACATTTTATGGCAAACATTATGTGTGTCTTGGATTGTGACACTATAATTCCTCTATATGATGCATGATATGAAAATTTAAATCGTCTGGGGAGCTGGTTGGTTTGTAGGCCCACACCTTTAACCGAATGTTTGTATTTTCAAGGTCCCCAAATAAAAGGCTGATTGTTTACTGATATCATAATTATTATTAAATATTATTATACTTAAAGCCCGAAGTACTGTTCCTATTAGCCCGCTCCGATGCTGTTTGGCCTTTTTCCCCAATAAAGCGATGATGTAGAGCTGGTCTTGTATTAAGTAGAACTGCTGTATTTGTTGCTGCTGAAAAGAATTATAGAGGGATTTATGTTCTCTACAAATACTTTACCAGTGCAAGGCAAGATTAAATCTTTGTTGTTTCATAAGCATTCTTTCTACTGTTGAACTGATTCTGTATGTGGCACCTATTCAATAACACCATATAAGAAGACATAACGGTGGTTAGCGAACGTGGTAGGCTGCATGAAATTCACGTTTCAAAGCAAGCTATAGAGGCATATATCAAAAACACAATGCGGAGACTTACAGTCTCAATACGCATCTTTGTTTAAGCCTGGTACCTGGTTAGAGACGAATGATTAAGTATCTGTATTATGCTGTTCGATTGAGTCTTGTACATTTTGGATTAAGTTGCGGTTCAACGACATTGCGCCACCCACTTTTAAGACACTCGAGTCATTGCCAGTGTTCATATGTGAATTGACATTTAACACAGGCAAACTGACGTCACAAAGTACACTAGCGCATACTTAGAGGATAGCTCAAACGCGTTTGCATCACAGTTAAGAAGAGAGTCTCGCTGTGTTTAAAAGTTCAAGTCATTGTATTAGCCAGCGATAATCTTCATATAAAATATGTATCAATGGTTCATGGATGCCACAGTGACATAGTTTATCGTAGGCGATTGTAAGCGTTGCTCTGTAGGACTCAGACACATATAAATGAGTTGCAACAGGGTACTGTTTTGTCCGTTATGCATAGGTATAGTTGTTTTTTTGTCAGACAGAAGCGGATATATCACAATGGGAATGAAATGACTCTAGATGTGCCAGTTCTGGAGAAAGAAGTTATAGGTTGGAGCAGTACCCGTGATTCTGGCCCAACCGATTACCGCTTTGTAGTTCACAGTCGTTCCAGAAACGGTAGTCTGCATTTGCGATCGTATCGATGCTGTAATTCCTACATGGAAAGGTAATTAGTTATCTGCGTTCCACTCGCGACCAAGGTAACCTTAAAACTTGTTGCCAAAGGTTTCCGTAATATTGTACGTCCAGGCTCTAACTAAATCTCCTGAATCGCTAGGCGCCTATTTGAATCGATGTTCTTAAACTGTTCTAGAGTCAGGCACAAATTAAAAGATTAGTGATTACAACATACATTGTATCAAGATGATTCCACCAAAGTTATATTCGACACGATAAACGGTATTGGTGGTGTCTTAGACTACCATGACTGTACAATAGCAAAGTATTAAATCAAATATTTATTAATTCAAAGGTGTTTGGAAAGAGAATTTAGCGGTTTAATCTATAATTACGAAATCTGCAAATACAAAGAATTAGAATATTGCTTTACCATTCATTTTCTTGGTCAAAATGAGTTGAACTGTGCAACCACATTCTGAAGCAGGTACGGCCCCTCATGACATCAAAGACCACATAGCAAACATTTGACAATGCTACTGACATGACCGCCTTCACAACGATGTGTGAAGCTCTTCATGCGAATTAACATTCCGGCTTGCGCCAGAAAGTTGTTCCTCGCTTTAGAATTGCAATCAATGTATGCTGTTCTCCATTCCACGAAACAACATTTCCTGACACATATGAAATATTAGTTGATACGAATTGAGATGAGACCATAATCGCACTGCTGAATGTAGAAAATGTATGAACTGTATTCATGTTGGCTGTGTCGCAAGAGTTTGAATATCATTGCAAGGAAAGCACTTAGGCATGTTGGTGGTGAATCCCTAGTGGTAGTTCCGATGAGATCCACACTAATAAGGACCTAACTATATATCAGTTGTGCCATTTTCTATCAAATACTGCAAGATGCAATCTCCAGGACAAGAAGACATTCATATATCGAAACATAACTACAAACATTATTCCACTATTCATGTAGAAAAGTTACAGGATGTTTGATATTTATGATGGCATCTAAGAGTGGCAGAAAAACACAATTATTCAAATACAGTTTCTATAGTAAACACGATGTAAACTGATATTTCTTTTATGCTATTTCCGTTAAAGAAGGCGTCAACATTTTATTTCTTTTTTTCATATTTTATTAGCTCATTTCCACACCAAGACGGTTCAGACTTTCATCCAACTGAGTTATTTTGTTTATTATATTTGGCTTTATGATCGATAACTGTAGTTTTAACCATTTCCTTTGGTAAATAGGTTTCTCCGCTTCCATCACCTCCGATACTATAGTCTCCTTTGCAATGGTTTAGAACTTGTAACTAGACATAATGTTAGTAGGCTGTGTTTCTAAAGAAAGAAACATGAACCCCAAATTGTGCACAACTTGTTAACATATGTGCAAGCAGAAGACGTAAACGTGACCCATTTCATACCCTTCGTTGAGCGCCCGTGGGCTTAAAGTTAGGCGCAGAGATACTCGAAGCAATGAAATAGATACACTATATTAATTTTTGAACATTTTAAACTTTACCGTGAGAAATTATTTAATCACGTGTACATATATTAGCATCATGATTGAGGACAAATATAATATTTCACAAATATTCTCTTTATTTTCATTAACAAGCACTGAAAATGTGTTTCCATTTCTTAAAACGTCGTGTATGGTAAAAGGGAGATAACTGAATGATAAACATTATATGTGGTATTTTATTTTGCCCAATATCTCGTCTATGTAATATATATTAATTCATAAGACACATATTAGCCTGCATGCAAATAAATTATTATATTATAAATTTATGAGAACCGAAAATGTAGGCTTCGGTATGTAGTGCAGACCTTAAGAGTGTCTTTTGTTGTCTGAGATACGAATGCTATCTTATATCACATATTTAAGGATGTAAGCAATACCGGTATGTGGAGCACATCCTTCCGTAAACATTCAAATATGATCACATGATAGTTTAGATTCTAACGATGGGATGCAAAGACAAATGAGAATGGGAAGTTTTATGACCGAACTGTAGATATATATGTGTAGGCAGTGCCCCATGGGTCAAGGGATAGGTTGAAGTTACCTGTATTATATTCCCATCTGAAATATAGGGTGAATAATTAAGATTATAAAGATACAAATATTTTATATTTGTCCTACACTGAAATTAAGAATAATGGGCATACAGTTAGGAGCAGAGATACTGAAAGCAATGAAAAAGAAATACTATATCAATTTTTGAACATTTTAAAGTTTACAGTGAGAAATTATTTAATCAAGTGTACTTATATTAGCATCATGATGGAGAAGAAATATAATATTTCACAAATATTATCTTTATTTTCATTGACAAGCACTGCAATTGTGTTTCCATTTCTTGAAACGTCGTGTATGGTAAAAGGGAGATAACATCAATCATAAGGCTCGTATTAGCCAGCATGCAAATACATTATTACATTATAAATTAACGAGAACCGAACATGTAGGCTTCTGTATGTAGTGCAGACCTTTAAGGTGTCTTTTATTCTGTAAGATAAGAATGCTGTCGTATATCACATATTTCAGGATGTAAACTATACCGTAAACATGCAAATATGATCACATGATCGTTTTGATTCTAACGATGTGATACACAGTTTGAAAAACAGTGTTGACTTGAATGGGAATAATGGGCTATATGTAGTTAATGCGGGTATCACTCTAAAATGTTTGACCTTATTTGGAAATTTCAAAATAAAAATTGGACAGAAATGAATAGAATAATAGAAAGTCAAAAGTAGGCTATAAATAGGCTTTTACAAAAGGGAATGCTGAATAATTTATCGAAATAAATTGCATTACGAATTTCAAGGCAACAAAATGTACAAAAATATAGTTTGCGGCCGTACATGAACCAGGACCAAACCATACACGGATCGAGAGATTTCCCAACAAGAACTTCGTACACTGCACCTGATTTATTACATTTTATTGACACAGTGGGAGCTATTTAGACAGTCCTTCGCTGCACAAGTAGGTCATGTCGGTTGATGTTAACGCCATAGTTGGCGCGGAAAACATCTCATGGGAGGGAGATATGGGAAGACATGGTACTGGCAACTGCAAGAACAATGGACATCTGTTCTTGAGGGAGTGCGCAACATACGATCTCCTGATCACAAACACGGTCTTCCGCCTTCCTAACCGTAATAAAACATCTTGGATGTACCGTCGGTCTAAGCACTGTTATCTGATCGACTACATCTTAGTCCGTGGGAATGACATGTAGGATGTTCGGGTGACCAAGGCCATGTGTGTTGCTGAATGCTGGACAGAACACAGGCTACTGATTTACACGATGAATCTTAGAATTCGACCGCCCAACGTCTCCAAGCTGAAACACTGTGCAAGCTCTGTCGGAAGGTCTGTCACGCCAGCTGGTAGTCACAGACACTGATACCAACGACGTAGAGAAATGCTGGGCGGCCGTCAAACATCTGGTGTACTCTGCTGCATCTGAAACAGTACTGCGCGAAAGCAACAAGACTGATATGAGGAGAACCGTGCAGAAATACAGTCCAGGCTCGAGGAGAAGCATCGTGTCCATCCATCGTGCGAACAGCATCGACCTAAAGTAATCTGCAAAGAAAGATGCATACAGCAGAGTCTGCCAAGCTGTACAGAAGAAACTTAGCGAGATGCAGGAAACATGGCTGCGCCGAAATGCTGATGATATTCAGTCCTTTGCCGACAGACACGACATGGATAATTTCTATAGTGCTCTTCGTGATGTTTATGGCCCAGTAACATCAGGCACAGCACCACTCTTGAGTACAGATGGCAGCACTCTTATAACTGAGAAGGAGAATATACTGAATCGCTGGAGGAACAATTTGACGGTGTCCTCAACAGACTCCATTCCATCAACGATCAAGCGAAGAGGTAGAGATCAACGAGTGTTTGGCTGGCCATCCAGTCCTGGAAACTCACAAGGCCATTGAGCTCCTGTCTAGTGGGAAAGTCCCAGGAGCCGACTCCATCCCAGCTGAGATCTGCAAGTTTGGTGTTCTAAATTAGTGGATAGACTAACATAGATGTACTGTGGGATGAGGAAGGAGAAACGCATACCACAGGAATTCAAAGATGCATCCATCATCCACATTTACAAACGCAAAGGCAATCGCCAATCCCGCGACAATCCAGCGACAACCATGGCCAAGTCTGGATATCTAGAAGTCTTCATTGAAATGGTGAGGCATTTTCATGACGGCTTCCTTGTTAGAGTGCAGGAACTATTCCGTACCCTTTGCAGTCATGAATGGTGTGAATCAAGGATGCGTATTAGCCCACTTTCTCTTCAGCCTCATGTTCTCCGAAATGTTGATGGATGCTTTCAAGGACAGTGATGTGGGATTACGTCTCCAATACCGTCTGGATGGGAAGTTGTTTAACATGAGAAGGCTTCAAACCAAATCCAACGTCCAAGTTGAGATCATTCATGATCTCTTGTTTGCAGATGACTGTGCCCTAAACCCCAGCACGGAGGCAACAGAGTCTCGACTTTTTGTTCCACAGCATGCACCAACTACACCATTACGACTGAGGTTCTGCATCAGCCAGCTCCCGGGGAGGTTTACATGGAACCATTCATCTCTGTCAATGGCCAAAAGCTCAAAAAGGGTCACATTCCTGGGCAGCACCTTCTCACCAGAAGTCCGCACAGACATTGACGTCAAAACGAGGAATGCCAAAGCCAGCGTAGTATTTGGAAGACTCCGCTCAAACGTCAGTGATAGGAGAGGCATCAACCTTGCCACCAAACTAAACGTCTACGCAGCGGTTGTTCTCCCCACCCTCCACTATATTTGCAAGATCTGGAATGTGTATAGCCACATCTTAAAAAAACTGAACCACTTCCATATGAACTCCCTAAGAAAACTAATGAAAATCAGATGCCAGGACAAGGTATCGAACACAGAAGTGCTCACTTAGACTGGCATGACAAGCATCCACACCATGCTCTGTTAAAAACAATTTCGATAGGCTGGCAATAATGTCCTCATGCTGTTAGAAAGTCTAATTACGAAGGCAAGAGATCTCCCGGTGGTTAAAAAGAGGTACAAGGACACACTCAAGGACTATTAAGAACTTAGGCATTGAACCTGAAAGCTGGGATAATGTTGCTGTTGATCGAACTACTAGGCGTAGTGAAGTTAATGCCGGTGCAGCAGCTTTTCAGGAGAAAAGACTGGTGGACGCAGCTAAGAAACGTGATCTGCGCAAATCAACTCACAGTCATCAACCTGTACATCCATTTCCCCATTGCAACAGACTCTTCCGATCTCGGATCGGACTGATCAGCCATCTCAGGACCCAGCTGTTAAAATAAACAACTCATTTAATCACAAATGTGGGGACACATTAAATATTCTTCAGGAAAATTAACTAGAACTTTCCCCAAGTGGTGGACACAAACACAACTTGCTTGTGTAAGTTGTTCGCCCATGCTGTAGGCTTATTACATTTGGATACATTACATTTTTTCCCTTGGGTTTTACAGTAAAAATCAGCTCTCGTTAGTTTTATATTTTGGTCTTATCCCGATTCTGCAATGGAAGGTGCAAGCAAGTGACAGATGTGCAACAAGAGGACATTTATCCATATCCTGTTGTTTTGTCACTTCAGAATTTGTGCATCATATTGACAATGTTATTGAAAACAATTCTAAAGAGTTTTTGTTGTATCAAATACATTAAAATACGCACAACCTGGAGTCTTTGCGTCTTAAGTTCATAACAAGGACATCTACATTTCAACAAAAGAAACCTCAAATCTGGAATGAAAATTCATCTGGAGTCTTGCGATCTGGCTTACTCAGAATTGAACAATCAAATCTGAATTGATATGGATATGTTATATTAGTAAAATAGGGACCATGTCAAAATTGTTGTTTTTATGATTCAAGAATCACTAATATACAATGTTTATAATACTAATTTAAAAGTATCGTAAGCCTTTGAGAGACTCTTATCATTAAGTGCAGAGTAATGCAAAGAAAGAAATAAAACAAAAAATGATTAGCATAAGTCAATAAAAAATGTAATGAACAAGTTTTAGCAACATGGCATTGAAAGTAACTTGATCTTACCACAGGGTAACGAAAGTGTATTTGATCATGAACAAATGACTAAAACACCCTTGTTTTGTTATATGCAAACCTTTGTCAATTGTCATACCACTAATTCAATCGGTTTCAGAGCTATAGCTAGCAAAGAACTGCATGCTTCCTTGATCCGAGGCACTGTACTTTAAGAATGGACGAAAATAGACGCTTTACTTTTGATCTGTATGTTTACTAGATGTCAATCTTCAATTTGCTTATTTCAGTTATCGTTGAAACGAGTATTTATTTGGATGATTGTTTATATAATTACACCCTGAATCCATGTTGTCTTTAAAAAAAATATGTGCATTGTCGCTTGTATAGTTTTTACACTGGATGCTAGTTTGGTCATACACGAGTTCGAGTCTAATAATTAGTAAGATATAGAGATACAACAAACTGAAATTCGAAACATGACAGGCTATTAGATATCTCATCACTTGAAACCAATACCACTTAGGATTTGGCCCGATCCAGATCATATGTTTCGATACTGCAGACATAGTTATCTTTTCATACCTTGTTAAAATATGTGACCATATGGTGGCAATCGTGATTGCTTCCAAAGTCAAGGGCAAATCTCTTATCTCAGGGGGATGATTCCGGTCATTTATTGGATGTACATATGCATATAGCTCCTCATCTTCATCAAATATATACATGATTGTTTTGTGGAGATATTCATAGTTTCCAAGCTGCGAACCAGGATAAACTTATCAATCTCATTTAAACAACCAATGGTCTGTGCTGAGTATGTGTCTAAGTTTGCTTCATGCGATTCAAATCTATCTATATTTATAGTCTGTGGATCTTAACAGTTTCCAGGTTATGATCCAGAAGCAAGTCCCTTTCCCCAGGAGTTATACTGGACATATTTCCGACTTCATCATATGCCCTTCAAATCTCTATATGGCTATGTATTGGGGATCTTACACGTTTTTTTAACTGTGACATCGGGGCATCATCACCACCGTACTCTTCTCTTAGACAAGACCAAATACATAATGTAACTCTAACAATTGTTACATATGTTACATGACTGACCTTGATGATGACACTGACAACTATTAGATAGCATTTATAAACTATTACGATTCAATGAAAATCTATCCCCAGCCTCTGGTAACACCAAGTGTAGAATTAACAACTTTAAACCCTTAACAATAATAATAATGAGGACTTTGTATCGCGCCTAATCTGTAAAAGCTCTAAGCGCTTTAAAATATTAGATAACATCTAATACATAAATAAACATATATAATGATATGATTAAAAAAATACAAAACACCATGAAATTAAAAAACATAAAAAACAAACTGAAAATATTTAAGGTAGGGGTCATTATTAGGTTTTTAAGTTAGTTCTTGCGGTCGAAATAGTGTGTTTTAAGAGCACTCTTGAATGGGAACACTGTTTCTTTGTGCCTATGTTCCGTGGGCAATTCATTCCACGTTGCAGGGCCATGGTTTGCAAAAGAAAGTTGTCCATATGACTTCGTTTTCGTAGTGGGGATAATGAGTATAAGATTGTCAGAAGATGAGCGTAAGTATCTTGATGGTGTGTACACATGGGTGAGGTCGGATAGGTATGTTGGACCGGAGTCCGTCAGCGAAACGTAGCACAGAGAACAAATTTTGTGTTTGATTCTGGTTCGAATGGATAGCCAGTGTATGGTACAGAGCAGCGGCGACGTGTGCTGTGATCGTGGTACTCTAAGTATGATCCGAGCAGCTGTGTTTTTAACTTTTTGAAGTTTATGAAGTAGATATTGAGATGAACCATACATAACTGAGTTACAATTTTCCATTATTGAAATTACTAATGAACATATAACTGTTTTAGTGGCATCAACTGAAATATATTTGCGAATGGATCTGATGCTTCTCAGCTCAAGATATGCAGCTTTGCATATGCTCATGACATATTGGTGCAACGTGAGAGTACTGTCCAGAGTGACACCTAGGTGTCGTACAGCCTGTGTGAATTTAATGTTGGTGTTACTGATATTTATTGTTTGAGGTAAAGGATGTAACTGAGAAAGTCTTTTTGTTATGATTTGAATGGCCTCAGTTTTATCATCATTCATCTGCATCTTGTTACATGTCATGCATGATTTCACATCAGAAAGTCAACTCTCTACACCTTGGATGGTTACATCAACTTCAGTTGGGTGGCTAGATTTATATATTTGGGTGTCGTACTATTGGTGAGACATTGTATCATGATCTATGACACTTGAGAGCGGCTGAGAGTACATAATGAAGAGAACAGGTCCACGTACAGACCCCAGTGGAACACCACAACATAGATTAACTGGGCTGGAGTGTATTATATTTGCAGACACAATTTGTATCCTGTTGACAAACTAGGACTTGAACCAGAGTAAGGCTGTATCATGAATGCGAGATACATGCTGGAGACGATGAAGTAATATATCATGGTCTATTGTGTTAAATGCTGCAGACAACTCAAGGAGGGTGAGTGATCGAATCTTTCCACTATCCAAAGCAGAGAGAATATCATTAACTACATTTAGAAGAGTAGTTTCAGTATGTTGGCAAGGGCGATATGCAGATTGGACATGGCTAAAAAGACTGTTTGAATTCATATACGATACAAGCTGGGATAGAACAACCTTTTCTATGATTTTTATTTGAGAAAACAAATTCATAGGAATGGTTGTTCTATCATAGCGTGCATCTCATCTTATTTCAAACAGTCTGCATATCTATTGAATACTCCCAATCAGATCTCAATTTTTCAAGTCTAAAAGTGATACAATTAATCTTAATTTTTGAGGAGTTATTTAAATATTATTACTGTCAAAGATGATTATGAAACAATCTGAAAATCGGTCAATACTTCGAGAATAATCTATGATTGATCGCCAACGTACACCTTTAATAAAACAGCTTGGTCGTAAAACAAAATTATATATTATAATCAATACCTACTTAAACTTAAATATCTAATAGCTTCATTCATGGACTGTATATTTATTTAAACTTCAATAGTATATATACATTACAGAAACATAAAAAACCTAAATTCTAGCTGAAAGATTATTTTCATTTTACCCGATTAATATAATATTGGAAATTTGTCTTCAAATTTACCATGAAATTGATATTGCTATTTTCCGTAAGTTGGAGAAGGACTTGTCTGAGGTATGAGCAGGTAGTGAATGGGAAAAGAGAAATAGAAAATGACAGACATGCTCATTATTATAGTAGTAGCAGTAGTTAGTAGTTTAACCGTTAGCAAAAGGCTTTTAATGTTCACGTTTCATAATTGAAACTCTGAATGGATATTCAATGGCATTTATAATATGCAAATTCCTCAGAATGTTAGGTCTTCAAAGTTAACCTAAGTTGGGTAGAGAAAAACTATAAATCTTCGCATTAGGTGGTACATTTTAAAGATATATTGTTTTGATTTATATTAAATATTTGGACAATAATACCTATTTACATGCAAACATTGAGTCAATGCATACATTTCCTCCTTCCGAGAACACAGATATAAATGTATTTTCAAAGTAAACTTTCATTAGAAACACTGTAGCTAAATTACAGATCCGATGAACGTGGAAAAGATACACAGAATCCAGCGCCGTAACAGCTATACTTCGATCACTATTAGGATCATGATTGTCCAATTAAAAAATATAATTTGGGTCCAGTTATATGACCGTCACTGCCAGGCCTCTGTGATGATAGCTGGAATAGATCTCTTAAACAGTGGGTTGAAAGGTTCTTTATGTGTTATAATGCTTGCAATAGACAAGTAAGACCCCGTTTCAGTTAATGAATAAGGAGTATAAAGTAAAATAAAATAATTTATAATGACGACCTCATGATTGTGTGTCAGTTCTTACAATATACAAAGACGAACTTGTTAGTAATACGACTGAATTGTGGTTTAAAAGTGAGATTATTTACGTTCCAACGATTTTATAATAATAATACACACCCATATCTTATAATCATTTACGCTCACCCACACACTTACATACAAATATCAAGAGAAGAGTGAAATATTGTGTAAAATAAATTTCAACCAAATAAATTGTGTAAAATGAAAAGGTCTATGCATAGAATAAGCCAACAAGGAATTATGTTGAATGACGTATCGCCTGCTTTGCATGTTTATTACAGTGTTAGAACACTTGGCATTGCTAATATAGGTAAAAGAGTATATCATTACAACCTCTTGCTTATTAGGGTGTTAACGTAAGCAATATCCGTAAATGCACACATGTAATTTCATGACCATGTTACAAGGGTTAGGAAACTGAGCTAAAACAACAGTCTTTCTTTGCCTACGAAATAATGATCGATAATATGCGTGTGTTCGTAAGCGAGAGAGAGAGAGAGAGAGAGAGAGAGAGAGAGAGCAGAATAGTATTATAGCGTAAACGTTTACTAGATAAGACATCGAATTGCCTTCAAAACCCAATACACTCGACTGACCTGTTTTATTCAATGAACCAAACATTTCCTCTTTGAATAATGCATCATTGTGCATTAAAGTGATTTTATTCGCATCGATGACAGCAGTAAACAATGTTTATTATCACAGAAATTAATGTGAATGCATTTAGATGTCTGCATGATATTCGCGTCTCGGAATACATATAGTGGCATCATGTGACCATATTGCTCATTGTCATATTTTCTGTACATGGAGAATTTTCTCCATATGTTAAACATGACCTCTCTTAACTCGAAAGTAATTATAAGCAGTGATTCTGCCAACATTTTGAATCTGCTTTAAATAACAAATTCAATGTAAATATTGTTTTTGACAGTGCTCCTGGAATCGTCCTTCTTAATGTTAGTTGCTAACATCAGTGATGAAGATTTGCATGAATCTATTTTGAGCTTTCCTTATAAAATATCCGATGCACTTTATACTTAAAGAAGGACGTCCATGGAGAAAATAGAATCAGTCTATTAGAAGAGAATGATTTATAGTTTCCTTTCAGAGCAAGCAGCGTGATTTTAAACGGTAGCTTCCATCTTTCCCCCGCCCATCTATGATATTGTGAATTAAATGAAATAGCGTGACGTATGCACTGATTCTTTGTTGTCCATACATTACTCTCGTCTAGCATTGTATCATTGCTTTGCCTTTGAGAAAAGTGAGAAAGACAGTCTACAACTACATAAACTATGAAGAAAGCTAATATAATAAGGCACTTTAGTGTTTTCGATAAGCCAGCTTCACATTTTACGTTCTTGAGAAGGTCCATCTTTCTGTCATGTCATTTAAGGCCATATTTTTCCATGGATTGGAAGCGTTGAGCTGCGTTGTATATGTTGTACTGTCTGTTATGAGACTTGCTCAGTCTACATGTGCAATTATATATACATAGTAAGGAATGTATATAAGAAACCCAAACTATCCAACCTACTTTAGTGCACGAGAGACTACCATAAACAGAACATCATAGGAGTAAACAATATATTCAAAATACATGCGTGTGCGCGTGAAAACATATGCACTAGGCTCATGGTTGTTTGAGCACACATGTGCTGGTCATAGAAACAAAATAAGGACGTTGACATCTTATATAAGCTGAAATACAACCTCTGTTCGAGGGCAGACCAGTTTTATATCTCCCACTATGGCCGAGGTTCATGTGATAAGGTTTGATTTATGAACCTTCATATTCTTGAAATACCGTTCTACCAATATAGGGATGCTGCGTAAAACAAAGCGTGTACCTGTACTATTTTACCTACTTTGGTACCAACTGCTGATGTTACAGCACAAGATAACCTAAAGAAGGGTGAGATGTGGGACGGTATCTTCCCATGCTATAGGCAAGAAATGCGAAAAGAAAGAAATAGAAAAGTATGCCTTCTAAATGCTCGACATTAAGAATACCAACCTACACATTTCAAGAAAAAGCCCTGAATTAAAAATTTAAACATCAAAATACACAAATGACCTTTATCTTAAAAGAAGAAATAACAAGAAAATTATCTGTATCAAAAGATACATTGCCAACACGACATTGCCCTATTTGAGAAAACGAATTCAAACTATTTAAGGAAAACTTTCTAGCTAAACCAATCCACTCACAGAAACAGAGTACCCCAATAAGATACTATTCGAAGGCATTCTTTTTTATACCTACACTTGAGATGTCACCTTTGTCACTGTGTATTCGATTATTGGGCCTGTTCCAGTGTGGGTATGTGAGAAAGCTTTCTAGCTGCATTCGTGGGAGATGCTACTTGTCGTGGTTGTCCATATTTCTTCTTCGACCAAATAGGCTGGCTGCTGTATAAAGACTATGATGTGCTGAAGCATGGAGTTAAACCCAAAACAGGAATATACTGCTAACAACTCTTAGGCATGCAAAATTAGAAGAGGACTAAACTCCTCTACAAGAAAGGGACGTAGATGTTACAGGAGCTATACTATCAGGCGCCACGTGCGATATAAAAGTCTGGAAAAGGGCCTTATAAATAGAGACAGTCCATAAATAAAAGCACAATAAAAACTAAAGGGGAATAACAAGAAGACATAAGATACAAATTGCACTTTTTACATGGAAACTGTTGTAAGCACACACTATAATGCAATACCAGCACTAAGACCGGTTTTCCTGCTATTAATAGATGAAATGCACAAGGGAACACTGGATTTCGATATACCCGAAACCATCATACCACAAACATAAATAACATCTGACAAGTTTACTTGGATAATAAGTTAGATATCAACCACACCTTAATGAACAGAGATCAACCAAAACGTTTTTGTCTCTTTATCTATTTGGATAAGATATCTAGATTTCCTTTTAACTTGAAAGCGATTATTGGTGTGTCATTCGTGAGGTATAAAGATAGTTCTATGAAAGAAATGAAAAGTATAAAGAAAAGAAATAACACCAGTTTTCTTTCTAGGACAGCAAAAACGAAAGTGTAAATGAAATATCCATAGGATAAACAATATGAGGGATGAGAGAGCAAATAAAAAAATGTGTATAGAACCATGAGCGTCTTAAAAGTCGTAACTAAAACTTACATTATAATCAAATAATCTATGTAATACCCTATTTCGTTATATACCAAGCAACATATATTTTATCGAGCAAAATATTTTCTGTTGCATTCCTTTTGATAATTTTAAAGTGATAAAAGCACGACATGTGACCCGTCTCTACGAATTGATAATAATTACAAATATAAAAAAATGGATGGTCATATATAATTTTATATTTAATTTGTTTTTGTTGGATTGTCTAGGAGTTACATTCCAAAAAGAAACCACAATGTCTGGATATAAAGAAGACAAACTATTATATCCTGATTGCATTTGCATTTACATGTAGGCATAAAAGGTAACACGCTCATACGAGTTACCTGATAGTATCCTTATCATTTAGCATGCTTTGTCCAATGTTACTGTACTTAGACTGATTGTCTCTTCATTATATTTTAGATGAATTTAACAATAGTAATTTCTAAGGGTTGGTTCAAATCACTTTCCGTACGTTTTATTTCTATGCCGAAATAAGTAGACATTTTGTGAACGAATAAACAGTCGTAAAAAAATAATAAATTCGATAGAAACCGTGCCTTTGAGTTCTAAGTAATTGCTCAATAGAGGTATTTACAAGCTTTTGACAATATTTGAATTTCACATGTACATTTCACATGTACATACCTGGGCAAAACTAATATCATGTCTTGAAAATTCTGATAGTTCTTGAATCTGTTCTTGACATATATAAAGTTATTCATATTGTCCATAAATGTTTATCTTTTAAAATTTCGATTTGTGCAAAACGGTACAATTAGGAAACTCAATGCACACTAATCCATATAAATGTGTGGACATATATGTGAGACTATGCTATTTTCCTCCGCCAGTTTTCAGCTTCTCTACGTTTGTCAAAACATTATATATAATTAATAGGTCATGCTGATAGATGATGCAATGGTGAAAGTAATTGTATAACAGTTCAATAGAGTCCAGATGACACTGATATCTACCATCACAATACCATATAGAGGTAATTACAAGCTTTTAGGTAATACTTGCATTTCACATGCACATTTCATATGTACCTACCTGGACAAAGTTAAAGTCATGTCTTGAAAAGGGCGAAAGTTCCTGAATCTATTCTTGACATATATTAAGTTACTAATATTGTCTAAAAATGTTTAGGTTTTAGAACGGCACAATTAAGAACTTGACGCAGAATAATCAATGAAACATTTGTGTACAGAGATGTGAGACTATGCTTAAGTTGTTCTACATCAGTTTTCATTATATTCAGACAATTGTGGTGGTGGTGGTGGTGGTAAGTAATATCAGCAAATTCTATAACAGTTGCAGACTATAAGTTGCTGGTGAAGTCAGGACCTTAGGCTTTCTATCATGAAGATGTATGATCATACATAACTACTTTGAAGGGTTAATGAGTGCACAAGATTTGGTGTTTGTATCGGATTGTTGTATCAATTTGGTAAACAAACAGATGGTAAAAATCTGTTATGGATGCATTTTTTCCAGGTGGCTAGAGACACGTGCCATTTACTTTCATGCACAACTGCCAATATATATTCTATATTATTAAATAAATGTATATATCTTGTAGCCTTATGATTTTGCTTTCATCTAATTTATTTTAGGTATGTGAAGTGTCGAATTTTGAATTACAGAAAATTTAAAGATTGAATGCATTAAGATTTAAATGTTATCGCATTTAAGCCAGAAAATGTCCTTGTGAAGGGTCATTTCGACCTTTCTTCGTACATCTCCCCCATGTCAGTGTAAATTTGAAAGGGACAGCCTTCCAGCTTAGTGAAATTGACCGGGGTATTTTAACACGGTCTTTAGGAAGTAAATATTTGAGCTACCAATCCTAACCACTTGGTAGGAATCTTTGTCTACTTATCATTTCTTCAAAGGGAAATTTTCATGCACTGTCCTTCACAGATTCGGAGCTGTCTAAATCTGACGAAAGGAATGTTTCTTTTTGGGAAAAATTAGTGGCCGCTTCCTACGATTGTGCAGAATAAATTAGGTCGTACACATTAGAGCAACCAGACTTTAAAGTGACGACCCTATTCGCAATTATTTATTCTGGAAATTTTCTAGAAGAGGAAACTTAGTCTTGACACCGGGTAAGCATAAAGAGATTAGTGTTTTCCTCGTGAAAAAAGGAAGGCATCAGGTGATCGTCGTGTAAAAAGAAAGAATGTTTAGTGCTAGGACTCAGAAATTCTGAAAGAAAACAGCGGAAAGCTATCTGAGAAAGAGATGAGACAGTCTAGATACAGGAGTACGAGGAAAGAAAGAAGGACGAGGTCAGAATTAAAGGATCAGGAAGTCCATGAGGAGGAAAAGCATAGAGCTTAGGACGGATGAACTAGGAGACGCTGATATACGGTCAGACAGGAAGGTGATGCAAATCGGTCGTGGACATTGTGCTCTTTTCACCTCTCGTTATGATGAAGATGAAATAAATCCAAATTAGACACACCTGTTAAATTCTACTGAAATAATCTAACTTGAATAGGAATGGCCGTTATTAATTTGTTCGGATAAAATTTGTTATTTTCTTTTCAAAGAGGGCACGTACTCTTTTATTTCTTTCCAGTATTCTCGCTCGGTGCTCTGCTGAAATTCCATTCTTCTTTCACTCCTCTAGATAACGCCAGCTAAATCCAATTAACCACCCCTCTTACTAAGAGGGCGACGTTACAAGGTATTTGAGGGAGAATGTGCCATTCTCTGCACACCACCTCAGGTTGAGGATAGATATAGGCCCCTCCAGCCTTACAGTGGTCATGAATATCCTTTAAGACGCCATCTTTTATCTGCACATATTCTTATTTTATTTTTTCCATGTCTGACCATCGACACACTCATGTGACCATATGTGCGTATCAAATACACCTTTGCGTGCATTTGTACGCCAAGAAATTGTATATCTATTATTAGGAAATGTTTTATCATTTTGATAAGATTTTACGATTCGTTCGACTAGTGTGTGTTTATCTATTTTATCTGGGTTTTGATTAGTTTACATTTGTTTGATTTTTATTGTGGCTTTCAAGTAGTTTCTATATGTATTGTGTATTGGTATTGTTGCCGTTCATTTGTAAAATGAAATGATATCGCATCTCGCACAGACGTGATTGAAAACATTTGTACTAATCTGTTTTCTTAGAAAGTGGAATAAAAGTTTGTTTAATGCATACGTTATAAAACACAGAGCTTTTGTTTTATGCCCAAGGTTAGGCGCAAACTGAAATTGATGTTTGTGAAGACCTGATTCAAACTACGTAATCTCAACGGCCGTGTAATTGTTGGGTTATTGTTTTGTTACCCGTTTGGGTAATTTTGCGCAAATTGTTGGGTTCTTGCGTCGATCTAAACACATTTTTTAAAATTTGATTGCTTCATTTTATCGGTAGATTTGACATAGATATTTATTCCAGATATTCATTTTTCATCTAACTGGTAAAAAACGATGTTCAGCTTTCATCATTGAAGCAATTTTGGGCTCTATCATATATTCATTTGAGCTTATTTATTTTTATTTTGTTCGACATTTTTTTATACGTTTTCACTCTCTTCCAATCTCTGCATCTCGACGTCGCTATGTTCCCTTGATTTCTTGTGCGATTATGCTGTTATCCGTTTCTTTCTGCGCTTATTGAATGTTGTATCCTGTCATAATTCACGTTTACCTTTGTCTTTCTCTTGTGATGATTTAAATCACTTGTCTTATTTTGGAAATTGCTGGCTGTAGTCTCGAATCATCTTCTTTGTACATCAAACATTGGACTAAAGGAATTGTATGACAGAAAAACCCATCCAGAAATATCCTCATTTCTTGAGAAGATTTTGTCTAATTATTCCCAGATTATAAGTTATGATATTTTCTTAATCTCTTTGTTGTATAGGTTAAGTATAAGTTTGCATTGTTGGAGCAGTTGTTGCATTTAAATATTGATTCTAATAATGGAAGCGATGCTTTAGTATCCAATGTGGATCGAAAGTATGTTGAATATGTTGAACATTGCTTTTTAGATAAAGACATAATAAGAGAAAAGGTGTGCTACTCGAGAAATTGCAGTTGCACATATAACCATGATTTCTCCTCAGTGGCAATCATATTTATAGTCACACCTCTATGTATTTTAGGTTTCATAAATGTCTTGTCTAAAGAACCTTCACACATCTTTATGAGCTAAATATTGGAGACATTAAGAAAGAGATGATGTAAAAATGTTTGGCTTTCGCCTGGACAGAGATTGTTATATCCGGTATAGATTTATATATTTATATAACTATGTAGTTGCATTTGATAAGACAAACGTTCGTATCTTGCATTTAAAACATGAACTCGAATCGTCTCAGTTCCCACGAACATTCTTACTAAATGATCCATTTTGGCCAAACCTACTTTTTGAAGATCTGTAAACAGGTGAGATCTATTTCTGATTTAGCAAAAGAATTGGAAGATTTGTATAACACAATTAGTTTTCGCCGAACAGACTACCGTCTAGACATTGTGTACACTTTAGAAACTGGTTCAAATGGCAATCATTTTGAGAATAAGGATGGGAATCGGCTGATACAGCAGAAATATTCATTTCGTATGGACGTGGGCCAAGGTTTTCTTGTGAACAGTAATTGCTGGGTTATACAAATAGCTGCTGGTATTCTTCATTTTTGCACGGGAAATCATCAATAAAGCTTCAGTCTTCAAAATACCGGTGAAATGTGATAAACGTAACAATTCTTGACTTGATAACAATCACACAAATTTTGACTATTTCTGTCTCGTAAATTCTAATGGGGAAGATGTTGAATATGACCCGAATAAATACTGAAGATACTTTGGTACAATTCCATGTAGACATTTATATACAGGAAGTGCCTTGTGAAAATCTGCTCTTTCATATATTGTAAACCATTTTAATTTTTTTGAATCGTCTTTCCTTGCAATGATATATATATAAATAAATTTTATTGAAGAAATACAGAATAAAACGTGCAGAATGGGTGATAGTTAATAAAGCAAATACATATTTTCGTCACTGAACCAATCTGTCTTATTATCCATAAAGAAAGGAAATGATCTGCGATTGAAAAGAACACAATCATCTTTGTATGGACATAATTTCAGATGTGGGAATATGACGTCTTGTCATAAACGAGAGTCAGCCAACCGCTGCATTGTGAAAGATGAGAAATCGCTTATACGTAAAGTGTTAGCTTTGTGAAATTTATTTCTTTATTATATGATCCATGACGTGAATCCTTTTAGATTTCAACTTAGACAAGCCTTCAAGGGAAATACATTGGTATACTAATCTAAAGCACAGCGCATGGTTGCGCATGACTGGAGAGAATAGATTTACTTTTAAAAGATGAAAGCACATTACATAGACTCGCTAGTGACTGGATGGTTAACTTTAACTTATCCTGTTGTACGTATGATCTATATATATTTATTTGCTTTTGTCTGTCACAGGAAACTTAATAATGCTTGGTATATTTATAACAAGGGAACATGAGCAAGATGACCTGTGATATTTGTTATGCTTTCTTTTGCAACCATTTAAAATAACTACCATATATAATGAATTATATTCTTTTAATACATTCATATATGTTTATTCAGAATACTCCATTTGGACAGAGGGAGAATATAAAATTTCCCCGCATAATTAGCAGCTTTTCTAGGACTGTCCATCAATCGTATTTTATTGAACAACACAGAATAATAAATAATCCATTGGTCCAAGTACAGGTACGACAGTTCACTATGGTCTAGAGTACACTTTTTTTTCTGTCAACGTTGTCATATACAGTTGAATCACGGTTTGTTCTTTAGCTTTATCCTGTTCTACACCAGTGTCTATTATTTTCTGACTTTTAGTGGTGATAGACGATAATATCATACAATGCTATTACAGTAGCAGAGAACAAGTTGCTATTCAAGTCTGGATCTTCTATTTGGAAGGTAGTATCATTCATTAGAGCTACAAATATCAGGTTGAGCAATTATGTAATACATTCCTTCGTATCTATGGTGCAATGACTTACCAGATAATGGCTGAATATATAAGAAAAATGTTTTAATACATTGAAGGGATAATATGTTGCTCGAGATTTGGTGGTATGTGTATCGGACGCTTGTAATCGACTACAAACATTGGAGAAAAACAATGCAGTGACAAGTGTCTTTTATTTCAAACCACATCATTCAAAGAAGTCTCAGGAGTTAAATTATTAACAGTTATCACATTGAAATCGGCATCAACATAATGTTTGACAATCCGATCAGAGTCGTCAATCCGAGTTCATACGTATCTCATGAAATGTCCCGGAATACCTTGGGACATGAAAGTAATCGAAACGCGTATACCTAAACATATTTTAATTAAAATATAAATTATAGATTAAAATAGCAATATTTATTTCACATTTGCCTAAACTTGCTTTGAATAGTAGATAGTCACATTATCATGTCTGCGTGATAAAAATGCAAAACTGATTTGGTTTTAACGACAAGATTGAAATGAAATAGTCTGATAGAATATCATGTGAATTGAAAGATCTATAGCTGAAAGAAATTGCGGGTAGTTATACAATTAAAGGATGCAGTACATATAAACGCGAACAGAAGTTTCCGATAGATGTGCCATGTAGAACTCGCAGGGTATTAAACCTGCAGAACATAAAGCAATATGATCTGAACATGATCTCTCTCCCTCTCTCTCTCTCAATATTTAGGAAATCCTACAAATGATTTAGTTCCATATAAGACATTGAGAAAATATAAACGAAATTTACTGTATTGTGGATCAATTCCCAGATTGTGCTAAAAGTTCTCTCTGAATCGTAAAGTAAAGAGTGTTCCAAATTAATTCTAAAATTTAATGTGCTGATATGCTAGTTGCCTTGAATAGTCTGATGTGCTAATAGTTTTGATGTATCACAATGATTTTATCCGGAATGAAAATAATTGAATTGATAATAATACCAAAATAGTTATTTAGTAAAAAGTGAATTGGCATTTGTAATTCCAGTTATAATTTAATTAAATAAATAGTCTCAAAATTGATTCTACAAAGACAGATGTTAAGATAGGAATATAAATAAAAAATTGTTTACTTCCACCGCATTATATACATCCCATTGTCTCCATGTCGCAAGAGATCCCTACATGACTTATGTTGTGGTGCAACACAATCATCACAATTGAAAATCGTCCTGAATGTAAAAAGGCTCATAATGTAAACAGGTTTATTTTTGTTGTCCCTTCTGAGGTCATATTCCGGCTGGGTCTGGAACTCATAACAAAGTTGACAACTTAGTTAAAGCTTAGTGGCAAGACGTAGAACAGTTATTCACGAAATCCATATTCCCAAACATAGAAAAACCTCCGCCACAGAAAATAAATTAAATATCCGTAACACTCATATCTCATAGTATAAAAGTTTCATGTATTTTGTCACTCTCCGATCAGTTTAGTGTATATTATATTTACCTCAAAATAAAAACAAAACAATGAGAAAACCAACCGAAAACAATATCAAGAGGAGGAAAAAAAGAAACAACGAACTAATTAACTTTGAAATATGATCTGCAATGATGTTACACTATTTTCTAGAATTAATGGTGTCGGCTATTTTCTCCAAAGATGGCATTATCCTACTTCGGTGTATATTGCATTGTTTTCTAATTTATAAAGATAAATGTTGAAAACTAAAAGTAAAATACAAAAGTGAAAATACCCTCTACAATAAAAGAAAGAATTTGTTACGATGTTACTTTGATTTGTAGATTTTACATTGCTGGTTCTTGTTTCCGAATTGTGGTTAATATGTTCGTATTTCCATCCATACAAGTATGGTATCCTGTCTGGCAGGTTTTCTGTTCCCTCATTTCATTTAGTTTGTAATCATTAGTGATATTTCCCCTTAAGATATTGAGTTAAGAAGCATGTATGTCCCCGTCAAGTGCATGGTTCTATTTTCTCTGTTGTTACTCGTGTTTCTTCCTTTATTGTTGTCTTTGGATGTGCTTTAATATAAGTCATACTTTTATTTAAATGTTTTACTTTCGGTTCATACAAGAGAAGTTGTTTAATGTTTGTGCAATGATGAAGTTTTCGCGCGTATACATTTTATCTTTCGTTATTTCGCTTGATATACATTCATTAATTGATACATTCATATTCTTAGTTATTCGTCCTTCTTGTTCTTTATTATTAAATAAATATCCATATATTCCAGCCTTATTTTGCTTTCATTTAATGTTTCTCTTTAGGCATTTGAGAGAGTATACGTCCTGTCTCTGCGCACCACTTCTGGCTGATCAGCGATATAGCCACCTCCAATCTAACTGTGCCCCTGCCTGACCTTTTAGAAGCCATAATTTATCTCCACATATTCGTCTTTTGTTTTCTACATATCTGACCATCGACACACGTGTCCAGAGGTGCGTATCAAGTACACTCTTGAGTGCACATGGACGCCAAGAAATTGGATATCTATCTTAAGAGTAGGTTTTATTATACATGATTTGGCCTTATCGTTTTCTTTGAGTAGTTTGTGTTTATCTGTTTTGTCTGGGTTTTTATTAGTTTGCATTTGTGTGATTTTTATTGTTACTTTCATGAACTGTTTATATTTTGTTATCGTATTGTTGCCTTTTGTTTGTGAAGTGGACTGAAATTGGATCTCGTTCAGACGTATTTAAAACAAGCGTACTTATCTTTTCCTTTCAAAGTGTAATACCATGTTGTTTAATGCGCACGTGATAGAGGACACGCCTTTTATTTTGTGCCCAAGGTTAAGGTCAAAATGAACTGATCTTCGTGCGTACGTGATTGAAACAGGGTGATCTCAATGGCAGTGTAGTTGTTGGTTTTTGGTTTTGCTGCCCGCTTTGTGTAGTTTCCTTCAAATGTCTGGGTTTTTGCGTAAATGTAGACACACTTTTTAAATTTCATTTCTTCGTTTTATCGATGCTCGCATTTAACATATTACGTAGCTTTGACAGAGTTCAATATTTATTACAGATTTCATTTCTATTCTATCTAGTAAAACTAATTATGATCTCGTTCTTCCTATCTCTGTATAATCGACCTCGCTACGTTCGCTAGATTGCTCCTGTAAGTCTGGTGTTATCCGTTTTTTTAACGCTATTTCGAAGTTCCTTTAGTCCTTATTGACGTTTTCGTTTGTCTTTCTTTTGTGACGTTTGGATTGACTAGTCGAAGTTTGAAAATTGCTGGGTATGGTCTAAGAAATCTATACACGAGCGGAAAAAGAAAAAAAAATAATTTAGAAAATTGATTTGCAATGATGTTACTCTGTCTTGTAGATTTGATTGTGTTTTTTCAAAAAAATTCTAAAGGTATGATCATACTGGTGTATATTGCATTTTTATAGATGTTGTGACTGTCCGCTGCGTGACTTTTTAGAAGCAATAATTTATCTCCACATATTCGTCTTTTTTTTTCTACATATCTGACGATCGACACACATGATTCCACAGATGCGTATCAAGTACACTCGAGTGCACATGGACGCTAAGAAATTGGATATGTTTCTTAACAGTAGGTTTTATTATGAATCATTTGGCCTGATCGTTTTCTTTGAGTAGTTTGTGTTTATCTGTTTTGTCTGGGTTTTTATTAGTTTGCATTTGTGTGATTTTTATTGTTACTTTCATGAACTGTTTATATTTTTTATCGAATTGATGCCTTTTGTTTGTGAAGTGGACTGAAATTGGATCTCGTTCAGACGTATTTAAAACAAGCGTACTTATCTTTTCCTTTCAAAGTGTAATACCATGTTGTTTAATGTGTACGTGATAGAGGACACGCCTTTTATTTTGTGCCCAAGGTTAAGGTCAAAATGAACTGATCTTCGTGCGTACGTGAT
Organism: Sinohyriopsis cumingii; assembly: GCA_028554795.2. Classification (NCBI taxonomy): domain Eukaryota; kingdom Metazoa; phylum Mollusca; class Bivalvia; order Unionida; family Unionidae; genus Sinohyriopsis; species Sinohyriopsis cumingii. The sequence continues at coordinate 126,122,695 of CM068838.1, forward strand.
TGAAACAGGGTGATCTCAATGGCAGTGTAGTTGTTGGTTTTTGGTTTTGCTGCCCGCTTTGTGTAGTTTCCTTCAAATGTCTGGGTTTTTGCGTAAATGTAGACACACTTTTTAAATTTCATTTCTTCGTTTTATCGATGCTCGCATTTAACATATTACGTAGCTTTGACAGAGTTCAATATTTATTACAGATTTCATTTCTATTCTATCTGGTAAAAAAATATATTTTCTCGTTCTTCCTATCTCTGTATATCGACCTCGCTATGGTCGCTGCATTGTTCCTGTAAATCTGGTGTTATTCGATTTTTAAAACGCTATATCGAAGTTCCTTTAGTCCTTATTGACGTTTTCGTTTGCCTTTCTTTTGTAATGTTTGGATTGACTAATCGAAGTTTGAAAATTGCTGTCTATGGTCTAAGAAATCTATACACGAGCGGAAAAAGAAAAAATGAAACAAATAATTTAGAAAATTGATTTGCAATGATGTTACTCTTTTTTGTTGATTTTATTGTGTTTTTTAAACTTTTTTTAAAGGTATGATCATATTGGTGTATGTTGCATTTTTACAGATGTTGACACTGTCCGCTGAGTTTAGTGTATATTACATTTGCCCAAAACTAAAAACAAAACAAAGAAAAAACTACGAAACATAAAACAAAACAGTAGAAAGAAAAGACAAATGAAGCAAATTAAAAAAATGATTTGCAGTGATGTTACTCTCTTTTGCAGGTTGTATTATGTTAGCTCCTTTTGTCCCTCCAAAGGTCGAATCCTAGGCTTGTACTTCCATCCCTGCAGGTTTGCTATCCAGTTGGGCAGATATCCTTGCCTTTCTTCCCTTTTTATTGAGTTTTCATTCGTGAGTGACCTTTCCTCTTAAGGTATGGTGTTGAGAAGTAATTGTTAAGTCTCCTTGAAGTACATTGTTCTATATTTGTATCATATTTGCTCATGCTACTTATCTTGTAGGTGTCTTGTGACGGGCTTTAAACTAAGTCACACTTGTGATAGACAGAGAGACATTGGAAATATTAGTTATTATGCTACAGTTTGGAACTATACTTTGTGCCTTAAGGCAATGTTGTTCGGAACGTTGTATCAGAAACGTGTTTTCTATAATGTTTAAGAGATTTGCTGTTTGTTTTTGCTTTTGGTATTTCCGAAGAGTGTTTTCTCTTGAAGCGCATGAAAATTACATCTGTTCACGTTCTAAATATTAAAGGTATACATCGAATCACTAATAATTTAGTTATATATTTACCACAACAACCCTAGAGTCTGAATGAGAACTAGAAGGATGCGTATTTAAAAACCCAGATGTACATATACAGCGATGTTAGCGGGATAAACTAATTGGTTGTCGCAATGACTAACGTGAATTATTTTTATTCAGGTATGTAAAGGTACCATAAAATCAGATCAACGTTAATGCAAAGATTTAATTTTCTTTAGTTTCATTAAAAGTGTTTTAATTTTTACAATATACAGCTTCATGTGGTCATGATGAAAATGCAGGTCGAAAGGTTAATTAGTTTATTTGAATATTAAAGATATTAAGTTGTTTCGTATATATTGTTGTTTAGTGATTTACTCCATAACCTCTTCATGCTCATGATTTGGTGTTTGAATTATGTAGAACGTACGTGACTGGTTTAGTAATAAAATTCTGCATCGACGCAAGCACTCGGTGAGAATTTTTTAAACGAATTATAATACAGATCTGTGTCTAAATAACTATAAATACCCTAGCCTAGAGATACTCAATTTGTATTTTTATATTCATTCAATCAGATACAGCAAGACTCAAAGAGGTTGATCAGATATTTGGAAGAGAAAACGTGGACACAACTGTGTAAGTATAATATGTGTAAGTATAATAAGATAATCATATTTTCTGAACTTTATTTGAGTTATGGTGTCTTTATTATAAGTTACGTGTGATAGTATCAATACAAGACACAGTTCTCTTTCATGAAAATAAACAATGAATCGAAAGACGTCTGATAGTATTGTATTACATTCTGTTCTTTACAAGTTAGCCAGTTGGTGCTGGGTTTTTAAACCGTCTTTGAAAAGGCATGCCTTATGTCAAAAAGACATTTTGTTTGTCAAGTAATGTAAACTATAAGCCCGTTTCGGGGTAAATGATATACACTAGACAATTATAACTTTGATAAATGTCAACAGATGTTCATTATTAGAATTTAGATAAAATTAATCAAATATAATTTTAACTGAAACATATGGAGCTTTAGAGTAGTGTCTAAATATAATCGATCATATTCAGGATATAAGGAAATCAAATTTGTTTATTTATTTTGTTAGTGAATTTGCAATCAACTTTCAATACGTCATTTACACATTCCTGTGGTTTTAATTTTTAATTCTTCTATAAAGTCCGCTGTACGTTAGGTGATATCTTTCCTGATCACATATATACAACAGTGGAAATATTTTGCGGATTTGAAATAAATCCAATGTTTTCTTCTGGATTTACAAATGACTGATATATCCTCCTATTTGTCATATTTAACTAGACGGTTAGTGATATAGTTTTGGTGGATGTCTATTTGAACTTTAATTTTCGCAAACGCGACACAATTTGTGTGCACTGTTCTGGTGCTGTTTTCAGTTTTCACTGTTGTCCAGGCCGTACATTCTGATGTTATCAGTTCGTGTGTATTTCTCCAACTCAACAATTTGCTTTAATTCTCATCTATAGCCCTCTGGTATGTGATATACTCTAATATTTTGTGTGTGATCCCAGTATACAATCAAGCATTTCCTTCCAACCTATCATTCGCTACTAATCTGTCATTTGCTACTAATTGACAGAATTGTTCCCTCCTTCCTTGTTTATCCCTGTTCTCATATCCTCGATTTCTTTTCTTAGCCTGTGTAGAAATATTATACACGTATAATGTTTGACTTGTGATACTTAAAATATACGTTGTATACTTTTGGACTTGTGATAGGACATTTAGTTCATAATATGGTAAGTGTTGCGTTTAAAGTTTCACCTTGTAACACAGAGAAAGAAATTGTTTCTTGGTTTTGTTAAAGCTTCGATGCGTTCTGTTAGATAGGATAAAATCTATGTCTATGAAACTATACTGAACGTATTCTCTACTACATTGCTACTGCTACATGCAGGAAAGGCAAAGCCTTACACACACACACACACACACACACACACACACACATATATATATATATATATATATATATATATATATATATATATATATATATATATATATATATATATATATATATATATATATATATATATATATATATATATATATATATATATATATATAATTGTATTCGTCTTCTTTACACTTGATATTATCTTTAAGTCAGTTTGCAAACGCATTTATCTCTTTCAGTAATGACTTGTATTCTTGGTTTAATCATTATAACATGTTTAGGACAAAAAAGAATTCGGTTTAGAACATATAATTGTCTTGTTTGCACATTGCCAATAAAGTAATTGTTTAGTCCATTTGGTGTTCACACATAGTTATTCAAACAAAAATACACACTTTTCAGAACCATTTTAAAATTTAATAAACAGTAAAATCTACAACCAGATTAACAAATATACCTGTAACAATTATATGCAAACTGAATATATTACCACTAGTACTATAGTTTTTCTAAGGACAGCAGGCGACTCATTTATCATATTACTTTCAGCACGTCTATTCAATAGTGTATTAAAAAAAGATGCGAATATTTGCATAGTTCATATATTAGGTAGATTCTCTTGTAATTGCCCGGATCACTTATAGTCCCATTAAGTGCTTAATGTAGTATAATGAAGTACAGTTTTTAAATCTGAAATACAATGCTGAGATGTTATCGTAATGTTTTAGCCTTCTTCTCTTAAAACTAGTTTTTAATGGGGTGTTTTTGTGTTTAAAATGGAGTCTGAATAGTACAAACATAATATATGATAGCTATTCTATTTTATACGTTGTACTAAAACGCATGTCACATACATCCCAATACCCTGATTCAGACTAACTCTTCCTGCTTCTTTTATTATGTTGCTGTCTTGTACAGGAAATAAGTGCGTTCCTTTTTTCATCTGGTATTAGTAGAAAGTTAGAATGTTCTATGTTGTACCGTATCGGCCATCTTTATAACTCCGACGAATTATTAAGCATTTCTCTCCCTATATTTTAATATATTCTAAGACCATTAATAAGATTTACATTCTTTCAATTTGCATAACTCCAATTATGATTAGGAATTATGTCAAAGTTATTAACATTATCTTTTATTTATATGATATAGTATGTTCGTAGGATGAAAGAAGTGACCATCAGGGACAAAGTGTTGCGCCTTCAAAATATACACGAAACATTGAGTTTACTAAGTCAGGTATAAACAAGTCAAATCAAGATCATGAAAATATTCTACAACCTCATATTGCTTTACAGCTGTCCAATTTAACTGATTTTACCACAATTTTATTTCACAGTCACTCTACATTACTTAAAGAAATCACCACTATCAAATTCTAATGTATAACTATTACAGTATTTCATGGGTTGCATTAAGTTCATCGTTTGCTTTGCAGTATATCTTTATATCTTCTAATCCAACTGCTATTGTGTTGTTAAATTATGCATCCAAAATTGTCATTGAAGAAGCATAAGACGCAATAATTGTCAGTGTTTAAGTCGGAAATCCATGACATATTTATTGAAGTTATATAAGGTATACCTTATGAAGTATTATTCTATATTGTTTCGTTAACTCCTGGGGTTGTTAATAAGAACAATTAGATGATGGGACTTTTTTGTAACCCAGGAGTTATCGTCACAATTAGGTATTTGAGAGATTTGTGAGACTTTTTCTGCAATTTGTGTTAATATTAATCTCATTCGTCTAGGGGTTATCCATTGGTATTTACAACTATGAAAGAAGAGCAGGGCACGAAGCCTACATAACTTTATGAAGAAAAGTTCTGGGTCAGATAGTCAAAAACATTATGAAGAGACAGTTTCAATTTAAGTTCCCTAAATGCACGATAATGTCGTTGTGTTAATGTAAGTTTCCTAAATACACAATAGGATCTTTTGGTGTTAATTTAACTTTCTTAAATATACAATAGGGCCTTTTGGTGTTAATTCAAGTTTCCTAAATACACAGTGTGGCATTTTGGTTTTAATTTAAGTGTCATACAGACCCAGTTGAGTCTTTTGTTTTTAAGTTCAGTTTACTATTTAGACAAAAGAATGTAGTTATCTCCACGAATGGGATCTAGAAGCGGTATTAGCTGACGGGTTTATTCGATCACTATGTATTGTTTCATATGACAGTTCTCCATAGAATATCAATGCAAATTAAACTAAAATGACACAAGCAAGTCGGATGATGAGGTAATACATACATCAAACGGTGATTTAGTGCGAACAAGCCTGGTGTGATAACTCAGATTGAGAATCGTTGATGCGGCTCATATGCGCTATGTTTCTAAAACACTGAACATGAATAGTGATATTGGTCTTTTCTTAAGATTCACGATTCGACTTTGTACCAAGGTTGAAGATCAAACTATGCCAATTTCAATGAATTTGGTCATTCAAACATTGTAGGCCTTATTCCTTTACAGTTTCAGTAATATTCATCAAGGGTTTAGCTTACTCATCTGAACAGAATGGAAGGAATGTGGAAATCCAGCCTACTAGTTCTGTGTTACCTTTTGTCATGGATTACACCAATAGTGTGTCAAAATGGGTAACAGTGACTTATTTATTGTGGTTTTTAATATTATAATAAATAGATCTTTTGAGTTCGAGATCTCCAGTTTAATTGCTTAGGGAAAAAAGATTTGGATATGCACAAAATGAAAGCAGCAAAGACGAATATATATATATATATATATATATATATATATATATATATATATATATATATATATATATATATATTTGATTACTTACATTTACGAAGTTATTTTAAGTTATTGTATGCTCAATTGCCATTCATGATTATTATGATCAATTATTTATAATGTTGTTTTTTGAAACTAACACTTACTCCCTACGTTTACAGTGGTAATCTAACTAAAGGATTTATGATTGTAATTGGTCGAACAGATAATTCAACTTGCTAGGTTTCAAGTTTTGACGTCTCCATTTGAATGGTGAAAATTCATTTTTCCCAACGAGCTAGATGATAAAGGAATTATAAATATATTTAGTTTGAGATGCTGTTATTTTGTTAGAATAATATTAGCGAGAAAAACGTGCCTATTTGGATCTAGGTAATTATTATGATATGTAATGAGTTAACATGAAAATTGTAATTTATTAATATTGCACAATAACTATTATTTACATAAAATATATATTTAAAGGTACTTGCGGGTTAAACCAATACAATCCTACATTTAGTATGTGCTGTAGCGGAGTGGTTCAGCCAAAATCAGGGTTGCAACCTTCTTGCTGTGGAACACAAGGATATGATGCAAAATTCTACATGTGCTGCTCGGGAGCTATCCAGCCTCTTTCAGGATTTAAACCTTCTTGCTGCTGAACAAAAGGATATGACGCAACATTCTACATGTGCTGCTCGGGAACTGTCCAGCCTCTTTCAGGATTGCAACCCTCTTTCTGTGGAACGAAAGGATATGACGCAAAATTCTACACGTGCTGCTCGGGAACTATCCAGCCACTTTCAGGATTGCAACCTTCTTGCTGTGGAACAATAGGATACGATGCGGCTGTCAGAAAGTGCTGCAATGGTAGATTGTGCTAAGTAGCACTACAAACGTAGTTTTTTATGTTCGTTTTCTTCTGTTAATGAAATGTAATAAAAACCACCATCTTTCAATAAAGTTACCTAAAACCACTAAAGAAACACACATTTTTTAAATTGAAACCCATTTCTTTGTCTATTTACACTTTTCATATTCATTTTCTAAAATGTTGATTGTACCACCTTTGTGACACGTGTCATGTCCTTTGACGTATGATCGCAGAGCAGATTATTTTGGTCGTTCCTAAGTTGTACGTTACAGATTGTGTACCCAAAGACTTTGTACGTTTTAATAAACGAATTAAGTAGATTTTGTCAGCCAATCTTTATTCATCTCTTTGGGTAAATTGTATCGATGTGACATTTCGTGCAAGTGCCAATTACTCCATTGATTCATCTTGTTTTAGATGACGGTCTGTTCTTTAGACCTAGAGTACTGAAAGGAAAATTATAAGAAGTTATTTCTACAGACCAACTTGAAAAGATAAAATATATCACAACAATAGGTAAAAGGAAGCAAAATATTTCATAAAACGGCGAATGAACAACCCGATTTTGCGTCTCTTCTGAAATATCACCAGACCTTAATGAAATGAACATGTCAAAGCTGTGCGGTCTCTCTTGCAATATTCTATACTCATTTATCGAATTAATTGTCATATTTGCTAATGGCTTCTATTTAACGGAATATGTATCAAAAGATTCTTTGTATCTAAATAAATTTATAATGGACCATCAGAAAGATCATTTTGCAATGGTAAACAAATTCTGCTAATGGAGAAATAAAAACAAACAAGAAACAAAAACAAAGAAGAAAAATATATACAGTTGTTATGTTTCATATTTTTCATATTGATATAATTCTTCTGTGTTTAAGAAAAAACACAAAAGACATATAATCCCTCGAGGTAAATCTAAACAGCGATTGGTCAGGAGCGGGACAGGGTTTGGAGGCACTAATGCGCAAATAGTGGCACTTTCCCGGTCTTTTGTGTATTTTCTCTCTGAATATAATGGCTTAGGCCACTTCTTGTATTTTGGGTGGTTAATGTTAGACATTTTCTCCGGATTGACATTTGTTGCCACTAAAGGGGGAAAGGAAAGCTGAACGTTATTTGGGTGCTTAGGGATTCTATGGCAATTTTATATTGAGGAATGTATGGGATCTCGCGGGAATATGATACAGAAAATATCCATATTTTGTGTTTACAGCACATAAGAACATGCGATAATTAACATTTTGGACTACTATTGGACATTTTGGAATTTACCATTGTCTGATGATATCTCCTGACCCCATGAAGTCATACTTCAAAGAATGAGATAACATTTTAATGGGGGATGTAATGACATCATGTAGGTTCAATCACAAAGCCCACCCTTTTAGAATTTAATACTGTTTTGTGGCTATGCTGACCCTGGTCTCCTTTAAAATGTTGTCAGTCCTCTCCTGGCATTTATCTTTATGTACATTGACTAGAAATAAAACTGTGTAAGTGAGGCCGCTCAATTGTGCATCTTTGTGAATTTATCAGCATATTTTGACCTTAGCCGTTTGCTACATTGCAACCTTGATAGGCCTGATCCCCTTCGCTGACAGCGAAGAATTCCCGTATTTTTCCTTCTTTGTATTAGTAAACATGGTTACATTTTGCAGTAAAGCATTTGTAGAGAACCGATTGCAGATAATGCAGACTTAAAGTTTATCAAAGAGACGTTTTTCTTCAAAGAATGATTTTGCAACCGAATTTAAAGCGTTGTGGCAGTCGTATTATCTTATCCAGCGGATGTAAACAGCTTTGAATAGTACAGTAATATAGGAGAAGTAAGACTATTCGGTATAGCAAATTGAAAATGAGATGTTGGGGTTACCATGAGGAAATCTGTGGATTCATGACAAAAGGAATCTAAAATATGTTTGTGGCTAGACTAAAATTCGTTACCAAATAAGTTTGAATTTTGTAAAGAATAAACACAATTGGGAATCTTTCATGAGATTGCTGTTGCGTTTGGTGATATAAAGTATTGTTCGATTACCGACATTTGGAACGGAATGTAGCGGAGACTAACAAATAACAAATCAGTAAAATTTTAAATTTCGTACAGCCTAAAAATGTAAAGTATTGTTACTCATCTCAACAAATATTTGAACAAATTAATTTTTATGTCTACTGGATTGACTTGGACCAAATTTTTTAAAATTTTTTATAAAGTTATAAACCTAGTTGTTTTAAGTGGTGAGAAAATTGTAATCTAATTATTTTACTAAAATTCGCAAACTCAAACTAGATGGAGAAAGCTATAAAAAAAACCCACATGATACAATTTTTAAAAATTGAAAAGTAACTATTAAAATCATCCCAAGTTAGAATATAATAGCAAACATTTATGAAAAAAAACAAAGTTATAAAGTTATAAACCTAGTTGGTTTAAGTGGTGAGAAAATTGTAATCTAATTATTTTATTAAAAGGATGAGAAAAAAGTGATACTAAAATTCGAAAACGCAAACTGGATGGAAAAAACTATAAAAGAAAACACATGATACAATTTTTAAAAATTGAAAAGTAACTATTAAAATCATCCTAAGTTAGAATATAATAGTAAACATTTGTGAAAAAAAACAAAATAATGAAAATATAGTTACAGACGTTTTTGAAATTGAGAAATAGAAGGCAGAAGAAATAAAATAAAACATTTTTAAAGAAAAAAATGTAAACAATTATCAGTATATTAATATGCAAGAAAACTCAATTTCACTAAAATGTCAAATAATGAAATCATTTGAAAAATTATTTGATAGAATGCCTTGTAGAATTTTAAAAAATCTTAAAAGAAAAATATTTCGTAAATGTAATTATGAAGAAACATTTGACGCTTTTAAAGATTGTACATAGAAAATAAAATTGGAATACAAAAGGAGATGAGACAAATTATACCAATATATTAGCTTGAAGTTAAAAATAAATGAAACAGATGAAACACAAATGAACAAAGAATTTAAACAAAGCGAATAAAAACGAAGAATAGTTTAAAAAGCTGACACAGGTTAAAAGCAAAAAATTTAAAATAATCAATGTGACTCGCGCGGCCTAAAGGAATCATATCTCAAAACTGTCAACGAATCGAAAGAGAACTAAAAAATGTTAGAGACTCTTAATCTTGGTGAGAATATCGCACTTAAAATATACAAATATATCAAAGAAATTTAAAAAACAAAATATATCAATAAAGGTTTAACAATAGTTGAATAATAATATTTTTTTCTTCAGTTCTTGTTGACTTACAAAAGTTCGTCTCTCACTTCGCTAGCTTTCATTTCGGCTTCTAATTAAAGAAGTGGTATATAGGCAATTACAATGATGTAAGAAAGGCTGAAATACATTTCAGGATTAACAGATAATTGCAAAATGTCTAAAGCAAATGCGACGAATTCTCTGGGACAGACGATACCATCGTTTGACGGATAATGGCAACAGCGTGAGTCGGTAGATTCACTAGGGGTATCATAAACATCTGCCGGACGAGAAAATAATGTGATATTATGGCACAGAGAATGTGGAAAATAAAGGTCTTCTCAATGCGGTCACATGCGAAAATCGAAAACATGAATCTGATGACATCATAAAAGGAACTTTTGAAATTGACCCCCAAAATCAATGTTGCGTAATAAATAAATAGATCAGGTAAACTTTATTGTACAAACCAAATCATGGATTATTATCTTTAATTCCGTAAGAGGTAGTAATAGGTGCTAAGTAAATAATATTTACACTATTTAGTAATAGAGCACGATACAATTCACGATGCTATTTTGCATCTCTGCATTGACAAACTACTGAGTCATACGTGCCGCATGAGAGATTTGCTTGAGGTATAGAGTAGTATGCAAAGCGGTGAATTATGACAAGAGGTGGAGAGAGAATGTTATAATCAAAATAGGGGAAACTTCTGCAGTAAACTAGAGAAACAAAAAACATAAAGCATTTGGAGCTCATATAGGGAATAGGAAAGAAAGATAAAGGTTAAGGGTATCAAACAGCAAAGGTGCAGAATATAAATTAGAGAGAACATCAGAATAATCCGAATTGATGCAAACCTCAGACCGATAGGTATAAAGACTCATACATTATATTTTTAGAAATTTAAAGCCATATACGAAGGAAATCAGCAGCAGCAAACTGGAGCGATTCACTCGGTACTTGCTCAGCTATTTCAGTGTATACCTTTCTCCCTGAGGATTTGACATAGAAAACTTAAATTCTAGTAAACGGGTAAAATAAATAATTTAAAAAATACTATACAACAAGTTTAAAATCTATCAGTACGAAATTAAAATTCGATAGAATGTGAATTATTTTAATATGGCTTTGTAACTTAGTACGAATAGACATCACATAGGGCACTCAGTGAATTTACGATATGCCCTGGACATGAACTTTGAAAAATGATTTGCTATGAATAGGGAATGTTGGAAACAGAGGTAGGTTGGCCTAGTCATTTTCCCTACTCAATCGCCTTTAGATCCACAAGCTACAAGTAATGAATGACATTGTATCATACTGGAAATACACACCTTGAATGGCTCTCTCTCTGACCGTCTTAGACCCCTTCTATAATTCCAGCTCAATACTGTGGTTTTACAATCTGGTTCTGCTACAAACTTACTTTAAAGTGAAATCCAACTGTGGATCGACTACTCTTTAAAAGTCAATAAAAGACGTCACTTGTTGCGACTAGCCTTTTGCGCTGTTTATTTAGGTTTTGATCATTTCTCTCAAGCGTGGATACTAATGGTTTTGAAAAACACTGCATTGCACACAGAAGGTGCACTGGAAATAGGTATTGGGTAAAAACAAACGTCGTTTCAACAGACACATTGTAGCCCAGAATGAATTTTCAGCGAGACATTTTATGATGTCATTGTAAGCATTGTCTCTGTCGCGAACTGTATGTTTGTTTTTGCCTGTTTGTCGATTGCGGTCTATGTGCAACCTTTGTTTCGTATATCATTTTCGATGGCTGTGTATTTGATGAATTCGTGAAGGCAAAACAAAGTTGAACACTTCTTTGCTTATAGCATTAATACTTTACAGCGTCACTGTAGAGCTGGTCTTGTATTAAGAAGAACTGATGTTTTTGTTGCTGCTGAAACGAATTATAGAAGGTTTTAAGTACTCTAAAAATCCTTTTCCAGTGCATGGTACGATCAAATCTGTGGTTTTGTATAAGCATTCTTTCTACTGCTGAACTGATTCTATGTGGCACCTATTTAATAACACCATCTCAGAAGGCATAACGGTGATTAACGAAACACCCGACGTAGTAGGCTGCATAAAATGCGCGTTTCCAAGCAAGCTAAAGAGGCATATATCAGAAACACAGTGCTAATACTTACAGACTGGTAACGCATTTTTGTTTAAGTCCGGCATTTGGATAGACGACTGATTAAGTATCTGTATTATGCTGGTCGATTGAGTCTTGTACGTTTTGGATTAAGATGCGGTTCATCGACATCGCGCCACCCGCTTTTAAGACACCAAAGTCATCGCCAGTATTCATAAGTAAATTTATATTTGGCACAGGCAAACCGACGTCACACAGTACACTAGGTGCAAACTTAGACGATAGCTCAAATGCGTTTGTCTCACGGTTAAGAAGAGAGTCTCGCTCTGTTTAAAAGTTCATGTCAGTGTATTAGCCAGCGATACTATTGATATAAAATATACATAAATGGATGCCACCGTGACGTGGTTCATCATAGGCGATTTTACGCGTTGCTCTGTAGGACTCAGACCCACATAAATGAGTTGCAACAGGGTACTGTTTTGTCCATCATGCATACGTGCAGCTGGTCGTTTTTTGCAGACAGAAGCGGACATATCACAATGGGAATGAAATGACTCTAGATGCGCCAGTTCAGAAAACCATAGGTCTTTAGAGTCTTAAGATGGTAACGATCGTTTTGAGAAAGAAGTTATAGGTTGGAGCAGTACCCGTGATTGTGGCCCACCCGATTACCGCTTCGTAGTTCACAGTCGTTCCAGAACGGCAGTCTGCATTTTCGATCGTATCCATGCTGTAATTCCTACATGGAAAGGAAATGGTTATCTGCGTTGATTAAAACTGTTGTTGTCAAGAGACTCAACGTTTTTAAGCTTGACAGAAACAACAAGTCCTCATAATGTACCAATCACTGCTAGTTTCATTGTTTATTTCTGAATACAAAGTTCCGTGCACTTTAAGTTCCGTTCACCTGGGGTTGTACGATTGGTACCGTTACACCTACAACCAAATAATCTATGATATAGCTAATTCTTTTTACAAACAACAAGTATATGTAGTCTCGCTTGTGGAAAACATTTTGAGGATCTACCAAGCTTTGTCTTGTATTAATATGTATGGAAATGACAATGAACTATGTTCAACTACTGTTTCCATATTTGTGTTTTACTATCAAAGTATTTTTGAGGAATAAGATGTTATTTTTTAAAAACTTTGAGTCCTCTTTTAACATATCAACATTTATTGAGCTTCACATGGGTGATATGGTATAAATCACATTGTGTCGTATTATCGGGATAAAGGTCAGTCTACTGATTAGTATGTACCTCTCCTACATCAAAAAAGGATAATTTATCTAAACTTAAAGACGTTAAGTTGGATTGGTAGACGCAGAACACAATATCAGAGACAGGTTGACATAAACCAATCATATTATAGAGACTAGTTCAATAACCAACAGTTCTTGCTGCGAAGATCAGTCTAGCCATTATCTTGCTAACACAAATAGAAATCTCTCCGGATTTGGGAAGTGAGCAAAATTCATTAAACAAGTTAATCTGATCCGAAATATAGTAAATGGCAGCTTCTACGCAGTTATGATTTGGAGTAAAATTTTGGGAAGAAAATAAATAATGTCAAAGAGAAACAATAATAATAGATAGTGAAATAGAGTATGAAAGTGTTTTAGCTGATGACCAAGGAAACAAAAGAGACATAAGGAACGTTTAGGCAAACGAGAAGGGGAAGATTGATGACCGAACCGAAGATAAATATGTGTAGGCAGTGCCGCATGGGTCAAGAGATAGGTTGAAGTTACCTATATTATATTCCTATCTGAAATAGAAGGTGAATAATTAAGATTATAAAGATACATATATTTATATTTGTCCTACTGCTGAAATTAAGAATAACGGGATAAAAGTTAGGCGCAGAGATACTCAAAGCGATGAAAAAGAAATTTTTGAACATTTTAAACTTTACCTTGCCGTGAGAAATTATTTAATCACGTGTACATAAATTAGCATCATAATTGAGAACAAAGATAATATTTCACAAATATTCTCTTTATTTTCATTAACAAGCACTGTAAATGTGTTTCCATTTCTTGAAACGTCGTGTATGGTAAAAGGGAGATAACTGAATGATATACATTATATATGGTATTTTATTTTCTCCAATATCTCGTCCTTGTAATATACATCAATTCATCAGACACATATTAGCCTGCATGCAAATACATTATTATATTATAAATTGATGAGAACCGAAAATGTAGGCTTCGGTATGTAGTGCAGACCTTAAATGTGTTTTTTGTTTTTTGGGATAAGAATGCTGTCTTATATCACATATTTCATGATGCAAACAATACCAGCCTGTGGAGCAAATCCTTCCGTAAACATGGAAATATGATCGCATGATGGGATGCAAAGTCTGAAAAACAGTGTTGACTTGAATAGGAATAATGGGCTATATGTAGCTGTTGTGGGTATCACTCTAAAATGTTTGACCTTATTTGGAAATTTCAAAATAAAATTTGGACAGAAATGAATAGGAATAATTGAAAGTCAATAGTAGGTTGTAAATAGGCTTCTACAACAATGAATGCAAAAGCATTTATCTAAATAAATTGCACGATTAATTTCAAGGCATGAAAATGTACAAAAACATATTTTGTGGTCGTACATGAACCAGCACCAAACCAGACTCGGACCCAAAGATTTCCCAGCACTTCACCTGACTTTTAACTTTTAATTTAAATATTGAGATCCATTTAGACAGTCTGTTGCTGCACACGTAGGTCCTGTCGGGTGATGTTAACGCCAGAGTTGGCGCGGACCACATCTCGTGTGAGGGAGATATGGGTAGACATGGTATTGGCAACTGCAATACATCTGGACATCTGATCGCCTGATCATAAAAATCGTCTTCAGCCTGCCTAACCGTAATAAAATATATTGGATGCACCCACGGTCTAAGCATCGGCATCTGATCGACTACATCTTTGTCCGTGGGAATGATATACAGGATGTTCTGGTGACCAAAGCCATGAGTGGTGCTGACTGCTGCTCAGAATACAGGCTATTTATTTACACGATGAATCTTATAATTCGACCCGCCAGATATCGACATAGAATTAAAGTCCCAAAGCGACTCAGCGTCTCCAAATTGAAGGTATGCAACACCGTGCAAGCTCTGTCTGAAGCTGTCAAGACAGCTGGAAGCTACATACTCTGATACCAACGACGTAGAGAAATGTATGTGAGGACTTCAACATATGGTGCACACTATTGCATCTGAAACCCTTGGCAGCACTGCGTGAATGCACCAAGACTGATATCACGAGAACCTTGCAGAAATACAGACACGGCTTGAGGAGAAGCATCGTCTACATGGTGCGAACAGCATCGGCCTAAAATCCGCCGCAAAGAAAGATGACTACAGCAGAGTCCACCAAGCTGTACAGAAGAAACTGCGCAAGATGCAGGAAACATGACTGAGCCGAAAGGCTGATGATACTCAGTCCTTTGCCGACATACACGACATGAAGAATTTATATAGTGCAATTCGTGATATTTATGGTCCAGTAACAGTAGGCACAGCCACACTCTTGAGCATAGATGGCAGCACTCTTATAACTGATAAGGAGAATATACTGGATCGCTAGGCGGAACGATTTGACAGTGTCCTTAACAGACCCTATTCCGATCAAGCGAACAACTGTTTACCCCAGGTGGAGATCAACAAGAGTTTGGCTGGCCCTCCCACAGTACTGGAAACTCACATGGCTATTGAGCTCCTGTCTGGTGGGAAAGTCACAGGAGCAGACTAAATTAGTGGATATACTAACATTGATGTTCTGTGGGATGTGGAATCAGAAACACATACCACAGGAATTAAAAGTTGCAGCCATCATCCACATTTCCAAACGTAAAGGAAATTGCCAGTCCTGCGACAACCATAGAGGAATCGCTCTACTCTGCATCTCAGGCAAGATGTTCACCAGGCTTCTGCTGAGCAGACTCACATAACACATTGATCATGGCCTACTGCCGAAAAGTCAGTGTGGCTTCAGAAAAGATAGGCACCATCGAAATGATCATTGCTGCCAAGTAGATGCAAGAAAAGTGTCTTGAAAAAAATGTCCAGCTATACACCAACTTTGTGGACCTAACTGAGGCATTCGACAATGTCAGCCGGGAATTCCTTCTGAAGATCATTGTCAAATTTAGATGTCTAGAAGTCTTCATTGAAATGGTGATGCATTTTCATGACGGCATGCTTGTTAGAGTGCAGGACCCGGGTAACTAATTTGTACCCTTTGCAGTCATGAATGGTGTAAATCAAGGAGTCTTACCACCCCCACTCTTTTCAGCCTCATGTTATCCGAAATGTTGATGGATGCTTTCAAGGACAGTGATGTGGGATTAGGTCTCCAATACCGTCTGGATGGGAAGTTGTTCAACATGAGAAGGCTTCAAACCAAACCCAAAGTCCAAGTTGAGAACATTCATGACCTCCTGTTTGCAGATGACTGTGCCCTAAATCCAGCACGGACACGGAGGCATGCATGCAACAGAGTATAGACCTTTGTTCTACAACATGCACCAACTCTACCAGTAACCATCAATTACCGTCAATGGCCAACAGCTCAAAAATGTATATAGGTTCACATTTCCCGGCAGCGCCTTCTCACAAGCAGTCCGCACAGACAATGAGGTCAACACGAAGAATGCCGAAGACAGCGTAGTATTTGGAAGACTCCGCTCAAACGTCTAGGATAGGATAGGTATCAACCTTACCACCAGACTAAAAGTCTACGCTGCCTTTGTTCTCCCCATCCTCCTCTGCGAGACCTGGACCATGTATAGCCGCGATGTTAAAACACTGAACCACTTCCATATGAGCTCCCTGAGAAAACTAATGAAAAGCAGATGGCAGGAAAAGGTATCGAATACAAAGGTGCTCACTCATGACAAGCCTTTACACCATGCTGTGCAAGACACAACTACGATAGGCTGGCAATGTTGTCCGCATGCCGTTAGAAGGCCTACCTAAGAATTCCTTCTATGGAAAGCTACAGCAAAGCAAGAGATCTCACGGTGGTCAAAACTGAGGTACAATGACACTCTCAAGGCCTCGATTAAGAACTTAGGCATTGAACTTGACAGCTGGGAGAGTGTCGCTGCTGATCGATATACTGAGCGCAGTGAAGTTAATGCCGGTGCAGCAGCTTTTGAGGAGAAAAACTGATGGACGCATCTAAGAAACGTGATCTGCGCAAATACAGGTACAGCAGTTCCGCCACTCACAGTCAGCAACATGTACATACATGTTCCACTGCAACAGACTCTTTCGATCTCGGATCGGACTGATCAGCCATCTCAGGATCCAACTGTTAAAATAAACAACTTATTTAATCAGATATGTGGGGACACACTAAATATTCTTCAGCAAAATTAACTAGACATGTCCCAATGTGGTGGACCCAAACACAACCGGCTTGTGTATGTTGTTCGCCCATGGTGTAGGCTTATTTTTTTTGTGTACACTACATTTTAACCCTTGAGTTTTACAGTCTAACTCAGCCCTCGTTAGTATTTATATTTTGGTTTAAAAACTTAAAATTTAAAAGGGCTGTCCCTGATCCCGATTCTGCAATGGAAGGTGCAAGCGAACGACAGATGTGCAACAAGAGGTAATTGATCCATATCCTGTTGTTTTGTTGCTTCGGAATTTGTGCATCATATTGAACATGCTATTGAAAACAACTCTAGAGAGTTTTTGTTATATCAAATACATTAAAATACGCACAACCTGGAGTCTTTGCGTCTTAATTTCATAACAAGGACATCTACATTTCAACAAAAGCAACCTCAAATCTGGAATGAAAATTCATCTGGAGTCTTGCGATCTGGCTTACTCAGAATTGAACAATCAAATCTAAATTGATATTGATATGTTATGTTAGTAAAATGGGGACCATGTCAAAATTGTTGTTTATATGATTTGAAGAATCACTAATATACAATATTTATAATACTAATTTAAAATTATCGTAATCATTTGAGAGACCCTTATTAATAAGTGAAGAGTAATGTATGGCTCAGGTTTCAGCAAAAGGTGATCTTTTTTATCATATATATATGTGATTGAATTTAGCTTGATGTTACCACAGGGCAACGAAAGTGAATTTGATTATAAACAGTTGGCTAAAACACCCTTGTTCTGATATATGCAAACCTTTATCAATTTTCATACCACTAATTCAATTGGTTTCTGAGCTACAGCTAGCAAAAAAGTGAATGCATCCTTTATCTGAGACACTGTACTTCAAGAATGGATGAATATATGCCCTTTAGTTTTGATGTGTATGTTTACGAGATGTCAATCTTTAGTTTGCTCATTTCAGTTATCGATGAAAGGAGTATTTATTTGGATGATTGTTTATAAAAGTTACACTCTGAATCCACGTTGTCTTTAAAAAGGATATTTGCATTGTCGCTTGTATAGTGTTTACACTGGATGTAAGCTTGGTCAAATACGAAATTGAATCTAATAATTAGTGAGATATAGAGATTCAACAAACTGAAATTAGAAAAATGACGCGCTATTATATATCTCATCACTTGAAACCCATACCTCTTATAATCTGACCCGATCCAGGTAATATGTTTTGATACTACAGACATATAGTTATCTTTTCATATATTGTTAAAATATGTTATCATATGGTGGTAATCTTAATTTTCACTTTGGATAATGCATCTATGTGCATTAAACCGATTTCTACGTATCGGTGACAGCAGTAAAACGATTTACGCTCGCGTAAGGACATTTATGGGATGTGTGATTGGGTCTACAATTTCCCGCCAGATTTGTCGTGTAACGTGCTGTCAAGGGCCAATATATTTAAAGCTTTTAATCACGTGTTCTTCCCAGCCAACCGCAATACTCTCTGGCGTCAGTTGAGCCAATTTCCTTATGGGGTGCGCACGTGTTTCCTTTTTTCTGTAGAAATTTTCTCTCCGTTGTTATCGGCTCACTTTGTTAGTCCTGGAAGTTAAGTATTTACTTACATTAACTTGTTTCCATTCCACAAATTCTGCTAAAGTTTCTTTTATTATACATTAAGTCACACTCATACTGGGTCATTCCATCTGTAAAATATTGCAGTATCATTTGAAATCAGAAATAGACGATCTATTGCGTCCCGATTTTAATATTCGGCGCTATTCTAAAATTTATAAGCATGGGGTTGGAGGCAGAATAGTCGACACAATTATCTGGCTCGATCTTTCTTTCGTACGCAACATTAAACCAGATAACCATAAAGTAAAACGTAGATATACTCCCCATCGTCTCGTGCATAAATTCCTTTCACATATATAATAGACTAAGAGTAATTGCAAACGACTCCACGTTTGTTGCAAGCTTCAATAGCTCAAATGGTATAGCATTAGTGTACCAAATTGTTGCACTTAAGTTCAAATATCAAAATTAACTTATCTCCAAATTCACGGTGTATTAATGGGGGTATATGTATAACACTAGTATTTCGGTTTGGTTGATTTATTCATCGGTCTGATATTGCAGCATAGGTGCACCGTCCTAATACCAGGGTTCATACTGTCTTTGAAGGTCCTTGACAGTTTGGGAAAAATGAGGTACCATTTTCAAGGCCTTGAAAGTTTGCGAAAATCAAGGTGATTACTCCGGGGATTCTAAAAGTATTTGAAAATTGAAATAAACCCAAGCATTTTAATTTCTTTCCATAATCACAAATACAATTGTCCAATGTTGTTAGATCTCGATGTAGTTTTTCTGGTTTCTTTCTTTTGAAGATCCGTTCAGTTTCATTTAATCATTAAACAATATTATATTATTTTGCATTCTTTGTTTTCTCATATACAATAAATGTTAGCGAACGTAGGTCTTGGAAATCTATGTTTGTGGTCTTTGAAAGTTTGGGAACGTCTATGAATTCGTCATTCTTAAATTCTGTATGAACCCTGTGATACGCTTTTTTCTGTCTTCGTGTACCTTTGTTATGTTGTGTCGATTATGGACGAAACGTTGTAACATATTGGAAGATTGCATTTTCTGTCGATGGTCGGTCGGAGGAATAATAACAAACATTTCCAACATGATGGTATCATACTTTGTTAATACTTTAGGATTGTTCGAAATTCGAACTTTGTCGCCCAATTGTTGGTCATTTCGTTCTGCATAATTGTGTTGACAAGTGGTCTTTCTCTTTGGTCGGTTTGTTCATCAATCGGATTGACAATGTAAGTACGCTTTCTTGATTTGACTTTACATGGTTTTGTGAGGTCTTGTATGGCTTTCTCGGGCTTAGCAGTATTTAGTTGGACCCTTTTCTTTTAATTGGTTCCGTACCACTGGATTTTATGTTAGCTGACAGTTGATTCCGTATCACTGGCTTATTTGTTTACCAGCTGGTTCCGTACCACTGGTCTGTGTGTTTACCATTTGGTTCCGTACCACTAGATTTTTTGATTACCAGTTGGTTCCGTACTACTGGATTTTATGATTACCAGTTGATTCCGTATCACTGGCCTGTGTGTTTACCAGTTGGCTCCGTACCACTGGATTTTGTGATTACCAGTTGGTTCCGTACCACTGGATTTTATGATTACCAGTTGATTCCGTATCACTGGCCTGTGTGTTTACCAGTTGGTTCCGTACAACTGGATTTTGTGATTACCAGTTGATTCCGTATCAGTGGCATGTGTGTTTACCAATTGGTTCCGTACTACTGGATTTTGTGATTACCTGTTGATTCCGTATCACTGGCCTGTGTGTTTACCAGTTGGTTCCGTACCACTGGATTGTATGTTTAACATTTGATTCCGTATCAGTGGCATATGTGTTTACCAGTTGGTTCCTTACGTTTTATGGTTGCTACGAGTTTCATGTTTGGCGTACTTGGGTCCCGCACCTCACTAGTTGACACTTGATTAGTCATTCATGCTTTCTTCTTCCACCACTTCGCTCCATGTTAATGGTATTGTGTTTCCAAGCTCGTTTAGGCCCATTGACCTGTAATTGTTCTGTTGATACTGGTGATGTTGC
This sequence comes from Sinohyriopsis cumingii, assembly GCA_028554795.2. Lineage (NCBI taxonomy): Eukaryota > Metazoa > Mollusca > Bivalvia > Unionida > Unionidae > Sinohyriopsis > Sinohyriopsis cumingii. The sequence goes on from CM068838.1 coordinate 126,143,849, forward strand.
ATTCCGCACCTTAAAACAATGACCCATAATTTTCATAACGTTCAAATTTTGTTCTTTTCTTCATTTTTTCTTTCTTCATATTACCAAGTTTGTGCCTCATCTCACTACAGTGAAGAGTGGTGTTCATAACATTACAATAAGGGTTATTCATTTGCAACGACTGCTACGTAGTAATACACTGAAATGCATGTGAATAACTTTTTCTGGCATTCGTTACAGCATGCCACTTTTATAGAAGGCTGCGTTTCGAATGGCAGTGAAGAGAGCCAGACAATCAAGGTCCAAATTCCAAGAGGCGGTGAATAGGCCCATAAAGAAGGCACTATTGTCAACGCCAACGGCCGCCGACCCTCAACCTGGATCATCTAGCGAAAGGGCTTGGATGGACCCCAATCTTCTTAATATTATAACTCAAGAGGTCTCCGACAGGCTTACCACCAATGTGACACAGGAGATCCATGACAAATATGATTAGCTGGTAGCTATGCGCAGGCCGTCCATGGAAAATGGTCCACAAACTGGGTTTCAACTTGGATCCTCCGTAGCAACAGACAATAAACCAGCACCATCCATGGTCTCCCGCGCCATAGTGGAAACCAAGGCTTCACTTACAGGTACAGCGGTGGATACAGGTAACGTTGTCCAAATCGTTTCTGCCTCCGGGGGGCATTCACAATCAAAATTTGTACGCTCGTGGTTTACACCGTCAACTCTAATCCCTGATAAAGTTAAGGCAAACAAATGGGCGGACTCATACATAGGTTTTTCTACCCTCATGAATAACTCGCAGGATGCTAGTTTCAAATTTCAGTTAGATACGCACAGTACTGGCCCTGAACTTAGCATTGTTCCAAAAATTAGGAACGTCCAAATCACAGTAGGCTCGCTACATGTATAAAACACCTGGGTAGGGGGATTTTATGGCAAAAAGAGACATATCAAATGCTTCCATATTCTTCATATTTGTCCCATGCAATATCATTGTTTTGTCTTTTTGTGGTGCAACATGAATTGTTTTGACAAATGATTACCAACTGGTTGTAGTTCCAGTTGCATGATATTTGAGACCTTTTGCAATTATATTCAATGCGAACACAAAGTTACCTATAACATACATGACGCATATTTTGGACGAGTTTTGATACTAGATGCAACTCGTGCCCAATGCCAGCAGAAGCTCGATCTCTTCCTGACTGTATGTGCCGACATCGGCGTTACTATGGCTGCGGATAAAACATTTCCTCCGTCAACAACGATGACGTAACTCTGATACGAATTGGATTTCTTGGGAATGGAGGTTCGCCTTCCCACGGACAGACTAGAAAAATGTAATAAATTCGTACATTTATATCTTGCTTGAAATAAAATTACCCTCAAGGGGTTGCAATCCATCATATGTACTCTGAACTTTTCTTGCGCAGTTGTTTTGCCGAGACAAGCTTTTCTTAGGCGACTCATTAACTTGACAATTGGCATTGCAAAACCACATTAGATTAACAGATGAGGTAAAGGAAGATTTAAGGGTTTGGCAAAACTTTTAACCGGCTTTAACTGTAGAGCCTTATCATCACCTGACATTTGGCTGACCTCCGACACGTTGAACTTGTACACAGATGCTTCTGCCTCAGTCGGATACAGTGCCATCCGGGTCACACACTATTTCTATGGCATCTGGGATCAGACATGGGCATATCAAAATATAACACTTCTAGAATTCTACCCCATCGTTCTGTCAGTTGTGGTCTAGGGAGAAAACTTATCCAATAAATGTATCTATTTCCACACTGACAATCAAGCCTTAGTTGAAACCATAAACAAACCATCCTCTAATGAAAAAAAAATCATGCATTTCATTCGCAAATTTGTACTCTTGCCTTAAATTAAATATCTTGGTCAGGGCATGACATACACTGGGTAAGCGGGCTTGGACGCTATATAAAGAGTTCACATCGGACAATTTGACCGTGTTCTCTCTATCAGTTTAAATAATCAATATGGCCCTTTCAGATGCATTTAAGAAAAGCATAAGGTTAGGTAAAAAGGTCTCAGCTTTGTAACCCTTTAATCACTTTTTCTAAGATCGCCATTCCGCCGTGTGCTAATTCCTCTTTCAGGTCTCGTGGGTTTCAAAGACTTAGAACCATAGGCATCGACCGTGCTTTGCTGGGGTATCATTCACTCGACCCGGCCTAATCTGTGTCTACCTGCCTTTTCGACCGCCAGGAGTGTACGAGGGTACTCCAACAGCGCATTCAGGAAGTACGCGCCTCCGTTTTAAAGTTTCTTCCCAATCCTCCATACATGCTGGATATATCCTAACTAGCGGGGAGTATGAGGGTGCTCTACTGCCCCGGCAATACAGAATTCATCGGTTTAATTTTGATCAACATTTATCTTTTCTTTGATGCTGGACATTTTTTTTCTTTGCCCCACCCTCCTTTTTGTGGCTGCCAGAAGTACAGCAAGCTCTATTTGCTGTATTTCTGTTTATGGCGGTTGCAGCCTCAAAAAATGTCTGTATTATATGCTATGTCTCATTGTTCAATTTCTTAGCACGTTTACGCTATAGACTTTGTCCACATAGTTATGTTATGCTGTAAATACATAGCAAATATTTGGTTCACTAAGATTATTTATGTTCAATACAAAGTCACGAAAGTGGCCAGCATCAAACACAACGTTTGTCTTTGTTTTAATTATTTACCCATATACTTTGACTTTGTAATATTTGCACGACTGACATAGGGTATTCTGTCATTTCACTCTCTATCTTCCTCTTGACTCAATCGATGTCGGAAAGAGTAGGCTGGTGCAGGTACATTTCATTTTACAATCTCGTCAAACAAGTTAATATACAAACCATCGTTCTCATTCACTTTCGTTCTGACAATAACTTGCACCCCTCTTCTACATGTGCATGAACACATCACATAAATAGTATATATTATCACAGAAATTAATGTCAATGCATTTAGATGTCTACATGATATTCGCGTCTCAGAATACATATAGTGGCATCATGTGACCATATTGCTCATAGTCACGTTTTCTGTACATGTAGAATTTCCTCCGTATGTTAAACATGACCTATCTTAATGCGACAGTAATAACTAGTCGTGATTCTGTCAACATCTTATATCTACCTTAAATAACAAATTCAATGCAAATGTTGTTTTTGACACTGTTTTTGGAACGTCCGCCATAATGTTAGTTGCTAACATCAATAATAAAAATGTGCATTAATCTATTTTGAGCTTTCTTTATAAAATGTCATAACACATTATAATTGAAGGACTTCCATGGAGAAACTAGAATCAGTCTATTAGAAGAAAATGATGTATAGTTTCCTTTTAGAGCATTCATCGTGATTTTAATCTGTAGCTTCCATCTTTTCCCCGCCCATCTATGATATTAGAGCATTCATCGTGATTTTAATCGGTAGCTTCCATCTTTCCCCCGCCCATCTATGATATTATCAATTAAATGAAATATGCGTGACGTATGCGCTGCTACTTTGAGTCCATACAATAATATCGTATAGCATTGTATTATTGCAATTTAGAATTTTTGATAAGCCAGCTTCACAGATTGTCCATCTTTCTGTCATGGCATTTAAAGCCATATTTTGCCGTAGGCGTCGAGCTCCGTTGCATATGCTGTATTGTCTGCTGTGAGACTTGCCAAGTCTATATGTGAAATTATACATACATATGTGTATATGTAAACAAACGATGACATAGTAAGGGATATATAGAAGAAACCCAAACTATCCTACCTACTTTAGTGCACGAGAGACTACCATAACAGAACGACATGGCAGTAAACAATATATCCAAAAAACATGCACCAGGCTCATGACAGTTTGAGTGCACATGTTCAGGGCAAAGAAACAAAATAAGGACGTTGACATCTTATAGGAGGTGAACTACAACCTATGTTGGAGGGAGACCAGTATTATCTCTCCCACTATGGCTGAGGTTGATGTGATACAGTCTGATTTATGAACCTCCATATTCTTGCAATACCGTTCTACCAATAAAGGGATGCTGCGTAAAACAAAGCGTGTACCTGTACTCTTTTACCTACCTTATTGCCAACTGCTGATATGACAGCACAAGATAACTTAAGGAAGGTGAGATGTGGGACGGTTTCTTCACATGCGTTACAGGCAAGATATATGCACTTAAATGCGAGAAGAAAGAAATAGAAGATTACGACTTCTAAATGCTCGACATTAAGAATAATAACTTAAACAATTCAAGAAAAAGCCACAATAAAAAAAATAAAAAATATTAAAAGACACGAATGGCCTTTATCTTACAAAAAGAAATATCAAGAAAAAGGTCTGTCTTAAAAGGTACATCGCCAACACATTATATCCCAATTTGATAAAACGAATTCAAACTATTTAAGGAAAACTTTCACACATAAACAATCCACACACATAAACAGAGTACCATACTAAGATACTAGTCGAATGCATTCTGTTTTACCTACCATTGATATCTCACCTCTGTCCTTGTGTGTTTGAATCTTGGGCTTTGCCAGTCTGGGTATGTGAGAAAGCTTGCTGGCTGCTTTAGTGGATCGATGCCACTTGCCGTGGTAGTCCATATTACTTCCTCGACCAAATATCTGGCTTCTGTATAAAGACTATGATGTGCTGAACCATGGCGTTAAACCCAAAGCAGGGAGATACTGCTAACAACTCTTAGGTAAGCAAAATTAGAAGAGGACTAAACTCTGCAAGAAAGGGACGTGAGATATAACAGTCTGGAAAAGTCTGCAAAAGAGCCCGACAAAATGGAGACGGTTCATAAATAAAAGCACAATAAAAACTAAAGGGGAATAACAAGAAGACATAAGGTAAAAATTGCACTCTTTCCATAGAAACAGCACTCAATATACAGTAATATCAGTACTAAGACAGGTTTTCCTGCTATTAATAGATAAAATACACAAAGGAACACTGGATTTAGATAGACCCGAAACCAGCATACCGCAAATGTAAATAACATTTGACAAGTTTACTTGGATAATAAGTTAGATAGCAACAACATCTTCAAGAACAGAGATCAACCAAAACTATCACAAGTGACCCACTTAAAAAATTAAAAGAAAGAAACTTGCTTGTTGTATTGCACGTACGGATGAAATGAATTACTATTCTTTTTATACTCTTACTACATAACCTTGCCTTCCATTATAAGACGTATCATATTGCAAATCGTTTCCATGCTAAAAAGAAATTCAATACCTAGGGCATAGGGAAACAAGTGCGTTCACCTAATGGTTTAAGACATCTGCGCGAACATACGATATCAATCTGCACTTGATATGAGCTCAGTCACGATCCAGGTTGAAACTTACGTACTGTGGAACACTACGATATGGTACCAGATTCGAAATAAAAGTATTTTTGTCATTCGCTTTTTTATCTATGTATCACTTAATTTATGTTTTTGTTTCTTTATGTGCTTGGATACGATATCTAGATTTCCTTTTAACTTGAAAGCGATAATTAGTGTGTCATTCAAGAGTTATAAAGATAGTTTTATCGAATGGATGAAGAGTATGAGGAAGAGAAATAACACCAGTTTTCTTTCTATGTATGCAAAAAGAAAGTGCAAATGAAATATCCATGGGATAAACAAGATGAGGGATGAGAGAGCAACTAAAGAAAATGTATATAGAACCATGACTGTCTTGAAAGTCGTAATAAAAACTTACAGCATTGAACAATAATCTCTATAATGCCTTATTTCTTCATATCACCAAGTAACATATATTTTATCAAGCACAATATTTTTCTGTTGCATTGCCTTTGACAAATGTAATGTAATAAAAGCATGACATGTCATCTGTCTCTACAAATTGAGAATATGTAGAGGTATATAACAATGGATGTTAAAAATGGATTTATATACATTTTGTCTGTGTTGGATTGTTTGTGAGTTAAATTACAGAAAGACACTCAAATATCTGGACAGAAAGAAAGAAATTATTATATCCTGACTGCATTTGCATTTACATGTAGGCATATAAGGTAACACGATCATAGGAAATCAATGATTGTATCCTTATAATTTAACATGCTTTGTTCAATGCTTCTGTACTCTGTCTCTTCATTATGTATTTGATGAATTTAACAAGAGTCACTTCCAAAGTTTGGTTCAAATCACTTTCTGTACGTTTTATTTCTATGCAGAAATCTGCACACGTTTTGTAAAAAAATAGATACAGTTGTAAATAAATAAATAAAGAAATAAATACATTTGATAGACACCAACCCGTTGAGTTTTATGTAATCACTCAATAACGCGTTTGGTAGTAATGACATTTCACATGTGCATACCTGGACATAATCAAAATCATAACTTGAAAAGGGCGATAGTTCCTGAATCTATTCTTGACATATCTAAAGTTATTCATATTTTCTAATAAGGATGATTAGGTTGCAGAAATTTGATATGGGCAAAACGGCACAATTAGGAAACGCTATGCAGAATAATTCATGCAAAGGTTTGGACTGTCTTCTCATATATATGAAGTTATTCATATTGTCTAAAAATGTTTATGTTTTAGAATTTTGGTTTGTGCAAAACGGCACAATTAGGAAAATCTATGCATAATAATCCATGGACATGTGTGGACATATATATGAGACTATGCTATTTTCCTCAGCCAGTTTTCAGCTTCTCTACGATTGTCAAAAAATTATATATGTTTAATAAGTTAGGCTGATAGATGATGCAGTAGTTCGACATTCACTAGAGTCCAAATAACACAGATCTCTGCCATCATAATGACACATAGTTGTATCTCCATACTACACGGTCCTTACCCGAACAGCAAGTTGACATAAATCAATTTCGATTATTTTCGGACGTTAGTGGTTGTGGTCGCGATGGTACTTGATTTCAGCAAATTGTATAAAAGTTGCAAAATATAAGTTGTTGGTCAAGTCAGAACCTTATATTTAGAAGTTAATGTCATTGTTTGGATAACAAAGATCAGTGTGAAAACCCTTATGTATGTATGATACTATATGCTTTCTATCTATGGATAAGATGCAAGATAATGGATAAATACTTTGAAGGGTTAATGAGTGCACGAGATTTGGTGGTTTGTATCGGATTGTTGTAATAATTGTGTAAGCAAACAGATGGTGAAAAACTTTTGTGGATACTAGTTTTCCAGGTGGCTAGAAAAAAGTGCCATTTCCGTTCATGCACATCTGCCAAGAAAAATTCTATATTATTAAATAAATGTCTATATATTTTGTCATTATGCTTTTGCTTTCATTTAATTGTTTTAGGTATTTGAGGGAGAATGTGTCCCTTCCTGCGCAGCACATATGGCTGAGCATCGACATAAGCCCCCTCCCCTGCCTAACAGTGGACATGCATAACCTTTAAAAAGCCTTCATTTATCTCCACGTCTTCTTATTTCCCCATCTCTAACAATTGACGCACTCATGTGACGATAGGTGCGTATTAAGTACACCTTTAGGTGCACATGTAGGCCAAGAAATTGGACATCTATTTTTAGGCAATGGTTTATTTTTCTTGATAAGATCTTACGTTTTGCTTGACTAGTGTGTGTTTATCTATTTTGTCTGGGTTTTGATTAGTTAACATTTGTTTGATTCTTATTCTGACATTCGTGAACTGTCTGTATTTATTGTTGTTTTGGTATAGTTGCCTTTTGTTTTTAAAGTGGAATGATATCGCAACTCTTTCAGACGCGATTGAACACATGTGTACTTATCGTTTGCCTTATAAAGTGGAATGAAAATTAGTTTGACGCGTATGTGTTAGAAAACAGGGCTTTGGTTTTATGCCCAAGGTTAAGCTCAAACTGAAATTTATATTCGTGGAGACCTTATGAAAACAACGTAATATCAACGGCCGTGTATTTGTTGGTTTGTAGTTTTGTTACCCTTTTGGATCATTTTATTCAAATTTCTGGAATCTTGCATCGATTAAAATACTTTTTTTTCTAAATTTGATGGCTTCATTTTATCGGTATATTTGGCATAGAGATTTATTCCAGATTTTCCTTTTTCTTCTAAGTATCGAGAAACGAAGGTGAACTTTCATCATTGAAGAAGTTGTTGGCTCTATCGTATATTCATTTGAGCTTCTTTATTCTTTCTTTTGTTCAACGTTTATTTGTAAGTTTATACGCTCTACCCAAACTCTTCATCAACGTCGCTATTTCTTGTGTAAGTATGCTGATATCCGTTTCCCACTGCTCTGTTAGAATGCTGTTTCCTGTCATTATTCACGTTTACCTTTATCTTTCTATTGTAATGATTGAATTCACTTGTCTAATTTTGGAAATTGCTGGCTGTAGTCTCGTATCCTATTCTTTGTACATCAGACATTGGATTAAATGACTTGTATGACACAAAAATCCGTCCAGATATTTCCAAACTTCTTGAGAAGATTTGGTTTAATAATTCCTAGAGTATAAGTTATTATGTTTTCTTAACATCTATTTTGTATAAGTTACATTTAAGGTTGCTTGTTTGGAGCAGTTAGTTGATTTAAATGTTAAAATAAAGGAAGCGATGCCTTAGTATCTAATGTGGATCGAAATTATGATGAATATTGATCCTTAGATTAAAATAGAATAAGACAAATGGTGTGTTACTCGCGAAATTGCAGTTGCACATATAACTATGATTTCTTAGTGGTAATCACATTTATAGGCACACCTTTAAGTATTCTAGGTTTCATAAATGTCTTGTCTAAAGAGCCTTCACACATCTTTATGAGCTAAAGTTTGGAGACATTAAGACAGAGACAGTGTCGAAATTTATGATTTTCCTCTCGACAGACATTTCTACTTTCGGGCCAGATCACAATTAATTTCAAGTCTGCGTGACATTTGCAATATGCTGCACATATTTGCTTTTGAAAATATGTAATTACGTTTGACAAGGCAAAGGTTAGTAACTTGCATTTAAAAGTTTCCTCCAACTTTCGAACTAAATGATCCATTTCGGCCAAACCTCCATTGTTGAGACCTATAAATAGGAAACATATTTATGATTGTGCGAAACAATTGAAAGATTTGTTTATCTATTCTATAAATTGATTTCAAGGCAATCATTTTGTGAATACGGATGGGAATCGGCTGATAGAGCATAAATATTCATTTCGTATGTACGTGGGCCACGGTTTTCTTCTGGAAAATAATTACCGGGCTATGTAAAGAGCTGCTGGTATGTTTTTCTTTCGGCATGAGAATGCATAAAAAAACAGCAGTCTTGGAAATACCGGTGTCATGCGTAATTTCTAATGGGGAAGATGTTGAATATGGCCCGAAAAAATACTGAAGATACTTTGGTACAGTTCCATGTAGATATTTATATACAGGAACTGCCTTGTGAAAATCTGCTCTTTTATATATTGTCATCCATTTGAAGTTTTAGAATCGTCTTTCCATGCAATGATATACATGAACAGATTTTTATGGAAGAAGTTCAGAATCAATCGTGATAGGTAATAAAGCAAAGATATATTTTCGTTACTGAATCTATGTCATCCGCGCTCGAAAAGAACATAATCGTCTATGTATGGACATAATTTCAGATGTGGGAATATGAAGTCTTGTCATAAACAAGATTCACCCAACCGCTGCATTGTGAAAGTTGAGAAATCGCTTATACGCAAGTGTGGGACGGAGCTTTGTGAAATTTATTTCTTTATTATATGATGCATGACGTGAATCCTGTTAGACTTCAACTGACACAAGCCTTAAAGGGAAATAAATTGGTATACTGATCTAAAGTACAGCGCATGATTGCGCATGACTGGAGAGAATATATTTACTTTTAAAAGATGAAAGCATACCACGTAGACTCGTTAGTGACCGGATCGTTAACCGTAATTTATCCTGGTGTACGTATGATCTATATATCTTTATTTGTATTTGTCTGATACAGGAAACTTAATAATGCTTGGCATATTTTGTAACAAGGTAATATAAGCCAGACGAACTGTGAAATTTTGCGAACATTAAAAATAACTACCATATTAAATGAATTTTATTCTTTTAATACATTTATAGAAGTGTATTCAGAATACTCCATTTGGACAGAGAGAGAATGTAAAATTTCCCCGGATAATAATCATCTTTTCAAGGACTATTCTTCAATCGTAAAGCAATATGATCTGAACATGATCTCTCTCCCTCTCTCGCAATATTTCGGACTTGCCCGCAAGACAAGTACTTTGCAATCTCGAAGTGACCTAGGCGTAATTGATCTTGTCTCGAGAGTATTATAGTATGTAACTGGAGCGTCATAATGAGAAATAATTTGTTATGAACAAATAACCACATGAGCATGATCAATACTGTTTTTTGTGGACATCAGCCATTTACTTCAGAGGATATATATCTCGTTGGAGAATTGAAGATTCCCCCATCCTCATTGTTACGACTCTTAAACTAAGTAACATAAAATGGCGAAAACCAATATGTTTAGGAAATCCTACAAATAATTTAGTTCCATATAATACATTGAGAAAATATAAACGGAATTTACAGTATTGTGAATCAAATCCCAAATTGTCCTAAAAGTTCTCTCATAATCGTAAAGTACAGAGTGTTCCAAATTAATTCTGGAATTGAATTTACTGATATGCTAGTTGTCTTGAATAGTCTGATGTGCAAATAGTTTTGATGTATCACAATGATCTTATCCGTAATAAAAATAATTGAACTGATTATATTCCAACATAGTTAATTAGTAAAAAGTGAATTGGCATTTGTAATTCCAGTTATAATTTAATTAAATAAATAGTCTTTAATTATAATAGTACACAACCAAAATTGATTGTACAAAGACAGATGTTAAGATTGGAATAGAAATAGAAAATTGTTTACTTCCACCGCATTATATACATCCCTTTGACTCCATGTCGCAATAGATCCCTACATGACTTATGTCGTGATGCAACATAATCATCACAATTGAAAATTGTCCTGAATATAAACAGGCTCATACTGTATTACCCTTATAGGGTAATATTCCGGCTGGGTCTGGAACTCATAACCAAGTTGAAAAATTAGTTACAGCTTAGTGGCAAGACGCAGAGCAATTATTCACGAAAACCATATTCCCAAATATAGAAAAACCTCAGCCACAGAACAAAAATTAAATATCCATAACACCCATACCTCATAGTGTAAACGTTTTATGTATGTTGTCAATGTCCGCTCAGTTTAGTGCATATCACATTTACTTCAAGATAAAAACAAAACAATGAGGAAACCATTTTTTCCTTTCGGTACCTACAAGAGAAGTTGTTTAATGTTTGTGCAATGCTGAATGTTTCGTGCTCGTATGCATTCTATCTTTCTTTTTTTACTTCAAGTAAATTCATTCATGATACATTCATATGCTTAGTTATTCATCCTTCTTGTTCTATATTATTAAATACATTTCCATATTTGTTTGCCTTATAATTTTGCTTTCATTTAATGATTCTTTTTATGCGTTTGAGAGGGAATGTGTCCCGTCTCGTCGCACCACCTCTGGCTGATCAGCGATAAGGCCATCTCCTATCTAACAGTGCCCCTGCAAGACCTTTTAGAAGCCATAATTTATCTCCACATATTCTTCTTTTTGTTTATTACATATCTGACCATCGACACACACACGTGTCCACAGGTACGTATCAATTACACTCTTGAGTGCATATGGACGCCAAGAAATTGGATATCTTTCTTAACAGTAGGTTTTATTATACATGATTTGGTCTTTCGTTTTCTTTGAGTAGTGTATGTTTTTCTGTTTTGTCTGGATTTTGATTAGTTAGCATTTGTTTGATTTGTATTGTGACTTTAATGAACTGTTTATTTTTTTTATCGTATTGTTGCCTTTTGGTTGTGAAGTGGACTGAAATTAGATCTCGTTCAGACGTGTTTAAAACAAGTGTACTTATCTTTTTCCTTTCAAAGTGGAATACAATGTTGTCTAACGCGTACGTGATAGAGTAGAGGCCGTTCATTTTTGTGCTCAAGCTTAAGGTCAAACTGATCTTCGTGCGATCGTGATTGAAACAGCGACCGTGTAGTTGTTGGTTTTTTGTTTTGCTGCCCGCATTGTGTTGTTGCCTTCAAATTTATGGGTTCCTGCCTAGATGTATACACACTTTTTAAATTTCATTTCTTAGTTTATTCGATGCTCTCATTAAACATATTACATAGCTTTGACATAGTTTTCGATTCATTCCAAATTTCATCTTTCTTCTATCTGGTAAATAAAGATATTTTCTCGTTCTTCCTATCTCTGTATCTCGACCACTCTATGTTCGCTGGATTGCACCTGTAAGTCTGATGTTATCCGTTTTTTACGCTATTTCGAACTTTGTTTTTGTGCTTATTGATGTTTTCGTTTGTCGTTATTTTTTGGATTGAATGGTGTAAGTTAGAAACTTACTGGCTATGGTCTAAAACATCTATACACGCGAGAAAAAAGAAAACATGAAACAAATAATTTAGATAATGGATTTGCATTAATGTTACTCTATGTTGAACATTTTATTGTGTTGTTTTTTTTTCTCTAAAGGTATGATCATATTGGTGTATGTCGCATTTTTATGGATGTTGTCATTGTCCGCTGAGTTGAGTGTATATTACATTTGCCCAAAAATAAAAACAAAACTAAGAAAAAATTTAGAAACATGAAACAAAACGGTGCAAAAAAGGACAAACGAAGCAATTTAGAAAAATCATTTGCAATGTTGTTACTCTCTTTTGCAGATTTTATTATGTTAATTACTTTTTTCCTCCAAAGGTGGAACCCTATGGATGTACTTCCATTCCTGCAGGCTTTCTATACAGTTGGGCAGGTTTCCTTGTCTTCCTTCCCTATTTATTGAGTTTTCATTCACGAGTGACCTCTTAAGGTTTGTTGTTTAGAAGTAAGTGTCAAGTCTCCTTGAAGTACATGGTCATATTTGTATTTGCATCGTATTTGTTCGTGCTACTTACCTTGTAGATGTCTTGTTATGGGCTTTAACCTAAGTCACACTTTCGATAGACAGAGAGACATTGGAAATATTAGTTATTATCTACAGTTTGGAACTATACTTTGTGCCTTAAAGCAATGTTGTTCGGAAAGTTTTATCAGCCAACGTGTTTTCAATAATGTTTAAGGGAGTTGCTGTTTGTTATTGCTTTTGCAATATCAGAAGAGTGTTTACTCTTAGAGCGCATGAAAATTACATCTGTTCACCTCCTAAAGATTAAAGATATACATTGAATCACTAATAATATTAGTTATATGTTTACCACAACAACTGTAGAGTCTGAATGAGAACTAGAAGGATCTATACCCAGATATACATACAGAGCGACGTTAATTGTATAAACTAGTTGGTTGTCCCAATGTCTAACGTGAATTGTTTTTCTTCAGGTCTGTAATGGTACCATAAAATCAAATCAACGTTGATGCAAAGATTTAGTTTTCTTTAGTTTCATTAAAAAAGTTTTAATTTTTACAATATACAGCTTTTTAATATGTGGCTATGTTGAAAATACATGTCCAAAGGTTAATTAGTTTATTTGAATATTTAAAAATATTAAGTTGTTTTGTATATAGTGTCATTTGGTAATTTACTCCATGACCTCTTCATGCTCATGATTTGGTATTTGAATTATGTAGAAAGTACGTGACTGGTTTAGTAATAAAATTCTTCATTGACGCAAGCACACGGAGAGATGTTTTTTGAACCAATTATAATACAGATCCGTGTCTAAATAACTATAAATACCCTAGTCTAGAGATAATCATTTCGTATTTTTATATTCAATCAATCTGATACAGCAAGACGAAAACAGGGTGATCATATGTTTGCAAGAGAAAACGTGGACACAACTGTGTAAGTATCATATGATATCATATGTGTTGAACTTTATTTGAATTATGTTGTCTCTAGTATGGGCAACATGCGATAATATCAATAAAACCACACGATTCTCTTTTGTGAAAGGAAACAATGAGTCGAAAGACGTCTGATGTCATTGTATTACTTTCTGTTGTTTACGAGTTAGCCAACTGGTGCTGGGTTTTAAAACCTTCGTTGAAAAGGCATGCCTTATGTAAAAAAAGCAAAAACATTTTTTTATCAAGTTAAGTCAACTGTAAGCCAGTTTCGGGGTTATTAGTATAGACTAAAGAATTATAACTTTGTTTAATGTCAACATATGTTCATTATTAGAATTTAGAGAAAATTATGCAAATATAATTTTAACTGAAACAGATGAGGCTTTAGTGCATTGTCTAAATCTAATCCATCATATTAAAGAAATCAGTAAATCAAATTTGTTTCATTATGTTGGTAGTGAATTTGCAATCATATTTCGAAACGCCATTCACACAATTTTGTGTTTTTAATTCTTCTAGAATGTCCGCGGTACATTAGGTGATATCTTTCGTGATCACATATGTTCAACAGTGGAAACAATTCGCGGATTTGAATGACTTCAATGTTCTCTTCTGGATTTGCAAATGACTGGTATATCCTCCTATTCCTTTTATAGTTTGATGTTTACGAACCTGATACTACCCTCCATCATTTGTATGTGTGACAAAACTGATATCATACTCTGACCGCATTGTATGTATATATTCCATATATGTTCATCCTTCGACTTTTTCAGCAATTGGTGCACCTTCCTGTTCATAGTCATATCACTGGAGCCTTTCTGTACTTTACATGTAAATGTATGATTTCTTATACTGTCTTATTTTCTATTCTCTTCACACTTTGATTTTACTTTTTATTTACACTTACTATTTCATTAAACGTCAAGTCATCTTACCTTGTATGTGACTTTGATCTTACTGTAGCAAGACTCTCCGCAATATTGGTCTGTGTGCCAGATCACCATAACATTAATTAGCAATATTCTTAATATTGTACGATACACTGCATTATAGTCAATGCCATTTTCGTGTCTGTTTCTTGTTTTACAAAATATGCCTTATGGAAATGCTTTTTGGATTCAGCATGCAAATATAATGAGAGTATTATAAACTTTCTTAACTGTTATATTTATGGGATCACAAAATGAGATGTATCTTGTGTCGTCGAATTCCAATTTTGCGATAGGGAATAGACTCTGACTCTACACCCCAACATAAATATCCAAATATAAAAAAAGCTTGTAAAGCATGCTGACTGTCTGTAAAATATGCGCCAGCATGTGATGAAAAAGGTTGTTCGATATTATCTTTTATGTCTCAGGTATGATGGTTCATGAGTTTAGATATTTGTTGACTAGTTTGTCTAATATTTAGGATGTCATATTCTTCCATGTGATGGAATAACTAACATTTGCTGTTACTCACTAAGGACGAGAATGTATATTTTAATGTTTTTTTTCGCATTATTACTACTGAAAGAAGTAATTTTAATGAAAGAACAGTGCGAACATATATGTCTTTTGCGTTTAGTTGTGATCCTTTATACATGATTTTTTCGCTAGTTTAGAATTAATTAGGAAATCTTTTCGACTGTTAGTCTATATATATATATATATATATATATATATATATATATATATATATATATATATATATATATATATATATATATATATATATATATATATATATATATATATA
This sequence comes from Sinohyriopsis cumingii, assembly GCA_028554795.2. Classification (NCBI taxonomy): domain Eukaryota; kingdom Metazoa; phylum Mollusca; class Bivalvia; order Unionida; family Unionidae; genus Sinohyriopsis; species Sinohyriopsis cumingii. Next base: position 126,159,498 of record CM068838.1, read on the forward strand.
TAGGATTGTATTCGTCTTCGTTAGACTTGAAATTATCTTTAAAACAGTTTGCAAACGCATTGATCTCTTTCAATAACATCTTATCTTCCTGGATTAATGATTATAACATGTAAAGAAGATCAAGAAGTTGCATTTTTGATCTTCTGTAGATGATAGGTAAATGAATCTCAAATATTTATCAGTTTCCAATAACGACTTGTACTGACTGTAATTTTCATATGTTGGAGAATAGGCGATCTTAATTGATTATATCTGTAATAATTTAGCGAAATAGACGCATTCTGAACATAAATAGGAAAGTGTTTCTGTTATCCAGTTCTAGCGCTAGGCATGCATAACCGAAACAACGAGAAAATACATTTGGTCATAAAATAATTTCACTGGCCCGTTTTCTTTTTAATTAATTGTTAATGTTTAAGTCGGAAATAAATGATACATTTATATAAGGTATACATTATGACTTAGTATTCTAATATTGTTTCGTTAATAGACGGGTCAAGGAATGTTTAATGGGGTTGTTAATAACAAACATTAGGTGATGGGACCTTTGTACCTAAGGAGTTAGGGTCACAATTAGGCATTTGAGTGATTTGTGAGAATTTTTCTGTAGTTTGCCTTAATATTAATCTAAATTGTCTAGGGGTTAACCATCGGTATTTACAACTATGAAAGATGCTTAGGGCACTAACATTGCAAAACATTATGAAGAAAATCTCTGGGTCAGCAAGTTAAAATCATTTTGAAGAAACAGTTTACGTTTATGTTCCCTAAATGCATGATACTATCGTTTGTGTTAATATAAATTTCCTAAATACACAATAGGTTCTTTTCGTGTTAATTTAACTTTCTTAAATATACAGTAGGGCCTTTTGGTGTTAATTCAAGTTTCCTAAATACACAATGTGGCATTTTGGTGTTAATTTAAGTTTCATACAGAACCAATTGTGTCTTTTCGTTTTAGTTTCATTTTACTAATTAGACAGAAGAATGTAATTATCTCCATAGGGTACAAGAATGGGATCTAGAATCGGAAGTAGCTGATGGGCTTATTGGATCACTATGTATTATTTCATATGACAGTGCTCCATAGAATCGCAAAGCAAATTAAACTAAAATGACACAAGCAAGTCGGATGATGAGGTAATATATACATCAAATGGTGATTTAGTGCGAACAAGCCAGGTGTGATAACTCACACTGAGCATCGTTGATGCGGCTCAGACGCGCTATGTTTCTAAAACACTGAACATGAATAATGATATTTGTCTTTTCTTAAGATTCAAGATTCGACTTTGTACTAAGGTTGAAGATCAAACTATGCCAATTTCAATGAATTTGGTCATTCAAACATTATAGGCCTTATTTCTGTTTAGTTTCAGTAATATTCATCAAGGGTTTAGCTTACTCATCTGAACAGAATCGAAGGAATGTGGAAATCCAGCCTACTAGTTCTGTGTTGCCTTTTGTCATGGATTACACCAATAGTGTGTCAAAGTGGGTAGCAGTGAGTTATTTATTATGGTTTTGAATATTATAATAAATAGCGCTTTTGGGTTTAATTGCTTAGGAATAATAATTTTTGGATACGCACAAAATGTATACAGCAAAGACATATATATATATATATATATATATATATATATATATATATATATATATATATATATATATATATATATATATATATATATATATATATATATATATATGCTCAATTGCCATTCATCATTATTATAATCAATTATTTATAATGTCGTTTTTTGAAACTAACACTTACTCGCTACGCTAACATTGGTAATCTAACTAAACGAGTTATGATTGTAACTGGTCGAACAGATAATTTAACTTGTTAGGTCTCAAGTTTTGACGTCTCCATTTGAAAAGTGAAAATTCATTCTGCTCAACGAGCTAGGTGATAAAGAATTACAGATACAGTTCTTTTGAGATGCTGTTAGTTTGTTATAATATTAGCTAGAAAAAAGTGTATATTTGGATCTAGGTACTTATTCTGATATGTAATGTGTTAACATGAAAATTGCAATGTATTAATATTGCACATAATATTATTTACATAAAATCTATATTTAAAGGTACTTGCGGGAATACCCAATACAATCCTACATTTAGTATGTGCTGCAACGGAGTGGTTCAGCCAAAATCAGGGTTGCAACCTTCTTGCTGTGGAACACAAGGATATGATGCAAGATTCTACATGTGCTGCTCGGGAGCTATACAGCCTCTTTCGGGATTGAAACCTTCTTGCTGCGGAACAAAAGGATATGACGCAACATTCTACATGTGCTGCTCGGGAACTGTCCAGCCTCTATCAGGATTGCAACCTTCATGCTGCGGAACAAACGGATATGACGCAAAATTCTACATGTGCTGCTCGGGAACCATCCAGCCTCTTTCAGGATTGCAACCCTCTTGCTGTGGAACGAAAGGATATGACGCAAAATTCTACATGTGCTGCTCGGGAACCATCCAGCCTCTTTCAGGATTGCAACCATCTTGCTGTGGAACGAAAGGATATGATGCAAAGTTCTACATGTGCTGCTCGGGAAATATCCAGCCTCTTTCAGGATTGCAACCTTCTTGTTGTGGAACAATAGGATACGATGCGGCTTTCAGAAAGTGCTGCAATGGTGTATTGTGCTAAGTGGCACTACCAACGTAGCTTTTATTCTGTTAACGAAAATGTAATAATAAACACCATCTTTAAATAAAGGTACTTAACATCTCTGACGAAACATACATTTTTTAATTGACACCGATTCCTTTTTCTATTTGCACTTTTCATATTCATTTTTTCAAATGTTGCTTGTTCCACCTTTGTGACAAGTTTCATGTCCTTTGACATTTGGTCGTTATAAAGTTTTTTTCGTTACAGATGATGTGCCCAAAGACTTTGTACGTTTATTTATATGCAAGAAAACTCAATTTCACTAAAATGTCAAATAATGAAATCATTTGAAAAATTACTTGATGGAATATCTTGTAGAATTTAAAAAATGTCTTAAAAGAAAAATAGTTAGTAGATGTAATGATGAAGAAAAATTTGACATTTTATAAAGATTGTACAAATTTAAAAAAAATGGAATACAAAAAGGAGATAAGAAAATTTTTTTACCAATAAATAAGCTTAAAGTTAAAAATAAATGAAACAGATGAAACACAAATGAACAAAGAATTTAAACTAAACGATTAAAATGGAAGGATACTCAAAACAACTGACACAGGTTAAAAGGAAATAATTTAAAATAATCAATGTCAGTCGAGCGACCTAAATGAATCATATCTCAAAACTGTCAAGGGATCGAAAGAGAATTAAAGAATGTTAAAGAAAAGAATCTTAATCATCGTTACAATATTGTACTTAAAATATATAACTATATCACATACATGAAAAAGAAAATAAATATATAAATAAAGGTTTAAAAATAGTTGAATAATAATAATTTTAGAAAATCAAAAAACCAATTGAAACAAAATGTGAGTTTAGCCTATACTTTCTGCAATACTCTTGTACTTTCTGAAGTCACCTATCTTGAACTATATTTGATATCACCATTGTTTCTCATTGTTTTTATTGCTCGCTTCCAACATTTCTCTTCAGTTCTTGTTGACATACAAAAGTTAGTCTCTGACTTCGCTAGCTTTCATTTCGGCTTCTAATTGATATATAGACAATTGCAATGATGAAGGAAAAGCCGAAATAAATTTCAGGAATAACAGATAATTGCAAAATGTCTGAAGCAAATGCGACGAATTCTCCGGGACAAACGATACTATCGTTTGACGGATAATGGCAACAGCGTTACTCTGTAGATTCATTAGGGGTATCACAAACATCTGCCGGACGAGAAAATAATGTTTTCCTTTCTTTTTTGAATATATTGCTGCCTCTCTAGGTTTTCACTGAAGGAAGTATAATTTAAACGATCGGCATTATTGATAATAAGTCTGTAATACTGTTTCATTTTTGTTCATAATGTACTAATCTTTACAGTAACATTGTTACAATGTGATGACAATATCTATGAAATCAAGCACTAATCAATGCTACAGTTAATAAATTGTCTCTAGAAAGTTAAAAGAAAACCTTGAAAAATATGAATATGTCACACAATCTGTAATATCGTATTTCAACTAATTTTATAGTTTTGTTTACTCGCGACTTGATATTAAAATTAAATATGTGTCTGTTAAGATTTTCTCGGCCGGTAATTTTGTATCTTAGCTGCATTTAGTACATGCTACAGAACGTATTGAAATTATTACATCCATATATAAGTGTATTGTACATTCATTTAATTTGTTTGAGCTCTTAAAACATATCTTAATAGTCAAAAGTGTTTAATCACATTTAAATTCCCTGTTAGATTTAGAATTTCACATTAGTAATATTGTTGGATATTTTAACCAAAATATCCTGTTTCTTATGAACCTCTCCTAAATATTCGGAATTTCAGCACTACTTTCAATGTAGACCGGATAACTCTTAGCAGATTTGCTTCATTAATGGAGACTCAGTCATTTTCACATGATGGAGACTCAGTCATTTTCACATGATATGCAACAACTCGATTGTATGTGGAGACACCATGCTAAAAACACACATCTGTCAGCTATATGATCTATTGATGTGATTGTGAATACTCAGTGAGCCTTCTTACACTGTTTAGGTCACTACCTACTTCATTCACCCCTCTATCACAGATATGACAAATATATCGTATCGTAAATTCTAGGGAGCTTTCTGAGAACGAAATTATGCATTTGTTTTATTGCAGCATCTAGTCCAAATACGGCTGAAAATCACTGCGAAATTCATTTATAACACATTTTGTTCACACCTGTTAACTACTTGCTATTTCATATTCATCCTCCTGAAATCCATGGTTTGGCCAGGATGAGTGCTTAGGAGTTTGCAGCATTTTATTTTATGAAGTGTTCAGCTTGATTCTGTTAAGCAGAATACTTTCAAAATATTTTACTACTAAATTTGCTGGTACCTGTTTATTAGGTATGTTTGCTCATCACGTGCACCTGCAGATTCGAGATAACTTGAGGCGAGAAAGGCAATAGTGACACTATGTTGGCAATAGAACCCTTCTATAAAGGACAAGGAACACATAAATGCAATTATATCTGACTATACTTGACTTGCCAATTTGATCCAAATGACACAAAACTAATTGGCTGACTGGCATACAGCACTTTTTACACACAGTAATATTAATGTCAAACTAATTACTAACGATATGAAGTAGTGTCACCTTAGTTTGATTAATAAAAAATGATAACAAAATGTTCTCATTTACAAATCACACATTTTACATGAGAGAGAGAGAGAGAGAGAGAGAGAGAGAAAGTCTGGCACATTAAATTTACTGCTATAGATTGTGGTAGATGCTGTTATGCGTCTCATTCAAGATAACCCTCTGATTGATGTGTTAAAATGAAGTGCAGGTAGTGTCTTCAATATAAATTTACAAAGGAATTTGAGAAAGGAAACGACAGTTGAGTTAGATGTCGACCATATACAAACTTTGCAAACGCAGTAGGAAACAAAAGGTGTGACTACAAGCAAAATTGATATTATGGCACAGAGAATGTGGAAAGTAAACCTCTTCTCAATGCGGTCACATACGAAAATCGAAAACATGAAACTGATGACAATACAAAAATAACTTTTGAAATTGAACCCCAAAATCAATATTGCACATTAAATGGATCAGATAAAATATATGCTACAAGCCAAATCATGAGTTATTATCTTTAATTCAGTAACAGAGACTTTCATTGTAATAGGTGCTAACTAAATAATAAACAGTACATTTCACGACGCAATTTCGCATCTCTGCATTGACAAACTATTGAGTGATACTTGGCGCATGAGAGATTTGCTTGAGGTATAGAGTAGTATGCAAAGCGATGAATTATGACAAGAGGTTGAGAGAGAATGTTAGAATCAAAATAGGGGAAACTTCAGCAGTAAACTAAAGAAACCCAAACATAAAGCATTTGAATATCATATGGGGAATATGAAAGAATGATAAAGGTTAGAGGTATCAAACAACAAAGGTTCTAAATATAAATTAGAGAGAACATCAGAATATACCGATTTAGCGCGATATGTATAAAGACTCGTACATTATGTTTTAGAAATGTAAAGCCATATGCGAAGGAAATCGGCAGCAATAAACTGGAAAGATTTCACTCGGTACTTGCTCAGCTATTTCAGTGTATACCTTTCTCCCTGAGGATTTGACATAGAAAACGTAAGTTCTAGTAAACGGGTATAAAGAAATAAGTAAATAAATTACTATACAACAAGTTTAAAATCTATCAGAAAGAAATTTAAATGCGATAGAATGTGAATCGTTATTTAATATGGCATTGTAACTCAGTACGAATAGACATTAGCTAGGGCACTCAATGGTTTTGATCATTTGTCTCACGCGTGGATACTAATGGTTTTAAAAACATTGCATTGCACACAGAAGGTGCACTGGAAATTGGCATCGAGTCAAAACAAACGTCATTTCGACAGACACAGTGTAGCCCATAATGAATTTCCAGCGAAACATTTTATGTCATTGTAAGCATTTTCTCTGTCGCGAGCTGTATGTTTGTTTTTGCCTGTTTGTCAATTGCATTCTAAGTGCAACCTTTGTTTTGTATTTCGTGTTCGATGGTTGTGTATTTGAAGACTTCGCTTAGGCAAAACGAAGTCGAACTCTTCTTTGCTTATATCATTAATGCCTTACAGCGAATATGTAGAGCTGGTCTTGTATTAAGAAGAACTGTTGTTTTTGTTGCTGATGAAACGAATTATAAAGGGGTTTAAGTACTCTACAAATCCTTTTCCAGTGCACGGTACGATCAAATCTTTGTTGTTGTATAAGCATTCTTTCTACTGTTGAACTGATTCTATATGTGGTACCTTTTCAATAACACCATCCCAGAAGGCATAACGGTGATTAACGAAACACCCGAACCCGACGTGGTAGGCTGCATAAAATGCGCTTTTCCAAGAAAGCTATAGAGGCATATATCAGAAACACAATGCTAGTACTTACAGACTGGTAACGCTTCTTTTTTTAAGCCTGGCACCTGGTTAGAGAACTGATGAAGTATCTGTATTATGCTGGTCCATTGAGTCTTGTACGTTTTGGATTAAGTTGCGGTTCATCGACTTCGCGCCACCTGCTTTTAAGACACCAAAGTCGTCGCCAGTGTTCATATGTAAATTTACATTTGGCACAGGCAAACCGACGTCACATTGTATACTAGCTACAAACTTAGACGATAGCTCAAATGCGTTTATATCACGGTCAAGAAGAGAGTCTCGCTATGTTTAAAAGTTCATGCCAGTGTATTAGCCAGCGATAATCTTTATATAAAGTATGTATAAATGGTTAATGGATGCCACCGTGACGTGGTTTATCATAGGCGATTGTACGTGTTACTCTGTGGGACTCAGACCCACATAAATGAGTTGCAACAGTGTACTGTTTTGTCCATCATGCATAAGTGCATTCGTTTTGTGTTTTTTTTTTTAAGATAGAAGCGGACATATCACAGTTGGAATGAAATGACTGTAGATGTGCCAGTTCCGAAAAATATACGTCTTTAGAGTCTTGGGATGGAACGATCGTTTTGAGAAAGAAGTTATATGGTGGAGCAGTACCCGTGGGTGTGGCCCACCCGATTACCGCTTTGTAGTTCACACTCGTTCCAGAAGCGGCAGTCTGCATTTTCGATCGTATCCATGCCGTAATTCCTAGATGGAAAGGTAATTAGTTATCTGCGTTCCAGTTGCAAACGAGGTAACCTTAACACTTGTTATCTGCGTTCATTAAAACTGTTGTTGTCAAGGGCTTCCGAAAATATGTACGTCCAGGCTCTAACTAAATCTCCAGAATCGCTAGACGCCTATTTGAATCGGTGCAAATAATCTGTTCTAGAGCCCGGTACACCTAAAGGATGAGTCAATACAACATACATTGTCACAAGATGATTCCATCAAAGTTATATTCGACACGTTAAATAGTATTTGTGATGTCTAGGCTACCATGACTGTATAAGAGCAAAGTTTAAAAACAAATTATTATTCACTGAAAAGTGTTTGGAAGGAGAATTTAGCGATTTAATCTATAATTACGAGGCTGCAATTACAAAGAATTAGAATACTGCTTTATCATTCATTTGTCTTTGGTCAAAATGAGTTGTACTATGGTTTCCGTTGAGCAACCACATTCTGAAGCAGGTACGGCCCCTCAAGCCATCAAAGACCACATAGCAAGCATTTGAAACTCTTACTGACATGACAGCCTTCGAAACCATTTGTGACACTTTTCATGCAATTAAAAATTCCGACTTGCGCCAGAAAGTTGTTACTCGCGATAGGATTTCAATCAATATATGCTGTTCTCCATTCCACGAAACAACATTTCCTGACAGATATGTAGAAAATGTATGAACTGTATTCATGCTGAATGTGTCGCAATATTTTGGATATTCTTGCCAAGAAAGCACTTAGGCATGTTGGTGGTGAATAATTAGTTGATACGTCCGATGAGATATACGCTAATAGGTGTTTGGCTATAGATCAAAGGTGCCATTTGGTACCAAATATACTACAAGATGCAATCTCCAGGACAAGAAGACGTTTATATATCGAAACCTAACTACAAACATTATTCCACGATTCACGTAGCAGAGTTACAGGATTAATCTTAATGATGGTATCTAAGAGTGGCAGGGCAAGACAATTTTTCAATATACCGTTTCTACAGTAAACTCGATGTAGACTGGTACTTCTTTTAGGCTATATCATTTAAAGAAGGCGTCAACATTTTATTTCTATTTTTCATATTTTATTAGCTCATCTTCACACGAAGACTTAATGCTTTAATCCAATTGAGTTATTTTGTTTATTATATTTGGCTTTATGATAGATAACTGTAGTTTTAACCGTTTCCTTTGGTAGATACCTTTCTCCGCTTCCATCATCTCCGATACTATAGTCTCCTTTGCATTGGTTTAGAAATTGTAGTGTTAGTAGGCTGTGTTTGTAAAGAAAGAAACGTAAACCCAAAATTGTACACAACTTGCTAACATACGTGCAAACAGAAGACGTCAACATGACCCATTTCATACCCTTTGTTGAGCGCTCGTGGTAAATGGAAGTCTCAGGTACGAAAACTAGTAGCATGTAGTCAAATTTTACAATCTGGGCAGCAACTTCGCTGGTGTCCAGGTACCAATTGTTTTTCCATTGTCCATCTATCTTATTAAAACATGTACGCTTATTTAAGCGAGATAACTCTGCTGGAACTGTAACGGGGCAAATGTTATCCGGTCATAAGAGGTGAGTTTTTAATGATGTGTATCGCAATAGTAAAAACAAATCATACAAAGTACAGAGTATGATCTAGATATGAATTAATATAATCTCAGATGTTGGCAAGAGACTCAGCGTTTTTAAGCATGACAGAAACAATAACTCTTCATAATGTACCAATCACAGCTAATTATGTTGTTTATTTCTGAATACAAAGTTCCGTGCACTTTAAGTTCAGCTCACCTGTGGATGTACAATTGGTACCGTCACACCTATAACCAGTAATATGTGATATAGCTAAATTCTTTACAAGCAACAAGTATATTTAGTCTCGCTTGTGGAAAACATGTTGAGGATCTACCAAGCTTTGTCTTATATTGACATGTATGGATGTGACATTGAACTAGGTTCAACTACTTTGTCCTTATTTGTGTTTTACCATCAAAGTAGTTTGGGGGAATAAGATGTTTTTTTTAACATATCAACATTTGTTGAAGTTCACATGGGTGACATAGGATAAATCACATTATGTCGTATTACCGGGGCTAGGGTCAATCTACTGATTAGTATGTACCTCTCCTACATGAGAAAAGGATAAAATTTCTTAACTTAAAGACTTTAAGTTGGATTGGTAGACGCAGAACATAATATCGGAGACAGGTGGACATGAACCAATCATATTATAACGTAAATTGATGCTGACTGCAGACACACGAGTTCAATAACCATCGGTTCTTCCGCGAAGATCAGTCTAGCCATTCTCTTGGTATCAAAAATAGAAATCGTGATTTAGGAAGTGAACAGAATTCATTCAACAAGTTAATCTGATCCGAAATATAGTAAATGGCAGCTTCTACGCAGTTATGGTGAAATTTGGTTGACATTTTGGGAAGACAATAAAAGAAAATTGTCACAGAGAAGCAATAATATTCGATAGTGAAATAGAGTTAAAATGAGAAGGAGAGTTGCATGTAAGAAAGAGTTTTAGCTTATGATCAAGGACACAAAAGAGACATAAGCAACGTATAGAGAAATGAGATGGGGAAGTTTGATGACCGAACCGGAGATAAATATGTGTAGGCACTGCCCCATGGGTCAAGGGATAGGTTGAAGTTACCTGTGTTATATTCCCATCTGAAATAGAAGGTGCATAATTAAGATTATAAAGATACAAATATTTTATATTTGCCCTACACCTGAAATTAAGAATAATGGCCATAAAGTTAGGAGCAGAGATACTCAAAGCAATGAAAAAGAAACACTATATCAATTTTTGAACATTTTAAGGTTTACAGTGAGAAATTATTTAATCAAGTGTACGCATATTAGCATCATGACGGAGGACAAGTATAATATTTCACAAATATTCTCTTTATTTTAATTACCAATCACTGCAGACGGTATTCCATTTCTTGAAACGTCGTGTATGGTAAAAGGGAGATAACATCAGTTCATTAGACACATATTAGGCAGCATGCAAATACATTATTATATTATAAATTAATGAGAACCACACATATAGGCTTCTGTATGTAGTGCAGACCTTTAATGTGTCTTTTATTCTGTAAGATAAGAATGCTGTCTTATATCACATATTTCAGGATGTAAACAATACCTGCATGTGGAGCATATCCTTTCGTAAACATGCAAATATGATCACATGATAGTTTTGATTCTAACGATGGGATACACAGTTTCAAAAACAGTGTTGACTTGAATGGGAATAATGGGCTATATGAAGCTAATGTGGGTATCACTCTAAAATGTTTGACCTTATTTGGAAATTTCAAAAATGACAATTATACAGAAATGAATAGAAATGAATAACTGAAAGTCAAAGAGGCTCTAAATAGGCTTCTTCTAAAGTGAATACAGAAGAATTTATCTAAATAAATTGAATGAAGAATTTCAAGGAAAGAAAATGTACAAAAACATATTGTGTGGTCGTACATGAACCAGCATCAAACCAGACTAAGATCCAAAGATTTTTCTACATGAATTACGTACTTTTCACCAGACTTTTTACTTTTCATTGAAACATTGGGAGCTATTTATACGGTCCGTCGCTGCACACTTAGGTCCTGTAGGGTGATGTTAACGCCAGAGTTGGCGCGGACCACATCTCGTGGGAGGGACATATGGGTAGACATGGTATTGGCAACTGCAACAACAATGGACATCTGCTCTTGAGGGAGTGCGCTAGATACGACCTCCTGACCACAAACACAGACTGCCGCCAACCTAATCATAATAAAGCAGCTTGGATGCATCCACGGTCTAAGCACTGACCAGGATGTCCTGGTGACCAAAGTCATGTGTGGTGCTGACTGCTGGACAGAACACAGGCTACTGATTTACACGATGAATCTTATAATTCGATCGCCTAAAGGTCCACAGGGAATGAAAGTACCAAAACGACTCAACGTCTCTAAGCTAAACGTCTGCAACACTGTGCAAGCTGTGTCTGAAGCACGTCAATCCGCTGGAAGCCACACACTCTGATACCAAAGACGTAGGTAATTGCTGGGCGGACTTATGGTGTACTCTACTACATCTGAAATCCTTGGCAGCACTGCGTGAATGCACCAAGACTGGTATGACGAGAACCGTGCAGAAATACAGTCCCGGCTCGAGGAGAAGCATCGTCTCCATCCATCGTTCGAACAGCGTCGACCTAAAGTCAACCAGAACGAAAGATGCCTACAGCAGAGTCCGCCAAGCTGTACAGAAGAAACTGCGTGAGATGCAGGAAACATGGCTGAGCAGAAAGATTGATGAAATTTAGTCCTTTGTCGACAGACACGACATGAAGAATTTCTATAGTGCTCTCCGCGATGTTTATGGCCCAGTAACAGCAGGCACAGCCACACACACTCTTGAGTACAGATGGCAGCCCTCTTATAACTGAGAAGGAGAATATACTGGATCGCTGGGAGGAACAATTTTACGGTGTCCTCAACAGACCCTATTCCATCAACGATTAATCGAACAGGTGGAGATCAACGAGAGTTTGGCTGGCCCTCCCACAGTACTGAAAACTCACATGGCCATTGAGCTCCTGTCAAGTGGGAAAGTCCCAGGAGCAGACTCCTTCCCAGCTGAGATCTACAAGTTTGGTGGGCTAAAATAGTAGATAGACTAACAGAGATGCTCTATGGGATGTGTAAACATAAACGCATACCACAGGAGTTCTTAGATGCATCCATCATCCACATTTAGAAACGCAAAGTCAATTGCCAATCCTTTCTACAGCCATAGATGAATCGCTCTACTCTGCGTCTCCGGCAAGATGCTCACCAGGCGTCTGCTGAACAGACTCATATAGCACCTTGATCATAGCCTACTGCCGGAAAGTCAGTGTGGCTTCCGATAAGAGAGGCACCATCGACATGATCATTGTTGCCAGGCTGATGCAATATAGGTGTCTTGAACAAAATATCCAGCTATACACCACCTTTGTGGACCTAACTGTGGCATTCGACACTGTCAGCGGGGAATTCCATAGCAAGATCATGGACAAATTTGGATTTCTAGAAGTCTTCACTGAAATGGTGAGGTATTTTCATGACGGCATGCTTGTTAGAGTGCAAGACCAGGGTAACTAATCCGTACCCTTTGCAGTCATGAATGGTGTGAATCAAGGATGCATCTTATCCACCACTCTCGTCAGACTCATGTTTTCCGAAATGTTGACGGATGCTTCAAGGACATTGATGTGGGATTAGGTCTCCAATACCGTCTGGATGAGAAGTTGTTCAACATGAGAAGGCTTCAAACCGAATCCAAAGTCGAAGTTGAGAACATTCATTACCTCCTATTTGCAGGTGATTGTGATCTAAAAGCCAGCACGGAGGCAGGCATGCAACAGAGTATCGACCTTTTATTCCACAGCATGAACCAACCATCAATCATCGTCAATGGCCAAAAGCTCAGAAGTGTAGAAAGGTTCACATTCCTGATTGCGCCTTCTCACAAGCCGTCCGTACAGACAATGAGGTCAACACGAAGAATGGTAAAGCCAGCGTAGTATTTAGAAGACTCCGCTCAAGGGTATGGGATAGGTGAGGCATCAATCTTGTCACCAAACTAAAAGTCTACGCAACGGTTGTTCTCCCCACTCTCCTCTATATTTGCGAGAACTGGACTGTGTATAGCTGCCATGTTAAAAAACTGAACCACTTCCATATCAGCTCCCTGAGAAAACTAATGAAAATCAGATGTCAGGACAAGATATCGAACATATAGGTGGTCACTCAGACTGGAATGACACGCATGTACACCATGCTGTGCAAGACACAACTCCGATAGGCTGGCTAAGTTGTATATATACAGCTAGTAGGCCTACCTACGAAGGCCTTCTGTGGGGAGCCACTGCAAGGCAAGAGGTCTCACGGTGCTGAAAAAAGAGGTACAAGGACACCCTCAATGCATCGATTAAGAACTTAGAGATTGAACCTGACAGCTGGGAGAGTGTCGCAGCTGATCGATCTACTGGGCGTAGTGAAGTTAATGCCGTTGAGGCATCTTTTGAGGAGAAAAGACTGGTGAACGGAGCTAAGAACCGTGATCTGCGCTAAATCCAGGTACAACAGATTCGCCACTTAGTAGACTATTTCGATCTTAGATCGGACTGATCAGCCATCTCAGGACCCAGCTGTTAAAATAAAAAACTGATTTGGTTAGAAATGTGAGGACACACTAAATAGTCTTCAGCAAGATAAACTAGACATGTCCCGATGTGGTGGACCCAAACACAACTTGCTTGTGTAAGTTGTTCACCCATGGTGTAGGCTTATTTTAGTTGTGTACATTACATTTCAATCCTTGAGTCATACAGTCGATATCAGCCCTTATTAGTTTTTAATTTTTGGGTTGAAAACATAAAAATATAAAGGGCTGCCCGTGATCCTGATTCTGCTATGCAAGGTGCAAGCAAATGACACGTGCAACAAGAGGAAATCGATCTATATCCTGTTGTTTTTTCGCTTCCGAATGTGTACATGATATTGACAATGTTAATGGAAACAACTCTAGAGAGCTTTTGTTATATCAAACACATTAAAATATGCACGACCTGCAGTCTTTACTTCTTAACTACATAACAAGGACATCTAAATTCCACCAAAAGCAGCCTTAAATATCTGGATTCTTGCGATCTGACTTACTCAGAATTGAACAATCAAATCTGAATTGATATAAATATGTTAATTTAGCACAATAATGACCAGGGCAGAATTTTGTTGATATGATTTAAAGAGTCACTAATATACAATATTTATAATACTAATTTAAAATTGTCGTAAGCATTTGAGAGGCCTTATCAATAAGTATAATCGATAGCTTCCTTCTTTCCCCCGCCTATCTATGATATTATCAAATTAATGAAATTTGCGTGACGTATGCACTGATACTTTATTGTCCATGCAGTACTCTCGTCTAGCTTTGTATCATTGCTTAGCCTTGGAGAAAAGAAGTAAAGATAGTCATTACTGTTTTGGGAATACTATTGTATTTACAACTATATAAACTATCCATATGAAGAAAGCAATCTAATAAAGCAATTTAGTGTTTTTGAAAAGCCAGCTTCACAGTTTACGGTCTAGAGATTGTCCATCTTTCTGGCATGTCATTTAAAGCCATATTTTGCTGATGGCGTTGAGCTCCGTTGTATATGATGTATTCTCTGCTATGAGACTTGCCCAGTCTATATGTGGAATTATACATACATATGTGTATATGTAAACAAACGATGACATAGTAAGGGATATATGGAAAAAGAAACACAAACTATCCATCCTACTTTAGTGTACGAGAGACTACCATAAACAAAACGACATGGCTGTAAACAATATATCCAAAGTACATGAGTGGGCGCGTGAAAACATATGCACCAGGCTCATGGCGGTTTGAGTGCACATGTGCAGATCAAAGAAACAAATTAAGGACGATGACATCTTAGAGGAGGTGAATTAAAACCTATGTTGGAGGGCAGACCAATTTTATCTCTCCCACTATGGCTGAGGTTGATGTGATAAAATCTGATTTATGAACCTCCATATTCGTGCAATACCGTTCTACCAATAAAGGGATGCTGCGTAAAACAAAACGTGTATCTGTACTCTTTTACCTACCTTATTACCAACTACTGATATTACAGCACATGATAACCTAAGGAAGAGTGAGCTGTGGGACGGTTTCTTCACATGCGTCACAGCCAAAATACATGCACAGAAATGCGAAAAGAAAGAAATAGAAGATTACGCCTTCTAAATGCTCGACATTAAGAATACTAACCTACACAATTGAAGAAAAAGCCCAAAATAAACATCAAAATACACTAATGGCCTTTATCTTACAAAAAGAAATAACAAGAAAAAGGTATGTCTTAAAAGGTACATTGCCAACACGACATTATAGCCCAATTTGAGAATACGAATTCAAACTATTTAAGGAAAACAGAAACAGAGTACGATACTAAGATACGAGTAGAAAACATTGTTTTACCTACAACACTGTCCTCTGTCCCTTTGTATTCGATTATTGGGCCTGTGCCAGTGTGGGCATGTGAGAAAGCATGCTAGCTGCTTTCGTGGGTCGATGCTACTTGCTGTGTTAGTCCATTTGTCTTCTTTCACCAAATATTCTGGCTGCTGTGTAAAGACTATGATGTGCTGAACCATGGTGTTGAAACCAAAGCAGGAAGATACTGTTAACAACTCTTAGGTATGTAAAATTAGAAGTGGGCTATGCTCATCTACACGGAAGGGACGTAGATGTTAAAGGAGCTATACTATCATGCGCCACGTGCGATATAAAAGTCTGCAAAAGAGCCCCAGAAAATGGAGACGGTTCATAAATATAAGCACAATAAAAACTAATTCGGAATAACAAGAAGACATAAGGTAATAATTGCACTCTTTGCATAGAAACAGCACACAATATACAGTAATATCAGCACAAAAACCGGTATTCCTGCTATTAATAGACATAATACACAAGGGAACATAGGAATTCGATATAGCCGAAACCAGCATACCGCAAATATAAATAACATCTGACATGTTTACTTGGATAATAAGTTAGATATCAACCACAAATTAAAGAACAGAGATCAACCAAAACTATCACAAGTGACCCACTTAAAAAATAAAAGAAAGAAACTTGCATGTTGTATTGCATGTATGGATGAAATGAATTACAATTCTTTTTATACACTTACTACATAACCTTGCCTTCCATTATAAGACATAGCATATTGCAAATCGCTTCCATGCTAAAAGGAAATTGAATAAATAGGGCATCGGGAAACAAGTGCGTTCACGTAATGATTTAAGCCATCTGCGAGAACATATGATATCCATCTGCATTTGATATGAGTTCAGTCACGATCTAGGTTGAAACGTACGTACTGTGGAACACTACGATATGATACCGGATTTGAAATAAGGGTAATTGCTTTATTCGCTTTTTATCTATGTATCACTTAATTTATGTTTTTGTTTCTTTATTTGTTTGGATAAGATATCTAGATTTCCTTTTAACTTGAAAGCTATTATTGATGTGTCATTCGTGAGG
The DNA here is from genome assembly GCA_028554795.2 of Sinohyriopsis cumingii. Classification (NCBI taxonomy): domain Eukaryota; kingdom Metazoa; phylum Mollusca; class Bivalvia; order Unionida; family Unionidae; genus Sinohyriopsis; species Sinohyriopsis cumingii. Next base: position 126,176,425 of record CM068838.1, read on the forward strand.
TATAAAGATAGTTTTATCAAATGGATGAAGAGTATAAAGAAGAGAAGTAACACCAGCTTTCTTTCTAAGGCAGCAAAAAGAAAGTGCAAATGAAATATCCATGGGATAAACATTATGAGGGATGAGAGAGCAAATAAAAAAAAATGTATATAGAACTATGACCGTCTTAAGAGTCGTAACTAAAACTTACAACATCGAAAACTAATGCCTTATTTCTTCATATCACCAAGCGACATATATTTTATTGAACAAAATGTGTTTGTTGCATTCCCTTTGACAAATGTAATGTAATGAAAGCATGACATGTCATCTGTCTCTACAAATTGAGAATATTTAGAAATATATAACAATGGATGTTAAAAAATGGATTTATATTGATTTTGTCTGTGTTGGATTGTTTGTGAGTTAAATTACAAAAAGACACCCAAATGTCTGGACAGAAAGAAATAAATTATTATATCCTGATTGCATTTGCATTTACATGTAGGTATATAAGGTAACACGATCGTAGGAAATCAATGATTGTATCCTTATAATTTAACATGCTTTGTTCAATGCTTCTGTACTCTGTCTCTTCATTATGTATTTGATGAATTTAACAAGAGTCACTTCCAGGGGTTGGTTCAAATCACTTTCTGTACGTTTTATTTCTATGCAGAAATCTGCACACGTTTTGTAAATAAATAGATACAGTTATAAATAAATAAATAAATAAAGAAGTACATACATTTGATGGACACAAAACCTTTGAGTTTTATGTAATCACTTAGTAACGCTTATAACGTAGAGTTTATTACAAGCGTTTGGTAGTAATGGCATTTCACATGTACATACCTGGACATAATCAAAATCATAACTTGAATCTATTCTTGACATAATTAAGTTATTCACATTTTCTAATAATAATGATTAGGTTGCAGAAATTTGATATGGGCAAAACGGTACAATTAGGAAACGCTATGCAGAATAATTCATGCAAAGGTTTGAATTGAGAATAGAGACTATGCTATATTCCTCCGCCAGTTTTCAGCTTCTCCACGATTGTTTGAAACTTATATGTATTTTATCAGTCAGGCTGATAGATGATGCAGTAGTTCCACGTTCAGTAGAGTCCAAATGACACAGATCTATGCCATCACAATGACACATACAGTTGTATCTCCAGACTATACGGTCCTTACCCGAAAAGTAAGTTGTTATGCATCAGTTTCGATTATTTTCGGACGTTAGTGGTGGTGTTGGTGGTGGTGGTACGTGATTTCAGCAAATTGTATAAAGGTTGCAGAATATAAGTTGTTGGTCAAATCAGGACATATATTTAGATTTAATGTCATTGTTTGGATAACAAAGATCAGTGTGTGAACCCTTCTGTATTTATGGTACTATATGGTTTCTATCTTATGGATAAGATGTAAGATAATGCATAAATACTTTGAAGGGTTAATGAGTGCACGAGATTTGGTGATTTGTATCGGATTGTTGTAATAATTGTGTAAGCAAACAGATGGTAAACAACTTTAGTGGATACTAGTTTTCCAGGTGGCTAGAGATACGTGCCATTTACTTTCTTGCACATCTGGCAAGAAATATTCTATATTATTAAATAAATGTCTTTATCTTCTAGGCTTATGCTTTTGCTTTCATTTAATTGTTTTAGGTATTTGAGGAAGAATGTGCCCGTCCCTGCGCAGCACATATGGCTGAGCACCGATATAGGCCCCTCCTGCCTAACAGTGGCCATTCATATGCTTTAAAACGCCATCATTTATCTCCACATCTTATTTTTCCATCTTTAAGAATTGACGCACTCATATGACCATAGGTGCGTATCAAGTACACATTTGGGTACACATGTACGCCAATAAATTGGATATCTGTTTTTAGGCAACGTTTTATTATTCTTGTTAAGATCTTACGTTTTGCTTGACTAGTGTGTGTTTATCTATTTTGTCTGGTTTTTTATTAGTTTAAATTTGTTTGATTCTTATGATGACTTTAATGAACTGTCTGTATTTATTGTTGTTTTGGTATTGTTGCCTTTTTAAAACAAAATTGGAATGATATCGCGTCTCTTTCAGACGTCATTGAAAATATGTGCGCGAATCTTTTTCCTTAGAAAGTGGAATAAAAGTTTGACATGTGCATGTTAGAAAACAGAGCTTCGGTTTTATGCCCAATGTTCAGCTCAAAGTGAAATTGATTTTCGTGAAGCCCTTATTAAAACAACTAATCTCAATGGCCGTGTATTTGTTTGTTTTTGATTTTGCTACCCGTCTGGGTCATTTTATCAAATCTCTTGGATCTTGCATCGATCAAAGTGCATTTTTTTTCAAATTTGATTGACGGTATATTTGACATAGAAATTTATTCCAGATTTTCATTTTTCTTCTAAGTGGCGAAAAACAAAGTTGAACTTTCATCATTGCAGAAAGTAAGGGCTTTATCGTATATTCATTTGAGTTTCTTTATTCTTTCTTTTGTTCGACCATTGTTTGTAAGTTTTCATACTCTTCCAATCTCTTCATCATCTTGACGTCGCTATGTTCGCTTGATTTCTTGTGTAAGTATGCTGTTATCCATTTCTTTCTGCGCTGTTTGAATGCTGTTTTCTGTTATTATTCACGTTTATCTTTGTTTTTCTATTGTAATGATTTAATTCACTTGTCTAATTTTGGAAATTGCTTGCTATAGTCTCGTATCCTATTCTTTGTATATCAGACATTGTATTAAAGGAATTGTATGACACACAAGCACGTCCAGTAATATCCACATTTCTTGAGAAGATTTGGATCAATAATTCACAGATTATAAGTTATGATGTTTTTTTTTTAATCTTTGTTTTGTATAAGTTACGTTTAAGTTTGCTTGTTTGAGCAGTGAGTTGGATTTAAATGTTGATTAACATAAAGGAAGCGATGCCTTAGCATCCAATGTGGATCGAAATTATGGTGAATATTTTGAACATTAATCCTTAGATGAAGATAGAATAATACAAAAGGTTTGTTACCCGCGAAATTGAAGTTGCATATATAACTATGATTTCTTAGTGGTAATCACATTTATAGGCACACCTTTAAGTATTCTAGGTTTCATAAATGTCTTGTCTAAAGAGCCTTCACACATCTTTATGAGCTAAATATTGGAGACATTAAGAAAGAGATGATGTAAAAATATATGGTTTTCGCCTGGACAGACATTGTTATATTTGGTATAGATTTATATATTTATATAAATATGTCATTGCAGTTGATAAGGCAAACGTTCGTATCTTGCATTTGAAACATGAACTCAAATTGTCTCAGTTCTCACGAACGTTCTTACTAAATGATCAATTTTGGCCAAACCTCCTTTTTGAAGATCTGTAAACAGGTGAGATCGATTTCTGATTGTGCAAAACAATTGGAAAATTTGTATAACAGAATTAGTTTTCGCCGAGCAGACTACCGTCTAGACGTTATACACTTTAGAATTTGATTCAAATGGCAGTCATTTTGTGAATAAGGATGGGAATCGGCTGATACAGCAGAAATATTCATTTCGTATGGACGTGGGCCACGGTTTTCTTGTGAACAGTAATTGCTGGGTTATACAAATAGCTGCTGGTATTCTTCCTCTTGTACGAGAAATCATCAATAAATCTTCAGTCTTCAAAATACCGGTGAAATGTAATAAATGTAACAATTCTTGACTTGATAATAATCACACAAATTTTGACTATCTGTCTCGTAAATGCTAATAGGGAAGATGTTGAATATGACCCGAATAAATACTGAAGATACTTTGGTACAGTTCCATGTAGACATTTATATACAGGAACTGCCTTTTGAAAATCTGCTCTTTCATAGATTGTAAACCATTGTACTTCTCTCCCTGCATGTTTGCTATCCAGCTGGGCAGGATTCCTTTCTTCCCTTTTTCTTGAGTTTTTATGCATGCGTGACCTATGCTCTTAAGGTATGGTGATGGTGTTAAGAAGTAATTATTAAGTCTCCTTGAAGCACATGGTCCTATTCGTATTTGCATCACATTTGTTTATGATGGGCTTTACCTAAGTCACACTTGTGATAGACAGAGGGAGACACTGGACATTATGCCTTCACACATCATTATGAGCTAAATTTTGGAGATGTTAAGACATAGATAATGTCGAAATTTATGATTTTCCACTGAACAGACATCGTAACTTCTGGCCCAGATCACAATTAATTTCAAGTCTGCGTGGCATTTGCAATATATTATTAAGTCATTTATAATCCTGCATATATTTTTATAAATATGTAATTACGTTTGACAAGCCAAAGGATAGTAACGCATTTTAAAGACGAATTTTAATCGTCTGTTTCCATTACCGTTCGTACTTAATAACCCATATTGGCCAAACCTCCATTTATGTGACACATAAACAGGAGACATAGATGTATGATTGTGCAAAAGAATTGGAAGATTTGTATACTGCGATAGAAATTGATTACATTAGCAAGCACTTTGTGAATACGGCTGTTAATCGGCTGATACAGCAGAAATATTCATTTCGTATGGACGTGGGTCATGATTTTCTTGTGAAAATTAATTACCGGGTTATATAAATAGCTGCTTGTATTTGTTTCTTTCGGCATGAGAATGCCTCAATAAAGCTGCAGCCTTGGAAATATCAGTGTCGTGCGATACATGTAACAATGCTTGACTAGTTAACAATAACACCAATTTTCACTATCTCTGTCACGTAAATTCTAATGGGGAAGATGTTGAATATGATTCGAATAAATGCTGAAGATACTTTGGTACAGTTCCATGTAGACATTTATATACAGGAACTGCCTTGTGAAAATCTGCTCTTTCTTATATTGTGAACAAATTATTTAGAATTGTCTTCCCATGCAATGATAGACATAAATACAATTTTTAAGGACCAGGTACAGAATCAAACGTGCAGAATGTGGGATAGTTAATAAAGCAAAGCTATATTTTCGTCACTGAACCAATCTATGTCTAACTATCCATAATTAAAAGAAATCATCTGCGTTTTAAAAAGAACACAATCATCTTTGTATGGACATACATTTTGATTAGGAAATATGACATCCTGTCATAAACAATAGTCACCCAACCGGAACCACTGCATTGTGAAAGATGAGAAATCGCTTATACGCAAAGTGTGGGTCTAAGTTTTGTGAACTTTATTTCTTTATTATATGATGCATGTCTCGAGTCCTTTACTTCGAAACCTACACAAACCTTAAATGGAAATAAAATGGTATACTAATCTAAACTTCAGCGCATGGTTCCGCATGACTGGAGAGAATAGGTTTACTTTTAAAAGATGAAAGCACATCACGTAGACTCGCTAGTGACTGACTGGTTACCTTTAATTTAACTTGTTGTATATATGATCTATATATATTTATTTTTATTTGTCTGATACGGGAAACTAAATAATGCTGAGTACAATTTATGACAAAGTAATAGAAGCCAGAAGAATTGTGATATTTTTTCTACTTTTTATTGCAAAAGTTTGAAAATAATATCATATTAAATGCATTATATTCTTTTAGTACATTTGTAGAAGTTTATTCAGGATATTCCTTTTTGACGGATAATTATACAATTTCCTCGGATAATTATCAGCTTATTTAGGACTGTCCTACTATCGTATGTAATTAATCAGTGCAGACTAATAAATAATGCAGTGGTCCAAGTACAGGTTTGATAGTTCACTATTGTCCAGATGACACTTTTTCGGCCACAACAGTGTCATATACAGTTGTATCTGACGGTCCCTCCTTTATCATTACCCTGTCCTACACCAGTCTCAATTATTTTCTGACAGGTGATAGCCGATTAAAGTAGCAGAGTATAAGTTGCTATTCAAGCCTGGACCTTATAGTTGGAAAATTAGTATCATTCATTACAGTGTCAAGGGTCAGGGTGACCAATTTTGTAGTCACTTCCTTTGTATTTTGTTTTGCAATGTCGTACCCTATAACTGTAGAAGATGTAAGAGTGTTTCAATACATTGAAGGGTTAATATGTTGCTCGAGATGTGGTGGTTTGTATCGGTTACTTGTAATCGCGTACAAACATTGAAGATTAAACAAAGCTTCGCGAGTGCTAGATATTTAGGCGCGTAGAAAAAAGTGTCCTCTATTTCCAACCAAATCTTTGAAAAAGCTCTAAAGATTTGCATTATTAAAGTTATCACCTTGATATCCGCGAGATAAGTTATCACCTTGATATCTGCGAGATGCATCAACATAATCTTTGACAAGCCGATCATTTAGAGATGCCAATCCGAGTGCATACGTATCTCATGAAATGTCATTGGTTACCTTAGGACACGAAAGTCATACTTCAACATATTTTGATTAAAATATAACTGATATATTAAAATATCAATATTTATTTCACATTTGCCTAAACATGCTTTGAATATTACATTCTCACATTATCATGTCTCCATGATAAAAATGCACAATTGAGCTTGGTTTTAACTACAATAATGAAATTAAATAGTCTGATAGTACATCATGTGCAATGAAGGAAACAATAGCTGAAAGAAATTGCGGGTAGTTATACAATCAAAGCACGCCGTACATATAAACGCGGAATAAAGTTTCCGATAGATGTACCGCGTAGAGATCGCAGGTTATAATGGAGAGTATCTGATCTGGACATGATCCCTCACAATATTTTGGACATGTCCGCAAGTATAGTACTTTGTAATCTCGAAGCTGACCTAGCCGTAATTGATCTTGTCCCGAGATTATTATAGTACGTCACTGAACCGTCATGATGAGAAATAATATGTTAAAAAATGTATCCACATGAGTATGATCAATACTATATTTTTTGTGGACATCAGCCAGTCACTTCTAAGGATATATATCTGGTTGGAGAATTGAAGATTCCCCCTTCCTCATTGTTACGACTCTATGGTCTTAAACTAAGTAACATACAATGGCGGAAACCAATTGGTTTAGGAAATCCTACAAATAAGTTAGTTACGTAAAATACATTCAGAAAATATAAACAGAATATACAGTAAAAGTTCTCTCTCAAACGTGAAGTACAGAGTGTTCCGAATTAATTATGGAACTGAATATGCTGATATGCTAGATGATGTACGAATAGTGTTGATGTATCACAATGATTTGTCCGGAATTAAAATGAATGAATTAATAATAATAATCCCCAAATAGCTATTTTGTACAAAAGTGAATTGGCATTTTTAATTGCAGTTATAATTTAAGCAAATAAATATTCTCAAATTATAATATAACACAACAAAACTTGATTCTACAAAGACAGATGTTAAGACAGGAATAGGAATGAATAATGTTTTACTTCCATCATATTATATACATCCCCATTCGTATTTGCTTCCATACAAGTACGATATCCTGTTTGGCAGGTTTCCTTTGTTCCCATTTTATTTCGTTTCTTATCATTAATGATTTTTTCCCTTAAGATATTGAGGTAAGAAGCATTTATGTCCCCGTCAAGTGTATGGTTTTATTTACAATGTTGTTACACGTGCTTCTTCATTTATTCTTGTCTTTGGATGTGCTTTTATCTACGTCATATTTGTATTTAATTTCTCCCTTTTGGCTCCTAAAAGAGAAGTTGTTTAATGATTGTGCGCGTATGCATTTTATCTTTCTTTATTTCGTTTCATATATATTCATTCATTATACAGTCATATGCTTAGTTATTCGTCCTTATTGTTCTATATTATTAAATACATTTCCATATCTTCTAGCATTATGATTTTGCTTTCATTTAATGTGTCTCTTTAGGTATTTGAGAGAGAATGTGTCCCGTCTCTGCGTGCCACCTCGGGCTGAGCAGTGATATAGCCACCTCCTGTCTAAGCCATAATTTATCTCCACATATTCTCTAACAATCGACACACGCATGTGTCCACATGTGCATATCAATTACACTCTTGAGTGCACATGGACGCCATGAAATTGGATATCTGTCTTAAGAGTAGGTTTTATTATTCATCATTCGATCTTACGTTTCCTTTGAGCAGTTTGTGTTTATCTGTTTTGTCTGGGTTTTGATTAGTTTATATTTGTTTGATAATTATTGTGACTTTCATGATTTGTCTATATTTGTTATCGTACTGTTGCCTTTTGTTTGTAACGTGGGCACAAATTCGATCTCGTTCAGATATGGATAAAACATATGTACTTATCTTTTTTCCCCAAAGTGAAATAAAATATTGTTTGACGCGTACGTGATAGAGTGCAGGACTATGACTTTGTGCCCAAGGTTAAGGTCAAAATGACACTGATCTTCGTGCGGACGCGATTGAAACTGTGTAATCTCAGCAGCTGTGTAGTTGTTGGTTTTTTATTCTGCTGCCCGCTTTGGGTCGTTTTCTAGAAATTTCTGGATTTTAGCGTAGATGTAGACACACTTTTTAAATTTCATTTTTTGGTTTTATCGGTGCTTGCATTTAACATATTACATAGCTTTGACATATTTAAATATTTATTTCAGATTTAATTTTTCTTCTAACTGGTGAAAAACGATATGATCTCGTTCTTTCTATCTCTGTATCTCGACGTCGCTATGTTCGCTATATTTCTCATGTAAGTCTGATGTTATCCATTTCTTTTTACGCTATTTCGAATGTTGTTTTCAGTCCTTAATAACGTTTTCGTTTGTCTTTCTCTTGCAATGTTTCAATTCACTTTTCCCATTTTGGAATATGTTGCCTGTGGTCTAAACAATCTACATTAGAGCGGAAAAATGAAAAATGAAACAAATAATTTAGAAAATTGATCTGCAATGATGTTACTCTATTTTTGGATTCTTTTGTGTTGTTTTCTTATTTTCGTTAAAGTAGTATGAAATTTGTGCATGTTGTATTTTTATGTATGTTGACACAGTCCACTGAGTTCAGTGTATATTACATTTGCCCTAAAATAAAAAACAAAACAATGAAAAAAGTACGAAACATAAAACAAAACGGCACAAAAAAGGACAAACGAAGCAATTTAGAAAAATCATTTGCAATGTTGTTACTCTCTTTTGCAGATTTTATTATGTTAGTTACTTTTTCTATCCAAAGGTGGACTCCTAGGCCTGTACTTCCCTCCCTGCAGGCTTGCTATCCAGTTGGGCAGGTTTACTTACCTGTCTTCCCTTTGTTGAATTTTCATTCACGAGTGACCTTTGCCCTTAAGGTAAGATGTTAAGAAGTAATTTTCAGGCCTCCTTGAAGTCCAAGGTCTTATTTGTATTTGCATTATTTTTGGTTCGTGCTACTTACCTTGTAGGTGTCTTGTGATGGGCTTTAACCTAAGAGAGAGAGAGAGAGAGAGAGAGAGAGAGAGAGAGAGAGAGAGAGAGATTGGAAGTATTAGCTATTATGATACTATTCGGAACTATGCTTTGTCTTAAAATAATTTTGTTCGGAACGTTTTATCAGACAACATGTTTTCTTTAATGTTTAAGATATTTGCTGTTTGATTTGCTTGTGGTATTTCCGAAGATTTTATTTACAGTTAAAGCGCATAAAAATTACATTTGTTCACGTTCTAAAGAAAAAAGGTATACATGGAATTACTAATATTATAGTTCTATGTTTACAACAACAACTCTAGAGTCTGAATGAGAACTAGAAGGATTTATACCCAGATGTCCATACACAGCAACGTTAGCGGTATAAACATGTTGGATGTTCCTATGCCTAACGTGAATGTTTTTATTCAGGTGTGTAAAGGTACATTCAATTCAGATCAACGTTAATGCAAAGATTTAATTTTCTTTAGTTTCATTAAAATTGTTTTAATTTTTACAATATATAGCTTTTTAATATGTGTATGTGGCTATGATGAAAATGCAGGTCCAAATGTTAATTAGTGTATTTGAATGTTAAAGACTTGTATATAGTGTCGTTTGGTGATTTACTGCATGATCTCTTCGTCCTGATGATTTGGTATTTGAATTAATTAGAAAGTACATGACTGGTTCAGTAATAAAATTCTGCATTGATGCAAGTAGTCCGGGAGATTTTTTAAAACCAATTATAATACAGATCCTTGTCTAAATAAATATAAATTCCCTAGCCTAGAGATAATCCAATCGTATTTTATATTCCTTCAAGCAGATACAGCAAGATGAAAACAGGGTGATCAGTTATTTGAAGAGAAAACGTGGACACAACTGTGTAAGTATAATAAGATGATCCTATTTTCTGAACTTTATTTGAATTATGTTGTCTTCATTATCAGCAACATGTGATGTATCAATAGAAACACACAATTCACTTTCGTGAAATGAAACTCGGAGTCGAGAGATGACTGATATCATTGTATTACATTCTGTAGTTTACTAGTTAGCCAGTTGGTGCTGGGTTTTGAAACCTTCGTTGAAAAGGCATGCCCTGTGTCAAAAAGATATTTTGTTTATCAAGTAAAGTGAACTGTAAGCCAGTTTCGGGGTTATTGGTGTAGACTAAGCAAGTATAACTTTGATAAATGACAACAGCTGTTCATGACTAGAATTGAGATACAATCAGGCAAATATAATTTTAACTGAAACAGATGAGGTTTTAGTGTAGTGTCTAAATCTAATCGATCATATTCAGGACATAAGGAAATCAAATTTGTTTATTTATTTTGTTAGTGAATTTGCAATTAACTTTCGATACGTCATTCACACATTGCTGGTTTTTTAATTCTTCTAGAAAGTCCGCTGTAAGTTTGGTGATATCTTTCCTGATTACATATGTACAGCAGTGGAAATACTTTCCGGATTTGAATGACTGCAATGTTTTCTTCTGGATTTGCAAATGACTGGTCTATCCGCCTACTTGTCATATTTAACTTGACGGTTCGTAATGTCGTTCTGAGCGAGGTCTATTTTAACGTTAGTTTTCTTAAACGCGACAACATTTTTTGTGCACCCTTCTGGTGTTGTTTTCAGTGTTCTCTGTTGTCTACGCGGTACATTATGATATCAGTTGTTGTGTATTGCTCCAGCTTAACAGTCCTTTGTTGATTCTCATTTACAGCTCTGTGGTATATGACGGATTATTGTATTTTTTGAGATAACTTTATCCAATTTATGCATTTTCCTTCCAACCTGTAATTTGCTACTAATTGACAGAATTGGTTCCCACCTTCCTTGTTTATCTCTGTTCTCAGATCCGCGACTTTTTTTCTTAGTCTGTGTACAAATATAATACACATTGTATATTCTTAGACTTTTGAACTTGTGATTGGACATTTAGTTCACAATATTGTAAGTGTTGCGTTTAAATGTTCACCTTATAAAACAGAGAAAGAAATTATTTGTTGCTTTTGTTAAAGTTTCCATGCGCTCTGTTACATAGTTTAATAACTATGTTCGTAACTCGAAAACAAAACGTGTTCTCTTAAGTTTCTATGAAATTATACTGAAGGTATTCTCTGCTACATAACTACATGCAGATAAGGCAAGCCAGTAAACAAATAGTTGCAATACGGACGTAAGCTGTATCAGGTTAGAGCTACTGCCAGGAAATTGAAAGTTTTCTTTTCATAAACATTCAATCTTCATTGATAAACACTTCAGCTTAGTTCTACTTTTCACCTATAAGTTAACTTATGTTCCATTTACTTGAACACATCTCAAGTTAGTTGATACCTAAATCTATTGATGCACACACTCTTAATCTGAATGACCTGTCCTTAATACTCTAGGGTAACAAGTATTTGTATTGCAGCAAGTCTTTGCCTTTACACGTTATGTGAAATTGTTGGAATACTTTTTTGTATGATGTATGAACTAGAAATATGTATGTACTAGTCCAGTAATTGTACACGTTTCCATGTGGAAACTGCTATTCCTCTTATAGTTTGATGCTTACAAACCTTATACTACCCTCCATCATTTGTATGTGTGACAAACTGATATCATACTGTGACCCCTTTTTATGTATTCATTCCATACATGTTCATGTTTTGTCTCTTTCAGTAATTGTTGCACCTTCCGGTACATAACCCTATCACGGAAGATTTTCTACTCTTTGCATCTAAATGTATGATATCTTATATTGTTTTATTTTCTGTTGTCTTCACACTTTGATTTTACTTTTCTTACACTTACTATTTATTTAAACGTCAAGCCAGCTTCCTTTGTTTCTGACTTTGATGTTACTGTAGCAAGACGCTCTGCAATATTGGTTGGCGTACCAGGTCACTATAAACTTTATATAACAATATTCTTGATATTTTACGATGCACTGCATTGTTGTTCAATGTCATTATTGATTTTGTTTTTTGTTTACAAAATATGCCTTATGCAAATTCGTTTGGGATTCAGCACGCAAATATAATGAAAGTATTATAAACTTTCTTAACTTTTATATTTGAGGCAATAAATAATGCAACACTGAGCTGTCGAGGGTTGGGGGATCACAAAATGAGATGTGTCTAATGAATACTTTCTTCAATACACGACCTTCATAGAAAAAGTGGGGACGCTTTATTCATGGTAGATGAAAATATGAATGTTTCTTAAGTTCATGTTCTACCGATTGATATTGTGTAGTTATACTACTAAATAAACATTTCCAGGTCAATGTCTAATGAATTAAAGACAATAATACTCGTAATTATCTGATCATTGATATAACCATTTATAATTACAGGCTTAAACTTATCAATATTTATGGACAAAATATAGAAACTTGAGTCTTTTTTAAGATATTTATAAGATAAATTGCATTTTAAAAACAATTTTCTTTACTTGGTGTAATAAATGTCAGCTTTTTATGTATCCAAATATATATAATTTTAAAGCTCTTTTTGGCAAGGTTATAAAACACAGTTTAGCAGATCTATGGAGAGAACCTAATATAATTTTACATAGACTTTTTAACAGATGATCTCTTAATTAAAAATAAAAATACAAAAACGTTGTAACATTTGTAATTTGGCGAATTACGGAGTGACTAGAAGATTTGAAAATTAATCCAATGCATGGTTCATATAACACATCTCTTCTTGATATTTTTGTCTTAACTTGGTAAAAGTATATATATATATATATATATATATATATATATGCACGTAAAAACCACTGCTCATTTGTACTAGGTGCATGCACGTATTATATATATATATATATATATATATATATATATATATATATATATATATATATATATATATATATATATATATATATATATAATATTACATAAAATGTGCCACCAGTTTTGCTTTATTGCTTCATGAGACTGAATTCAAATGTATTTTAATACATTCTGTTTCTAAGTGATCAATGATATAAAGAACATGATATAAACAAGATGACGTCAGAGCTTAAATTGTTACAATGGATTATAGAATCTATCCTGGTTTTTGCACCGAAACAAGGAAATCCCAGTCAAGTGGCTACATTATTTGTCTCCCTTCTAGGCTTGCCTAGGGGGAAACATGGAATGTAACCCCGCGACTGGGATTTCCTGGTCTTGTCTCGTCAATAATTTGCTTTAAAGTAAAATAGATCTTCTCAGTTGTGCCTTACACATTTCTGGAAGTTACTAAGTTTTATGTAGTTGTTGAGAGAGTGGGGATGTTTGTCGCCATTGATGTTTATTGCCTGAGTGCCTGGAACATTGTTTTCTATTAATTTATGACAAAGATATTTCTCACGCTAGAGTTTGTCATGCGTTTAGGAGCCAAGTCTGACAAGTTTATTTTCATAGTCAATTTTTTCATTACGAATTAAGTTTTCGGGCACCAACTGGTGCACGTAAAAACCACTGCTCATTTGTACCAGGTGCATGCACGTATTTTACAGGTTCACGGTAAAATGGATGGCCAGGGTTTCACTTGGACCTTTGTTCATGAAACATTTGTAGGTGGTTACCGGACATCTATCTGGAAATATTGCGTTAGCGTATATCCTTAGTTTTTCATTTCTCGTGTTTGTATGTCCTCCCCTGTCCTCGTCTTCGTCTGTCTCTCGTTAAACTCTAAATATTCTAGTTTAAGTTCGCAATCTTGCTTTAATGATATGTCTCCCCAGGTCATATTTCTGTGTTCTTTTCCCCCTTGTTACACCCCAAAGTGCTAAGTATTATTAAACCATAGAGTGATCAGCAAACTTGACGTGTGCTGGGGTCAAAAACCGAGTATTCATACAGTCTTATTTAATGTCATCATCAGTTAAGGCATCAGCAGTTTGGGGTTTGTTTCTTTTTCATTTCTTCTTCAGATCTTTCTGTTTACTTTATACATCCTCTCTTGCTTGATAAAATTAAGGGCCATAAACCAAGCTGTAATTGTATCTGTTTCGTCTGAGATGTCGTTCAAAACTTCCCATCATACCTATAATAAATAATAATTAATTATAAAAAGCCTTATACCTAAGGTTACAAATCTCTCTCTCTCTCTCTCTCTCTTGTTTAATCATTTGTCATCCGCGATAGGGAGCGCCTAAGTCACGTTCTTTAATTTATAAGGTAATTTACCTTTTAACTATAAATAAATTCTTGTTCATTACATAATATATTTGGGTAATTAGTTATTCTTTTTTGAACTCATTCAAGAGTTCATTTCTGTTTTCATAAACTAAAACTATATCATTAAGGCTATGCATCATTTAATTTGCTTAATAAATTATTCTTTCTATTCAATTGTGTGTTATCAGTCAATATGTAGGCCCGTTTTTACCTTTCAATTTTGTTGGTTGGTATTCACTTCCATCATTCTGACGAATTGAATGACAAATTATTGAGAGATTGATGGTCAGGGTAGGTGCCAGCATGTATAGGGCGTGTCTCTCATTGTTTGTCGCAAGATATTCTTCTAGTAGTTTTATATCTCCAAATGCGTTTGGTACTCACGTTTATAAAACTAAATTTGTGACAACTTCTTTGTCCACTTCTGTAAATATGCTGTCCTTGACCCTTTCAGTGTTTTTTATTTCCACTCCGGACTTTGTTATTTTCTCCGACGAAAGTTGGTTCTGTTTCAGAGACACATTTATTTCATTTATCTCCCAGTCATCAAAAATGAAGGAAAGATCCCCAGACTTCTGCTTTGGTGACTTTTTTGAAATTACTAGTTCATGTCAAGCATAATTTGTGAAACTTCCATCGTCCAAAAAGCGTACTGTATTCATGGAATAGGTAGTACCCAGTGGGTGTTAAACATTTACGATTTTTGTACTCCTACTTTGAAGAGTCAAGATGTTTCCCAGCTTGTAGTCCATTTCATTTTTGTCTTATCATTATCATTTTCTTTCTAAAACTTCTTTTTGTAAGTTATTGTTTTCTCCTCCAAAATTTATTTTGCAAAACAGATAGATTCCTCTACTGCTTCGGTGAGAAATATGCATATACAGTACGTATAAATGGCATTTTAATACATAAACCTGGATCTTGAAGATAACTATATCTCTTTTGATAACTATATCAGAACCTTATGAAAATAGAAATAGCATATTTTATTAATAATTTTATTATTTTAATATACCTTGAGATAATATTGAACACTTCAATATTCAATCAGAACTCAGTTTATATAATACAACTTATAATCTGCATAATACTTACAATAATATAAACAGATAGGATTTCTATATATAATTAATCATAATATATTGAAGATTTATTTTGTTATACCTGATTTTTTAAATTAATTAGCAATCTTATATTTATCATATTAGTTGGTAAATTCACTAAGTTATTCTGTATTGGATCAATATAAATATATTCTCAAATAATTGTATAAAGGGAAGTAATTCAAACACCATTCTTAACATACTTAAAAGATCAGGACACACACACACACACACACACACACACACACACACACACATGTATATCGTGTCGTATAGAGTTTTGCAGTTTAGACAATTTGGATATAACGTGTTAAGACGGCGAATCCTGTAGGTTTCTTTTTTTACAGACGTTTCGTCTAAGAATCAGCTATATCAATATATTGTAATGAAAAATCTTGCAAAGAATGGGAACTGTCTTTAAAATGTACGCCAACATGAGATGAAAAAAGTTGATCGATAGTATAGTTTATGTCTAACTATGATGGTTCATGCGTTTATGTTTTTGTTGACTGGTTTGTCCAATATATCGGATGTGACATGTTTTGCACGTGATGAAATAAATAACATTTGACGTTCTACGTTTAGTAGGAGAACATATTTTAAATGTTTCTTTCGTATTATTACTACTGAAAGAGTAATTTTAATGAAAGAAAAGTGCGAACATCTATGTCTTTTGCGTGTTGTTCATGATCCCTTTTTATTTTTTATCCAGTGTATAATTAATTAGGAAATCTTTAAGATTGTTAGTATATATATATATATATATATATATATATATATATATATATATATATATATATATATATCTTAACTTTCTTGAATATACAGTAGAAACTTTTGATGTTAATGCATGATTCCTAAATAAACAGTGTGGCATTTTGGCGTTAATTTAAGTTTCATACAGATCCAATATAATATTTTGGTGTTAATTTCAGTTTCCTAAAGAATAGGAAGAATATAGTTAGCTCAATAAGGTACAAGCGTGGAATCCAGAAGCGGTAGTAGCTGATGGGTTTATTCAATCACTATGTACTGTTTCATATGACAGTTCTCCATAAAATATCAATGCAAATTAAACTAAAATGACACAAGCAAGTCGAATGATGAGGTAATATATACATCAAACGGTGTTTCAGTGCTAACAAGCCAGGTGTGATAGCACAGAGAGTGGATAATCGTTCGCGCGGCTCATATGAGCTTTCTTTCAAAAACACTGAACATGGATATTTGTTGTTGCCTACTCTTTAGATTCACTAACTGTCTTTTTACCAGAGTTGAATATCAATATATGCCAAATTTAAAAAATCGGGTAATTCAGACATTATAGGCCTTATTTCTTTTTAGTTTCAGTAATATTCGTCTAGATTTTAGCTTACCTGAACAGAACGGAAGTATTGTGGAAATCCAGCCTACTAATTCTCTGCTGCCTGTTGTCATGGATTACACCATTAGTGTGTCAAAGTAGGTAACAGTGACTTATTTATTGTGGTTTTAAAAATTACATAAATAGAGCTTTCGAGTTCAGGATCATCAGTTAAATTGCACTGGCAAAACCATTTATGGACATGCACAAAATGTAAGCGTCAAAAACGAATATATATATATATATATATATATATATATATATATATATATATATATATATATATATATATATATATATATATATATATAATTGATGTACTGTCGGATTACTTACATTTACGAACTCGTTTCAAGTTATCGTATGCTCAATCGCCGTTCATGATTATTATAAACAATTATTTATGATATCTTATTTGGTACTAACACTTACTCCCTACGTTTACATTAGTACTCTGAACTAAAGGATTACCAGCATATAATTCAGCTTGTTAGGTGTCAAGTTTTGACACCTCCATTTGGAAAGAGAAAGTTCATTTATGTCAACCAGCTAGGTGATAAAGCATTATGTAATTCGTTTGTTTTGAAATGCTGTTATTTTGTTAGTATGATATTAGCGATAAGAAAGATGTCTGTTTGGATCTAGATAATTATTGTGATATGTAATAAGTTAACATGAAGATTGTAATTTATTAATATTTTGCAAACATTATTGTTTACAGAAAATCTATATTTAATGGTATTTGCGGGTTAAACCAATACAATCCTACATTTAGTGTATGCTGAAGCGGAGTGGTTCAGTCAAAATAAGGGTTACAACCTTCTTGCTGTGGAACACAAGGATATGATGCAAAATTCCACATGTGCTGCTCGGTAACTATCCAGCCTCTTTCAGGATTGCAACCATCGTGCTGCGGAACAAAAGGATATGACGCAAAGTTCTACATGTGTTGCTCGGGAACTATCCAACCACTTTCAGGATTACAACCTTCTTGTTGTGGAACAATATGATATGATGCTTCTTTCAGAAAATGCTGTAATGGTAGATTGTGCAAAGTGGCACTACCAAAGCAGGTTTTTATGTTCGTTTTCTTCTGCTAACGAAATGTAATAATAAACACCATCTTTCGATAAAGTTACTTAACATGACTAAAGAAACCGACATCTTTTTAATTGGCACCCATTATTTAAAAATGAGAATAAGTTTTTCGCACTTGAAAATCACACATTTTATATTCTAGAGAAAGAGAATGAGAAATTCTGGCACATTAATTATACTGCTATAAATTACATTCGATGCTATTATGCGTCACAGCCAAGATAACCCTCTGATTGATGTGTTAAAATGAAGTGCAGGTGGTGTCTTCAGTATAAATGTACAAACGGATTTAAGAAAGGAAAAGACAGTTGAGTTGGATGTCGACCATATACAAACTTTGCAAACGCAATGCGAAGCAAAAAGTATGACTACAAGCCAAAGTGATATTATGTTACAGAGAATTTGGAAAGTAAACGTTTTCTCAATATGGTCACATCAAAAACCAAAATATTGAAATTGATGACAATAAAATAATACCTTCTGAAATTGACCGCAGTAATCAATGTTGCATAATAAATCAATGGATCAGGTAAAAAAGATTTTATAATCCAAATCAATAATAGTCAATATTGAGTAATGGAGCACAATACAATTCACAACACTATTTAGCATCTCTGCCCGGACAAACTATTGAATGATACGTGACGCATGAGTGAGTTGCTAGAGTTGTAGAGTTGTCCACAAAGATATGATTGCGGACGATAGGTCGAGATATAATGTTATAATCAAATTATGGGAAACTTCAGCAGCATGAACTCACTTGTCTGAAGAACTTCATTTAGTTATTTCGCTTTACGAGAGAGAGAGAGAGAGAATATATTTGAAATTTTAGTTATTATGCTACAAGCTGCAACTATAGTTCATGTCTTAGTGTTTGCTCCTAACATGCATGAAAATTAGGTCTGTTTACGTTCTGAATATAAACGTTATGCATCTAATCACTAACAACTTTGCAATTTTTTTAAGTTAATAAAAACAATCCTTGTCTAAGTAGCTATGAATACCCCGTAGAATAGGGATAATCAATTCGTAGTTTCATATTCATTCAAACAGATACAGCAAGACGAAAACAGGGGGATCATATATTTGGAAGAGAAGACTTGAAACAGTTGCAAGTACTATAAGCTAATAATAGTATATGAATTGTATTTGCATTTTGTTGTATTTAGTATAAACAACATGTGATACAATCAATAAAAACCAAACAGGACTCTTTCGTGAAAAGAAACAATGAGTAGAAATATGTATGATGTTCTTTATGGACTCAATTGTATTCTATCATTATTATTCTTTCGCGTACATTTCCATTTCCATTTCCATGCTAGCTGATTAGTTGTTCGTGTTTGGGTGGGAGATGCCTTTTTCTCCATGCATTACGAATTAGCTAGTTGGTGCTGGGCTTCGAAACATTCATTGATGCGGGGATATGACAAGGTTTTGCATTCTTTGCCAATCATGATCCAAATGTCACATATCGTCAAGTTCATTTCTGATCCTCTAGATGGTTAGAAATCTCTTTCATCATTCATTCGGAATCCAATCTCAACATCTTTTTGATGCATTCAGGGTATAAAGAACACTTCTTTACGTTCATATGCATGACCACACTTGTTTGGCTAGTCCTCTTTGAATGAGTAGTTATAATAATAATAATAATATACACTTTCTTAATAGAGGTGACTCATTTGAGGCTCTCTTAAGTAAAACCTGAACAATCTGAATCATACAAAATATACATTACAGAGAGATAAAAATTGGGGAATCGCAAATTTGGAACAGAAAAATGGATATATAAGTATAAAAATCTTATCCTGCTGTATTTACATTTTTGTAGTTGTATTGTCTTCGGTAAAAGCAACTTCTTAGAAACAACAACTCCCCACCCCAACAAAAAAAACACATAACTCTCTTGTGAATAGAATCCACGACTCCAAATACAAAACATCATAGCAGGTTCATGAAAGGGAGTGATAACAGATTCTTTCAACCTAAAAATAACAACAAAATAACTAAACAAATTAGGAGGAGATAGTTCAAAATACATTGTGTGCATACTACTACTACTACTACCAATACTGCTACTACTACTACTACTACTACTACTACTAATAATAATAATAATAATAACGATTATTAGAGCGCTTGACAGTTTGTTCATCTGTAACTTATTACACCACATCTGGGACTTGATGTCAGAGACGCACGTCACCATGATTTGGATGGTGGATGCAAGTTCGTTTAGAGATCTAGATTTGTAAAGTTCTTTCTCATCAGCATATACCTGAAGGGACATAGAACGGCTATTAAGAACACTTAATTGTGGCTGTTTGTATATAATAAAGATACCAAAAATATAAAAAAGTAAAAAATAGTAGAAACATTGGGATGCCGCAGCGAGTTTCGAACACGTAACCTGTTGTTTGGTATCCAAAACATGCACAAAGAAAGACAAATGTAGATGTTCATATATAAGACATCGTGTTTTTATTGACTCAGTTTTATTCTGGAATTAATTCGTATATTTCCATGTGAACCGAATTGTGGAGCTGGGTTCGGGTTCCTTAGCTGCATGTGTTACGATATACCCAATTGGTTCTTGGGCTTTGACACCTTCTTTTATAGGTCATATTACAAGCTCTCCATGTTCATTATTACAAGACATGCATCAAGTGGAATATAATGGAAATAACAGAGTGGGTAGGGGATGGGTGGTGGTGGCCGAATTCTACAACTCTTAGGAAGGTTCCATTTTTTAAATCAACGCTTCTATGAAAATGACATACCGGGTCCTGAAAGATAAACCGAGGCCTCTAACATGCCAGTTACCTCCGCCGCTGTTTTACACACTGGTGTTTTACACAAAGACCTTTGGTGTACAATTGTTATGTGTCCTCGTTCACCGACCCGAGGCATCTATGTTGGTCCTCGCCCCCCCCCCCCCCCATCAGCTTTGTGTGTGAGTGTATGTAGTTAATGTTAAGGTAAGGTTAGTAATTAAATCATTATTATATCATTAGTAATGAGAGATTATGCGCTAACTGTGGAATCTCTTACCTCTGCCTCGCACAACGTACAAGAGAATTCAGTGTGATAAAGGTCTAAGACAGCAGGGTATTCTTTGTTAAAGCTTTCTATGTCCAATTTGGATTTACTTGATGCTGCTTGGCGATTAAACATAGAAAAAGTCAGAAGTGTTTTTAGGCGTGATCGATTACCAAAACAACCAAATATCATCGAAACCGGTAGCATTAAGCTCGTTGGAAGTTCTGGTTCCGGCACTTTTACATTATATATGCAGATCTGCTAGCAATCAGACATCAGTCTGGTGTTCAAAATTATCAACACAGACATTAACAGGTCCACCTATATGCGATACAAGTGAGTTTGCTGTACTTAACGTTGTGTCAAGGTCATCAGCATTGCCGCATAAAGTCGCACATGAATTCACAAGTGGTCGTTTTGAACGGGCTAATAGTTTACAATGGAAGATGTTTATGGACATCTGCAAAAGGCAAGCCCCAGGGTGAGATTGTTTTATCAAAATATGGAACACGAGATGAACTTGCAGATCGTTTGTGTCTCTCCGATGTTGAAACAAATTAGGTTGTAATTTTTCCGTATCAGCAAGGACGGTTAATGACGAGCAATGACCCGTTGACGGATATTATTCTGCGCGTTTCAGGCGGAACCGAAGATAACCGAGTGGTGTTTACTAAATCCGGTCAAATTACAAGCTCGGAGGAATCAATTCTAACAATCATTGGAGAGATTACTGGACGTATTAGAAGAATTAGAGATATAGTGTATGGTGATCGCAACATGTTCAAAAGTACTAATGTGAGAACAGAAATCAGACGATGATGTGGCAACAACAATATACGTGGACAACAAGACGACACAATCAGAACTGCGATCAGCAAGTATGCACCTAAAGCCGGTGATACAATGAAGGGCAGTCTCAGCATAAGCGGGAATATCATCGGTAAATTCAGAGAATCAGAATCAAACGATGACGCTACAACGAAGAAATACGTGGACAACACCAACATCCCAACGAAGAGGAAATATTCGTAGTGTAACCCGAAGTAAAAACAAGGCTCGGTCGTCTTGTACTATCGGTGTTTTGAATTCGTTGCCCAAGCAATGACGATAATCGGAACATAAACATCCACATACATAACAGCACCAGTAATAGCAAATGCTATTGCCGTTACAGTAGGTGCGGCTGTATTCTTAATATCATCGTAATCAAGCTACCCACGTGTGTGGCTGATAAACTTGTTATTAGCTACAACTACTGCACACTCTATATTATCATCTCTGATATCATCTGGGCTCAACGACGGAAATCAGGAATTCGCAGATATGATTAAGACTGACTATGAATCAACCGTAAATCTACCAAAATTAGAATCGCCTTGATTTAGATCAAGGGTAAATGATAATGACACTACTATGACAAATTTTCGCTAATACAACACACAAGCAACAACTAAGATGATATCAGCAACCTCAACCAATCCAGAGTTTGACATTAGCTTTCATAGTGCAATTCCAGCCAGAGAAATAGCGCTAGAACAATGAAGAGTATATTACAGCTGGCTAAATATCAATTCAAAATCATATGGGGGTTTGCAAGCAAACATCTCACTAGTATTTGCATATAAAAACAAACCTGACGGAACATCAAACTGTTCTGTAGTGAGCAATTCTATGGGCAGTTATCAGCTTGGACAAATCAACGACAAATTTAAACGCATAACTGTACGCGAGCCAACGTTATCTGCCGCATTAGTAATATCAGCGGAAACTTACGTCGTCGATTTTTACCATGGTCGATCAGGCAAGTACTTGGATGGCCACTAGAAATTCAAGTTGAATTATGACATCCAGAACGACCTGATTTTAACGGAGACAAACTAGCATTTATAAACGAACCTGATTACAGAAATGGTCCACACAGGTGTCAACAGTAGAACTTTCAACGTTGATGGTAAGAATTATATTCTGTGCTGGTTTTATGATGTGCTTTTCAATGAAAAACGCCTTAAAGAGCGAACTGAGAAGGAAAGTTCCAATATAGAGCAAGCTACAAAATGACACAAGAATACACGCGTGCAAGCAGCAAAGACTCACCAGTACGTATATGAGTTTCCTAATGTGATGAAGACAGTAATTCTTCATGATATTGGAGTTAGATGGACATACCCTTATCTGCCCTATCCCGATGACGCATCCAGGGTTCAGTTCGTCAGTCATTTTTAAGATTACAGAGGCAGATCTGCCTATCGTTCAGAGTACACTGGCTTAAAACTGATGATATGCAAAAAGACTTCAATTGTCAATGAATGACTTCCCCAAATCGTCGAGACATGGAAAAATATCACATTCTCCAAGTATTCTCAAACATAATAACGCCCCAAATAATGGTGGTCGTCATGTATCCATGAACCTCGTATGTGATGATGTTGATGGTAAGTATCAAGTAGATCTTGAAAAATCCAGAAAGGCACAGCAGGGGGATATCCTTGATTCCTTCACCCCTGAAGTGCAACGTGGACATTTGATTGTGTTAGTACCTGTTAATCCAGCTTATTTACGATGTCATAATCCGCTGCTGTTACAGATACATTTTAGACTTACTGACCCATTCGGACATCTGCTTGATTTGAGGGAAGAAAAATAAAGAATACGTTTGTTTGTACGCAATTCTATCGCAACGTTATAAGATCGTGTAGGGCTCTACTCTCTTCCCCTTGACTTTGTCCCCCCCCCCAAAAAAAAAGTAAAAAATAAAAAAATCCGTCTTGATTTAGATCAAGGGAAACGGTCCTTCATAGAGCTCTTGACTCTTTCAAGGACATTTCATGTTCTGCCCAGTAAACGAAATATTTGTTTTTTCTATCCCCTTGATGAAATCATGAACCATTACAAAATATGTCAATGAAACGCGCTTTATTATCAACAAGCAGAGGTAGGTAAGACACATTCCATTACCTGTTAATGAAATGCGCGTTCTGTTATTAGCGGCATTTCAATACCTCCTAATAAAATCAGAAATCAGTGTCATAACTTTCACTTTGACAATCTGATTTTTACGCAGCCCCTTAAGTGACATAGATGCACATATTTTTTATTTCGTTTAATCGAAATATATTTCGTTATTTCGAAACACTATTTCGTTATTTCGAAATACTATTTCGTTTAAACGAAATACTATTTCGTTATTTCGAAATGCTATTTCGTTATTTCGAAATACTATTTCATTATTTCGAAATGTTATTTCGTTTAAACGAAATACTATTTCGTTATTTCGAAATCCTATTTCGTTATTTCGAAATATTATTTCGTTATTTCGAAATACTATTTCGTTTAAACGAAATACTATTTCGTTATTTCGAAATACTATTTCGTTTAATCGAAATTCTATTTCGTTATTTCGAAATTCTATTTCGTTAAAACGAAATATTATTTCGTTATTTCGAAATAGTATTTCGTCATTTCCAAATATTTCGGATTATTTTCGAGATAACAGCATTTCACTGATATTTAGGCGTTTGGTATTGCTTTAATTGTGAAAATGGATAAGGACCGTTTGGTTCTGATAAAAGTTTATTTTCACTTGCGTTTAAAGTATAAGGAGATTGTGTTGATTCTGAAAGAAAGACATGGATATAATCTCAGCATTAGACAGATGATTCGTATTTTGCATGTTCTTGGTCTTTACCGGTATAAAAATCCCACTGATATGATGACTGTTGCCAAATTCATAATGAATGAACAGCGGTTCTCCGGTACCATGCACGGTTATAGGTGGATGTATCATAAGCTGAAATGCAGAGGTATACGGGCAAGAAAGGAAGAAGTTCGCCTTTTGATGAGAGTTATAGATCCTGAAAATGTTGACCTCCGCCAATCACATCGACTTCATAGGCGTATGTACCTATCAAAAGGTTCTAATTACATCTGGCATATGGACTCCTATGACAAGTTGCGCCCCAATGGTATTTGCATCAATGGTTGTATTGATGGGTTTTCACGGAAAATGATATGGTTAAATGCATATTGCACATGTAGTAACCCTCGCGTTATCAGGGGTTACTATCTCGAAGCTGTGAAAGCCTTCGGTGGTTGTCCCCTTATACTTCGAGCTGGCAGGGGCACATAAAATGGATATGTTTGTGAATTCCAACGTCTCTTTCGCCGGCATGGAAATGATTCATTATAAGGTGATCGCAGTTTCATGTACGGACGCAGCACAAATAACCAAAGAATTGAAAGCTGCTGGGGCTTTTTGCGCAGGGAATGTGTAGAGTTCTGGTTGTCACTCTTCGACCAAATAAAAGCTGAGGGTAAATTTGACGGCGGATATCTGGACAAGAATCTTGTACTATTTTGTTTTCTTGGTATGATACAGGTATGGACAGTATAGCTCTGTCTCTGTATGTTTGTCTTTCTCTCTCAAACACACACACACACACACACACACACACACACACACACACACACAAACGCACACGAATATATATTAAATATGCATAATTCATCGTAAGGAAACACAAGTGCTGATTACAGATTACAATGTTCAAAGAGCAAATACTATACAATAGAATTATCACATAACGCTCCCTTGAGGAATTTTAATGCAGATTGGGAATATTTGTTTCAAAGTCTTACCGGTATTATAGATTCCGAACCATTATGTTCCCTATACTAGCTGATGTCACTGATAATAATCACTCTTACATGTTAGAGTTGCGATTTGATACATCAGTTGTATATTGAACAAAGCTATGTTACCAAATAATATATATTTACAGTGTTTCGTTATGCCTCATAAAGGTCATATGTTCACAGGAAGAAATTCTTTCTCAGCCTTTCTTTTCTTTTCATCCCTATTATCAAGTATTTCGTGTGTGAACATTTTTTCTTGTCTTTTATTTCCAGGATGAATTAGACTCAGTAGCCGAAATGTGGGATTCCCATGCGATTCGACCATCCAAAAACTTAACTGTTCCAAGTGGTATTCCAAACATCATGTTTTCAGTTCTAGAGTTGTATGAGACGGAGAACTACATGTGTCTGACAGATGAGGAAGAATTCCAGTTATGTCAGAATAATGCATGGTACCGTGATGGAATGGCTTCTGACGAAGATGTGTACAAGTGTACAATATATATATATATATATATATATATATATATATATATATATATATATATATATATATATATATATATATATATATATATATATATAATGGCTGAGCAAAGTTTACACATGGCAAAGGATGCATATGAAGCTCTTGATCTATATTTAGAGTTGCGGCAACATATTAATGACATACTGTAAAGGGCATCCTCCTAATAATATATGTACAGTCATTTTATGCGCTTGGTTAATGATCATATTTCTGTTCCAGATGAAATGATCTGAGACCAATATTTAGAAATAAGAGGATATGATATTGAATGGAACATTGCCATTTGCTTTTATTATCAGAAAAATATAAATCTCGCACTTAAATCGCTTGACAAATACATACAAAACTAAGTTCCTCGGTCATTCAAGTTCATTTACATAGCGAGCATCTATTTTAATTGGTATCACGTGTGTTTTTGTCTCTTGATGTCGCAAATTTGACGACATAATTAATCTCTATGATCCGCCAGTGTTATTAAAACAACGATATCTGACTGTAGTTAAACAAGTGTAAACAGTTTCTTGACTATATTCATTGTGCATCCTTTCCTTCTCTCCAGCCACACGAATAAATATTTTAATTAGTATTGGGTTCAATTTAAATTTATTCAATAAGTTTCATAGTAAACATGGAACCAATGCTGTACTTGTAGTTATGCACAAAGCATTTTAATCTCTGTAGCCTTCCCCCATCCCTCCTCAAATTAAAAAAAATATTTTAAACAATTTTGATTCCCATCATTTTGTACAAAACTAGGGTCAGTATTAGTCTGAGCTTTTCTTAATCTTGGTTCACCGTTTTTCTTAGAACTGAGAAAGGTGTGTTTATCTCAATTCTTACGACCTGCTGAAACATAAATGTTTGCATTTCTTGATTAACAATAGCGCCAAATGAGAAGGGAAATATCTGCAACGGAGTAAGTGACCAGCAATACACTTATATCTTATACAAATTAGGGTTCAAGAAAGAAAAGTATCTGCTAAGAAAACGGAGAACTGTTGCTTGTAATTTAAATTGGTTCTATTTATTATGACT
Source organism: Sinohyriopsis cumingii (assembly GCA_028554795.2). Classification (NCBI taxonomy): domain Eukaryota; kingdom Metazoa; phylum Mollusca; class Bivalvia; order Unionida; family Unionidae; genus Sinohyriopsis; species Sinohyriopsis cumingii. Next base: position 126,203,694 of record CM068838.1, read on the forward strand.
TGCTGAACTAGCAATGTTTACTTCCATAGGCCTATCTACTGTGGTGACATGAAGTGCAAATCTGGGAATTGTATCCCTCAGAAAAGATCACAAGGAATATATCCAGCATCAATTTAATATGTTTCAAACAATTTCTGAATTCAAATAATAAGCTCATATCGGATTTTACAGCAGGCAGTGGAAGCGCGAGGGTTTTAGGCGCCCGGGGGCATTATTGTCTGGTGGATCCCCTACTGTCGCTACCGATCCTCCCAGGGGCAATATTATTTAGTGGCAGCCCCCTCCCTTGTCTCTCAGAATAGTTTTATGTCAGTTGCCAACCTCCCTACCCCTCCTTTTCTTATGAAGAATTGCTCCCGTTTCACAAAAGTGAGGTGAAATACTACGAAAATCTCAGCTGAAAAAAAGATCCCGACAGCCACCCTCCTCTCGCGCTGTTGTTAACTGTAGAAATCATTGGATTGACCAGATTACCTAAACATTGCATTAAACACCGCATACAAACATTTAATACCTAATGTTATTAACCGTGTGCATATGTGTGAAATAACATGTCACATAACGCGCAATGTAAAAAATAATTGTTGTCAAGCATTTATCTAACTTTCAGCGTCATTTTCATCCATATAATACTAAAAAAAATCTGACGTCAACCTTAAGCTGACAGTACAATATAAAAAGAAATTAGTTGGAGTTTAGGATTGTAAATAGCTCAGTTTGAATAAGAATGGAATAATGGAACATAGCAAATAAGCGTCGATCTGTATATACAAACATATATACATTCTTATAAATTTGTCCACTAGGATTTGCTTTTCTTTGGCAAGCGTTGGTAGATAGTAAGACAAATGTACATGTTTATGCGCGGTAGCCGGAATGGAGATGGTTGAAAATCAATCATGTTTTTAGTTAGTACCGTTTCATGTGCTTAAAATTAATACAGCAAACATTATATTTGTGTTAGCAGAGGAGACAATGCGATCCCTGAAAAATTCTACCAAAGCTTTTGCATCTTTTCTTTCTTTTGCGCCCCCCCCCCCATGATTATTTCATTCTGTCACTACCAAAATGTATTTACTTTGTTCATCTCTTAAATGGTGGCGTAGTGGTTAGAGCGTCCGCCTCGGATGCGGAAGGTCGCGGGTTCGAACACGGGTCGAGTCATACCAAAGACTTATAAAAATGCTTTTAACGGCTGCCTCGCTAGGCGCTCAGCATTAAAAGGTTAGTGTTAGGAATGGTCAGCCTAGTGTCAGGAAAGTGTGACTGGGTGGGACATCATGCTACATGTCTGCGGCATGATGCCCCAGTGCTAGACATCACAATAAACTACCACACTGCAGACATCGTAGCGGAAAGACTGAAAAATTGTTAAACCTACGTTAAAAATCCAAATCACATACACACATCTTTTAAATGACCCTTTTGAAATAAATATCAAACAGTTCTAAAGTTAAAACAAAAGAAATAGATAACTTATCCTGGTTAAATGTTTTAGAAATGATTGTGGCTGTAGAACTCGAATTATAAAGACTGAACAAATGACACTGAAGACATTTGGAGTACATTTGTTTTTACAGGCGTGCGCTCTTTTACGGTAAGTAAACTGACACTGCAACTTCTGGACCGCTAAGAAAACGTAGTACACATCTTGCATTTCCCAGTAGAAATCCAGTGGGTGCGTGCATATAGCTAAGTATTAAATTCCTTTTGCCAAAGCGAATGGATTTTCATGCAACGTCAGGCCCTTATATTCGACCTTCTTTCATCTTTCTTGTTTCGGGGGGGGGGGGGGCGAGGCAGGTGAGCGCATGGCCGTGTGGGTTTGGACACTGATGATAGTTGCCGTTACTCGAGGCATGTGTATGATTCATGCCGATATCATAATTGCCAAACGGTCACACCCATTAATCCAAATGAAATACATAAAATTTTCTCTTTCGAAACTTTGTCACAAAATCAATAGAAATAAGCACACAAACATGTAGCTGAACTAATCAAATTCGTTTTAATTCTTAATTCTAATATGAAAACCGTAATACAGTAATTGATATTACCCTTTTTTTTAGAGGCCACCGAGAAAAGGATTTCTCCTTCAAGAATGGATTTGTTCCATGTCATATGGTAGATATACAAAGAACACTAAGAACGCCTTGACACGGAGCTGCAAGTGATAGCTTCTAGAATTCTTATTTTAAAGGAAGGACAGACTGCAGAAAGGACAAAAAGGTCTCATACAAAAGACACAGTGCACCAAGATAAGCAGCTCAAAGTATTTTAAAAATTTAAGAAAACAAACTTTTCAAAATATGAACACATCAACCAGGAACTAATAAATTCTGACTAGAAGCTTCTTTCCTAGCCACGTGGCAAGATAAAGCAATTTAAGCGAGTTGAGGCTCAAACACTTTGGAATGAAGGTCATAAATAACCCTCATCCATTCTATTGCACAGTATGCATTTGCCATTATTTATATGGAGGGGCTGATCAGACATTTTGTTTGGATTGAGAAGAATGGAGGTAGACTTTGGGCTTGCATTACCACCCATATCGCGCATGCCTGAAATTTCGGCAAGATACATACAATCTATCATTGCTTCAGGACACAGTGACTTTAATCCCAAGTCTTTGTCCATCATTTTATCAAGGTTATCTCCTTCGTCACAGGATAGACTTTCTGAAGGTTATTAAAAGTATCTTTTAAGATATTCATCTGCACACAGTCAAGGCAATAATAACCTTGAACCACTTCATTCCACAGCTGATACATGTTGTTTTTTTATCCTAAGAGAATGTGAAATTTAGTGCATTATATGCAAACATGTCGGTTCATATAAGTTTTCAAAATTTTCGCCATACGTTCTATCACCCAAGAAGTAGTAACATATGATTTTCTTATCAAACATCGTTTTTATTGGGAGGGGTCCCAGAATTAAGTTTTACCAAGGAGACCGAGAGCCAGAACTTCTTACTAAACCACTGTTTAAACTAAAATAATCACCAATTAAATAGGTGGCCCCTGCAAAGAAAATAAAGGAAATAATGTGGCTTTGAAATGTTGGCTCCTGTAACTGGACATAAAAGAATAATAAATATCCTTTTCTACAATATCAATTTTTGCTGTTGTTTTTGGGTTTAACAACATTTCTCAGCGTAAGATAGGCTATATACGGCTGCCAGTAAAACTGGTGGAGGAAGAACCCGGGGAAAACACTGGTAAGAACCATATATGATTCCAATGAACGAAATACTATTTCGAAATAACGAAATACTATTTCGAAATAACGAAATAGTATTTCGTTTAAACGAAATAGCATTTCGAAATAACGAAATACTATTTCGAAATAGCGAAATAGTATTTCGTTTAAACGAAATAGTGTTTCGAAATAACGAAATAATATTTCGAAAGAACGAAATAGTATTTCGTTTAAACGAAATATATTTCGATTAAACGAAATGAAATATATGTGCATCCATGTCACTTAAGGGGCTCCGTAGATTTTGAACCCCACGCTTGTGAAGGGGGCTGATTACAGTAAATCGTTTCATGCATATCATTACTGCGATCCGACTGTTTACAATCATCCATCATTAATGAACCTGTAGTCTTTTGTGTTTCACATTCCTTAGACAGATCTGACCTGATTCATTTCATTGCAGATGCAAGCTTGACAAAATCATTGATTTGCAAATCATCATTGCTAGCACAAGATAATCCCGTAACATTCTGAAGCAATTTAATGAGCCATTATTCTGAAATCAGCACACACCATATAGTTTACATGTTGGGAAGGTGTACACAAAGTTTTAGTAATCAGTAATTTTTGTTACTGAACTTTGAGTTTAGAGCTGGAGACCCCACTTAAATGCATTTATTGCAACCATTGACACATTTGCCAGTCATATGATTCGAAATACAAAGTGCGTAGCGCTAACCGCTTGGCTACCGAACTTTCTTATTATTATATTTAGAAATTATTATGAAGTTACCCAGCGTAATTGGAATATAATGAATCAAAATACAGTCAAACACATTCGACACATCTCTGGTCTTTTTTTCTATGAGTTTAAACGCCTTTTAATGACAAAATATTAAGTGAATCGGAAGCATTCGACACCAATGGGTGCATAATAAAATATAATTTGGGCACGTGGCCAAAATTATGACAAGCACGGCCATCATTATCCATGATCCTTTGACTCTGTCAGGGCTAAGGACTAGGACCCACGTATAAGACACACATACACACACGTGATATGCGAAAATGCGTTAAAATCGACGGTAGTAAATATAGACATTTATAACGTCTCAAACCACTAAGCCTACTACTGTTGGTGGTAATAATACTGACTGCGTTACATCTAAATATACGCTGTGAAGCCGATAGTCCACAGATCAATATTTCTTCTAACACAGATACAAGCGAGGCTATTACTGGACTGGAAATGTTTTAATCTTAAAAGAGTTATTCCCCTTGACCCGCTTTGATTAATAAGTCATACTGGGAGTGTTTTCCACGGTACTGAAATGATAAATTTTTTGTAGTTGTTGATTATGTCGCTTTGGAAATGTTTAGTCACATGATCTGCAAAACGACCTACCGAAACTCGGCAAATATCGAAGTGTTTGGTAGCTGCATATATCGATGGAAATAATTTTTCTTCGCCTGTGAGTTGATCCTTAGGTCAAACTGATCGGGATACGTCTCGTTTCATGCTTCACCTCGTACCAATATCAGGGTTTTGTAAATAATTATTGTTGCTTTTCCATCAATGTGATTGATAATGTTGCCGATAAGGATCACGTTATCGTAACACTCATACATACATTTGTACGAGATATACCTTTTTTCCTCAGCAGTGAACATAAGATAACAGGTATTAATAACAGAACCGGCCGTTATTTTAGTCGACAGTTTAGGATTACACCAACACGCGACTACTCATAATTCTTAATTGTGGGATGGGTTTTGAATTCATGGATGGTATTTCTTTGTTCCACTTGTATCCTATATATCTTTTGTCTACATTATTACCAAAAACTACATGGACTGCCATTTGATATCAAACAGATTACTCAGAAAATCTAGCGAGATAGTCTCCATCATATTTTATAGCAGATTCACAGGAATCATTTTGTATTTTCTACCTCCACATTCTACTTACAACTTCGTTCCCTCTGACCCCCTTGTTGCATTTCAAAAATGGCTTTGGTCCTAGACTTTCCGTTGTACACTCTGCAAATGATAGTGTTACATATATTTGATTTAATTTATATTTGCTTTGATTGTTTGTAAGTTTTATAATCTTTTAATTTTCTTTACATGTCAATTTAATTTAAATTTTCTTACTAGGAATTTAATATTTTCCAGAAAATTCAGTTCGAACTGAATTTTTCCTTAGATACTAATAATATGATCACTTTTTTCTATATTTGACTTAGTTTTTGGCCTAAATTGAGGGTCAAGTAAACAACTTTTTTCTATGGGAAAAAATGATTAGTTCTTATCAAGGACATACAGACGCTATGTGACATTTACATGTAAACATGATTCCGTCATCCTCTATTTTGCAATTAGGCATTTCCGAAATTGCTAAGTACTTAATATTAATAGTGATGTTTAGAGAGAGAGAGAGAGAGAGAGAGAGATCGGATTCCGGGCTTTTAAACACTTGATGTCACGTTGTTTCCCTCAGTTGTGACTAGTATTGAAATATTGAAGATTTTGAGTTTTGAGTTATAAGTTAATTTTTCTTCAGATTATTTTGACCTTGGAAGATTAATTCGTTTCTCTGGAAAAATTATTGTATTCATGCATAAATCTTGAAGAATGACTTTTCTTGAAAATTTAGTTTGTATTTCCAAGACCGGATGATTAATTATTATGTTTCTACAAGGAACTGTAGACGTCAACACAGTACAGGCTACATCATACGTCATCGCCTTCCATTTTGGACTCTTAGTCGGGACTCGAACATGGAATCATTAGAACATTTCAATATGAGGACTTCAACAATTGTATTCATGGAATATTCTTGTGTTTTTTTTTTTTTTACTTGATTCTGGAAAGCGTTCTCATATATTTTCATTTTACAGTATTTGTCGAAGGAAATAAAATCTTTGTTATATTTTTCAGTGCTTGCTGTTTACACTATTTTTTGTGTTACTGTTTATTCAAGCCTAAGCACGTAACAAAAGAATATCAACTGAAATCCGTACACGGAGTTGGAGATCCAATCATCAGCAATTTGCAGCTGTTTCTTGCTCATGAAGTCATTATATATTAATAAATTGAAGTTTAATTTAAAGATATATTTGCATTAATTATATGATGGAGGAGTTTACAAATTATTTGCTATCAAACCTTATCAAGCAAGATTCGATCTTGACAGATTAACCAAGCACACACCCTATCACGTATTAGTTTATGTAAATCTGGGATTGATTGACCATATCCGTATGGCTTGTCAACATTCAGAGTAAAACACGTTTTCATCGATGCTTACGATAGTGACCAACGAGCAAGAACAATCATTGATTATCTAGCCCTGGATGGTAGACAAATATATTTTATCGGAATAAAATGTATATTTTTCGTCAATGACAACGTTGATCCACACGTGGTTGGCGGCGACAATGATGTAACCTAGATTATCCATGATGAACGTTATCCTGTTCAATAATCACGAAACCGCCCGACTGATAGCATTCATGGTGTTACCGTGTTAGATAAAACATTAAGACTAGAAATGTTAACTAGCACTGACAAAACATACTAGGAGCAAGCATATCCTGTGACGACCATTGTATATGCGATATTATTGCACAATTTCCGATGCGACGCGGTACTAGCACAACTACTAGTGTTATCCTAGATTGTGTCGCCCAAAGAATTATAGAACATTTTTGAAAGCGTTATTAAGAAAGGGTCTTACAGATCTACAACGCGAAAAATAAACTCCTGGGGAAACGAAGTTAGATTAAGTGGATCCACGATAACGGCATCGCTGAGTTTGAAAAGAGCCAAAGATTTCCAATAGAAGTATGAACATATAAAGTTTTGTACACAGCTAAATCTGTAGGAAATTAAGATCCGTTAGTAATAATTTACAATAACACTCACGCATGGACGCCAATTATAAGGATATTTCCACGAGAAAAGTGGGTTTTATATGTTACCAGTTCTTGCAACCCTGATGAACGCATCAGTGGTGATAAATTTGAATATATTCATGAGATCCGAAAAACCGATCAAATGTCCGTGTGGTTGTTCCAGAGTGACGAGTTAGAAAGATTTGGCCAATTCGTGCTGCCGTGCGGTGATCTTAATCGTGCGGCATCTTTTTTTCCACAGATGACCAAGACTGCACTGAAATACACTAACAATGAGGAGGAAATATAAAAATTACTGTGAAAACTGTTTTAATGTTCCGTCTGTTGTTGCACATTTCGCTCAGAAGAAAAATTCATGGAGACCGATACGTGGATAATTTCTTGATGACGTTCAACGATCGTGTGTCGAGTATGGACATGGCGGGTTGTAGAATACGAAATATGATTTAAACGAAGTTATCTCAGGTGAAATAGTTGCATATTATCCAAGAGGTTTTCTTGAGATGGGTAAATGTAAGGAGTATTTTAAACTATTTGGACGTCCAATATATGAGATGACTAGCGTATCGATAAATGGCCCATTACCAGATTTCGATTTAACTGTATTTACGTGCATCAAGCAATTTTGAGTTTGCTTAGAATATCCGTCCTATTATTGTTGTTCAGTTTGGCCGTTATTTTAATAAAGCCGACGAATTGCTGTGCGAGGAATAAACTAGTTTGGGCTCCAACAGTGTTATTACGATATATGCTTTATGCAGAGATGCTGACATCGTTAACCGTAATTGAAGCAATGATCTCGTATCGCCCACAAAAGCAGGTTTGGGTACCAAAACCTGAGAGTGACAATGGCTACGATATATTGCTTGAAAAAGATTTGGATATAAAAATTATAGGTAAATGTATACAAGGAGCGTCATCTGATCATCGACGACGTTGCACACTACTGATCATCTAAGATGTTGAGCTTGATTTTATAATCACTGATACAATGAATAAAGGTACATTTGCAAATAAAGAAAATGTAAATCTTAGTAACTGGACTAAACAAGGTACAACTGTGTGTTATTATGACCATGATTCACCGCAGTACACCCATTTAAGATCTTCGCTGCTAGCATATGCTTCCATAAATAAAATATCAATGAAACATTTCATGATACCGCAGTTTGAGTCGCCACAGATTCATTTCAATTCAGTCAAGAAAACTGAGGATTGTTAGATGAACGTATATGTGAATTTTTGATGCGCCATGGGGTCGGTGGAGTGTAAAAAACGAAAAGATACTTGATTATTCCGATTTTGCAGATAATAAACCTGTTAAAATATATTACAAAAATAGTAAAATATGTATACCTACATCAGTACCATCGGCCAGACATAAAACTGTTTATCTTAATGGGCTAGCGGTTCTGGTAAAACTACACGTGCGATATAATTATTTCGGAACCATGGTTCAGAGGATTTATATATGGTAGTACTAACTCCGACGCGCTGGCTTGTCAGACAGAGGCAACAAGGAGGTGTTATATTTCATACTTTTTCGGAGGACGGGGGATGCGTGGACACCTGAACGAATGGGTGAGAACTATATTCATAAGATTATTATCTGGGATGAGATATTCACGGTATCCGTTGACGAGTTAATACTGTTTTGTGACTGGGTAGTGGCAGAAAATACTGCTGTTATCATATGTGATGATCATGGTCAACCACCAAATTTTGTCGGTGAATAACCACATCGCTGGTTTAAAGGTTTGGTAGATTATGATGAAGAAACACTCTATTGATTATTCAAGAATTCAAAATGTTAATCAGGCTGCAGTCGGATCACATCTAGTGCTTGATAATACGTGAGGTGATTCCAGAGACAACAAGGACGATTTTAGGAATGTATGGCACCCTAGCGATCTGATAGTAGCTTCTAGAACAATAGTTCGTGATTTGATTTAGTGACAATTATTCATGTTACATAAAGAAAATTTTCTACCTATTCCATTGTGTTATCTTCCAGCAGATACACGTAAACAAAATACTGATTTTGAGATTGCAGGACTCTTGTCAGAGAAACAAAACCTTGTATTGAATGATATCGTTTTAGTTCCGATTGATGTTGTGGAGAAAGCGTTAGGGGATGAGAAATCGTATCGAATGGTCAAAGTTAGTTTATCTAGTCAGAAGAATGTCTACGTTACGAAGGGTTATTATAGAATGCATAATGGAAACTAATCAAACTCAGGAAATCAACGGTCGGTCGTTTAAATGGTATGTGTTTCTTCGAGATTGCATTGATGGTTTTAATAGAAAGTCAACGTATTATTCCATTATAAAACTACCACACTTCGTAGTCCTGCAACCTTTGAAGAGATCTCTTGTCTCGGACCTTAAGGTTGGTGGATATTTCTGAGCATACTGATGTCCAGACAATAGCTCAGAAAATGTTGAATTGCGGTGTGCCATCGTCTGACTTTAACCTTATGCTGTTGATCAGCGATGGTACTACTCCATGAAATTCTTTGCCAGGCTCAACCTGTAGCAACTGTGGCTATCGAAGGCCACCAGACGGCCCTGGTCTGCGTTGATAAATTCGTTGAATTGCTAATGCAACTTCACGTTGCAGTCTTTGTTGATAATAGTTCTGCTTCTTTACACCTACATGCAATGTCAACGACAGTCAGCGCACATTTGTATGTGAGCGATTGACGTCATCAACTTGTAATAGTATAATGTGGTAAAAACAAAATATCTGCCTGATAATCTTCATCTGTAGTGCTGACATCAATATGTGCGTACTGAAGAACTTTAGGCTGTTGTAGATACATTTGCTCTATTGCCCGTGGTGCTAACCCATCTACAGCAACAGAACGTATGATACCTGCTGAATCAGCAAGTTTACTATTCGTTGCTCTACCTCTTAAAATACCCTATTGGGGTATAATAAATTGACTATATATGATAGTTATCTATTATTAATTTTATGTCCCTAGCACTAGTTTACTTTTCACTGCAGATCTAATAAAAAAAATTAGCATGCAATTCGCTTAGATTGTTTCACAGAATTTAGAGTGTCAATTAATGTCAAGTCTATAATATGTCGTTGTTGTAGATCTGGATGTTTATACCCAGGCGTCATGAACAACATACGCTTGATCTACCGCATTTATTGAATAAACTCCTCGTCTTGGTCGATCTTTCTCGTCAAGTCGAATATCAAGTCGGGTTCCACGACCACAATAATTAAACCAAGAAAGAAGTTTTCTCGCCAGGAAACCAAGCCATGGAGTTCCTGATAGTTTTCCCAGTTAAGCAGCAGTATCACCACCACGTTTTGCTTCTAAGATAATTTGTATTTTCTTGAACCACATTTCACACACTTGCCTGTATGTGCACTCTTTTTATTCCTCGTCGTTCTATTTTAATCCATAGGTATCAGCGAAGCCCTTGCACCTAACACGATATAAATCCATATAATAATTATAAATGTAATTGACATCTTACAACACGACAGCAAGAGCCAGTCAAACACCATCCAACATTACCATATTATATCAGAGCAATTATCATAGCTCCATCTGGGTCTGTTAAGACTCAATTGTTACTTATCATGATATTGAGATGACTTAAGTTGGATATATTATATTTAGTGGCACCATCTGTAGATGATCAGCGATGCTACGATGTTCTGAAGGATTTTAATGAAAATACTAGGAAGATTGGTGACAATGACGTCATTGATTTTATTACTTAGTTTTGTCGTGCCAGTGTAATTGCGATCCTGATGATAATAATATTATCATGCAATATAGCTAGCTAGGTTTCCATCTTAACGGGGACATCAACAATCCATATAAACGGATGTAATGCTAGACAGATAATTAAATCTAGCTTGGATATTTCCTCGAAGCAGACACAAAAACACAGATATTATAGATGTTATTCAGCGACATGTGCAAATACCTAAAGTGTTCAGAGATAACACCATTCTTCTGCTTGTCTTTGATGATGTTGATGATGTTGGACGAGTGACTTGCAAGAAAATACTTGGTGTTCTGGTGACATTGATGTAATTAAGTTTAAAAGCTTCTTTTCACTTGCGCAAACAAATCCTCATGGATTTACTACGGTACATATACATGATCTTCTGTCTCGATATAGCAGAAGTCCCAAAAAAATGTTTGGTTGAGAGGTCGGTCACCTGACCGCTACTTCCTAACCCCACCACTCACCCATAATATCGGGGGAGGGGTCCGAGGATGAACACTAATATATTGGGTCGGTGAACGAGGAGGTATGAAAATTTTGTACGCAAGGTGCTTGTGTAAAATACCAGGGTGTAAAACAGCGGCGGGGAAACGGGCACGTTAGAGAGATCGGTTTATCTTTCTTGATCCTGTGAGTCAGTTTCGTAGATTTAAGAAAATGGAGCCTTCCTAATAGTTGTAGGATTCACTCCTACTGTGCTGCTGAAAGTACTACACATTTTAGCATTTCTTTACAATTATTGATACAATATGACTCTGTCATATATTATTAACACATCCACACTCGTGATATTGCTTGATAACTGCTATAATATTTGTAGTGGAGTTTGATTGTTACATAGAACTCTACCAGAGTATTGGCAACGTTTCGTGCCTTGCTATATTCTTAGCTGTGGTGGGTGAAGATTATTTTACGAAATATTGATTTCATATCAGGTCTTGAAAATGAATTTCACAAGCACTCCCTTGGACGAGTGACTTGCAAGATTTGTTCGTCTCTACCTTCATTCTACATAAAACAGTTCACATCTCCGCTGCACATCGTACATCTGTACTAAACCAAACATATATCCATGATGCAATAATGATAATAAAATGGGTCAAAGTTATGAAAATATTCGGTTATAATACTTTGTTTCTTAGAAGAACATGCGATAATACACAAAATTTTAACTCGAGAAATTGCAGTTGCAAATATAGCCTTGGTCGCTTTCTGGTATTCACGTCTACAGTAATCTGTGTATTGTAAGTTTTCTTTATGCAGTGAACTAACATATATGCATGACTGTATGTTGACTTTTTGTTATTGATATGCTTTACAAGTAAGCCAGTTTTAATAGTGGGAGAATAACCACCACCACCAACCCACGGGAAGATATTGGCAAGCTTTTTCACGTACCTACGCGCACTGAGGTGAGACGGGATTGTTCCGCAACGGTGAACACTTTAGACCACTGGAATACCCTGGACTAGTCTTTTATGAGTTAATTATGGGATAAATTGAGAGTCAGATAGTGTCAAAATGTATTTTGTATTTCATCTCATCAGCCATGGAAACGTTCACACCAGTTCGTCCAGTATTTTCATGTCTGTATGGTTATTCAAACAAACGGTCAGGACAATTTAGATTCTAGTATGACTTTATGTAAGTATGCAATTAAGTTTCAAAAAAGGAAGGTTAGTAAATTACATTCAGAAGAAAAAGTTTAATCGTCTAAGTTTCGATCAACGTACATACTAAATTTGGTGAAACTTCCATACACTGGTAACATATAAAGGAAGATTTCTGAAATCATTGTTAAATTCTATATGATTCAAAAAGATTTGACGAATCTGCTCCTCTCTCGAAATATCTGCTTTGTTAATAGATTACAACATCATGTGTTGTGTGAATACTGACTGGAATTGACTGAGACGCTTAAAATACTCATTTGGTATAAATGTTGGCTACATTTTGCTTTATCGGCTTACATCCTACATTTGGCAACTTGTGTTAGTGTGTGTGATTTTGACTTTTAACGTAGTTTTAAAAATTGTTCAGTCGCATTAATGAAACTCCAGTCTTGAAACTACCGGTGAACTGGGGTAACTGCCTGACCATATGAAAAATCACAAAAATTTTAATATTCACTATATTGTTACTTCTAACACGAGACTATATAAATCTATTTGCAAACCTGGACAAGTGAATTCTATCATCACACCAAAGACAAACGGAAATGGGAATAAATACAAAACAATAGCGCTCGAAACAGTGTGTTTATGCGATTTGGATTTTTAGCTTTAAATCTTTTCAGTCATATCGCTACGACGTCTTCAATTCGGCAACCAAACACACAGCTAGTTCAATGGCGATGGGATTATCATCATGGCCGCGAGAAAATCATTTTCAGTTTGAGCTGAACCTTATGAATAAAAGCGAAGACTTGTTTTATCTTACGCCTGTGTCGCACATAATTGAAATCCACTTTAAAAGGAAAACATACGAATATACGTTTCAATAAAATCACTGTGAGATACAATTTTAATCCACTTGATAAACAAAAGACAACAATACGATGCAAAAACAAACATATACAGGACATGAAAGCCAACACAAGAATGAAAACATGCTAAACAATACAAAAACGCAAACAAATGAGATCAACACATACTAGCCAAACACAAATTAAAACGCTATTAGTACACTAAGCGATTTGGCTTTAGGGTGTTTGATAGCTGAACATTTAAAGAATTAGTAATAGTAAAAACAAAAAGTTCACAACGCCTTGTCCCACACTTCACCTATGAATACATGATATACTAACAAACTGTTTCATCTGCAACTTGTTGCTTTCGCACTTTCATCGCACATACATGTTAGTGTGAAGATGTACAATTTAAAGCAAATTTATAGAAATAGGAAATACATATTAATGTATTAATTTATTGAGTATATTTTATTCATAGTATGTGAAAGTATACGATTGACATATCCGTACCTGGACCAATAGCAACTTGTGAGCTTCGAACGATCCAGCAATGCTGACTTTAAATAATTGGCTGTCTGATTCTTCTGCCATTTTCAAGCTGATAAGTGTTAAGATAGAATTCATATCAATTCTTTGTAGCATGTGAGAAGTTGACCATAAAACCAATGCAAATGCCATAGTCTCTTGTCTGTCCAACACTTTGCATAAAATATTCTATGAACTTCCATACGTTTGATATAAAGAATAGAAATCAGTAAATATGGGAGTCTTTGAAACGTTTTTACAAAGGCAATTCTTTAAGAATACCGCCTATTGCATATATATATATATATATATATATATATATATATATATATATATCGCATTATATAGTTTGATGTGCCAGACAAATAAGTATATAACGATAAAATAGTACCAAAGCATATAACGAAGTACACCAGTCAGTCACTGTCAAGTCTTCGTGATGTGATTTAATCTCATATAGGTAAATCTATTCCCTTAAGTCATACACATACATGCGCAGAAGCTTAAATTAGTACACTAAGCGATTTGGCTTTAGGGTGTTTGATAGCTGAACATTTAAAGAATTAGTAATAGTAAAAACAAAAAGTTCACAACGCCTTGTCCCACACTTCACCTATGAATACATAAACTTAATTTAGTGCACTAAGCGATTTGGCTTTATGGTGTTTGATAGTTGAACAAATTCATAATATATAATAAAAACAAAAAGTTCACAACGCCTTGTCCCATACTGAACCTATGAAAGGACTTTCATGTCTTTCAACTTGTTTACTACGCCCTAAAATATGTTAATACAAAGATGTTTAGGGTCTTTCTAAAAGTACACGATTTCATTTCATTGTTGGTGAAAGACATCGATTTTGGTGGCAAACAATTTGGTTGATTGTATTAAATATTCTCAAATTTACACGTTATATATTTATCGCCTGTTCGACCCAAATTTTATATATGTCTATCGTTCCAATCTAAGATGAGTGTAAAAGCATTGTTTACAGAATTAAATGGCTACCGTTCATTTTCGTCAGTCAAAAATCTTCCTTTTTATAGAAATAATTTTTGACAAGGCAGATCTTGCATTTAATTATTTACATAAAACAACAACATAATATACACATTTATTCAGGCCTTATCCTTAATATTTAGCTATAGTAAAAAGCAATTGTTACACTGGAAGAAAGGAAAAGGAAATTTTGCAAGCGTTAAATGGGTGAGAATGCAAACCAGCTATACTGCAGCAGGCGATATAAAGGGTGAACCGATTCCAGTATTACAGCAGTAATAAATAAATGATTATGTACTTTTTGGGGCTGGTTTAGTGTTTTGGTTAAAAATGTCAAACAATATTGAAATGAAACTCGCATTAAATGTAAAAAGGACAAGGCTAAAACTCAGGTTTGAAGAAGGCCAAACCTAGAATACGTAATGGATGTCGTGGTTCAAAACTAGACGTCGACTACGTCGAAAATAGTTACAAGATCCATCACGAAAGGTAAACGAATGTACAAGTGATAGTCAAAGGGAGGGTGTGAATTGATGCCTTCTCATTAATATTCTTTAATAAAACACTATACCTGCTGTCGCAGAGGGAATGAAACAGTTTGAATATATAGTAGTGTGTTTTGTTAGAAAGTTGATTTTATACAACAATACGTTCCTAGGAATTATCTCCTGTTATGGCGATAATATTTACGTTAAGTCACATATCTCGCTCCTTCTATCTCTCCTACATATCTGTCTCACTGCCTCTAGTGCTCGTAAACCAAAAAAAGGTTAACTACGAGCTCTGTATCTAACTGCTTCTTTCATATATATGTCTGACAGTGATAGGTGTCTAACATGATTTCTATCAACACTGACAAATTAGACATAAAACATAAAACTGAAAATCGGTTAGATCATGTCTGCGTAAAATAATATTTCAAATCAATTTAACTGCTCCACAAAAGGAAACATAAGCTATTCTCTGTTGCAAAACTAATGCAGTTTTCCATCACAGCAGGACAAAGCAATACTTTAATGAAAACAATGGATACAATACAGACAATAATATAACGTAACAACTTTTAATCGGGAATTTAGTTAAGCTAGAATTATCTATCTATCTATCTGCCT
The DNA here is from genome assembly GCA_028554795.2 of Sinohyriopsis cumingii. Lineage (NCBI taxonomy): Eukaryota > Metazoa > Mollusca > Bivalvia > Unionida > Unionidae > Sinohyriopsis > Sinohyriopsis cumingii. The sequence goes on from CM068838.1 coordinate 126,219,678, forward strand.
ACCTACCTACCTATCTATCTACCTATATATCTATCTATCTATCTATCTATCTATCTATCTATCTATCCAGCATATTATAACAGCAGTAACAAGCTTAATCTCGGCGATGGAAAATTCAAGATTGCAAGGTGCATGCTTGCAGACAAACCCAAATCACCGAGAGACAGAAAGACATATATAAGAGAGAGAGAGAGAGAGAGAGAGAGAGAGAGAGAGAGAGACTATTCAGTGCATACTGCTTTATGTTTTCAGCAATTTATATATTATGCAATCTCTCCACGACATATATACCAGTGAATTTGTTTTGCTCATTTATATATAACGCATTCGTCAATGACAGAACTGCCTGAGATTGTTTGAAACTATTGATCCTTTATTTTGCTTGATGTACTATAAAACGCTTTCATTCCACCTGATTGTTCATATCAAAGCCAATGTATGTAATTGTTCCCAACAAAGTGTCTATACTTCTTTCATACCAAGAAAAACGAATGTAAAATCATTGTTTAATAGTTACCTGATTCTTTTCAATAATCAGAAAATTTCTTTTCAGGGAAATAATTTTCATAAGTTGTTTGGTTGTTCCGAAGTTTAATATCAAACATATTACCCAGGACTACGAAAGTAATTTAAAGTGGGATCAGCTTTGGGGGCGGCAATGCTTTTATTTGTTTAATTTAAAATGTATTATCAATATATATATTTAGAATGTAGATGGGACAAAAATTCAGGATATAATTATAGTGTTTTTGAGGAGATTAAATTAGGTTGCATTTACAGTGTCGATCGTTACTTTGCTCCATTAATGACCCCATTATGTTTATGATTTATGATTTGGGTTAATTTGAAAGTACGGTATCGGCTCAGTATTATCAATATGCATTGATGCAAGCACTCAAAGAACTGTTCTTATTCCAACATTTTAACTTCTATGTTTATGTAACTAAATAACTTAGTCAAAGGTTTCTCTCTTACTTTATTTGCATCTTGTTTTCAGGCACAGACAGAAACGGTTAGAAATAGTGTCGTTATATTATGTTAACCTGGATACAGTTTGAGAATATGTATAGATACTGATACACTGTGCCATCATCAACAACAGCGGCTCCTAAATAGTTCAGAAAATTCTCATTCTAACGAAAGAATGGTACTAATACAATGCAAACAATTCAAATACTAGTTGAATAGTTAGCACTTAATGAGTGTAAAGGTACCTTCGATAATATTATTTTATTGGTCACTTTTGCTTGCATGTTACACATTTTGTCACTGTTATCGTTATTGTATCACTCACATTTGCAAGTAATATGTATTGTTTGTTTGCTGTTACTCTACGCATACTTGTAGTCCCTTGATTCAGTATTTGAATAATTTTAAACGATTCGCTTTCAAGGGATGGTTCTGGACATATAGTATATACACAGGTGTTGTAAATAAACAGAAATAAACAAAATAAAGAAATAAATGTAATTTTCCAATGAAGCCTTATGATGTATAGGAATAATATTCATTACAAGCCTTTAGAAATAAATTACGTACTTATACATATTTGGATTCTTGGAAAGAATCAGTTTCAGGAACAAACAGGGTACTAGTTCCTGAAAATAGCACAATTCAGAAATTTTAATCAGAAAATTATACACACATTTTTGGACAAATGAGAGACTATTCTATTTGCTTTTGACAATTTTCAAGTTCTCCAGGACTGTCAGACAATGGTTTGATAAATGATACATTGGTCTACGCACAGTATAACATTTCACTAGGGTCCAGATAGCACTGTTCTCTTCGTCCCCATTAATACTTAAAGTTGTATTTCCTGACTAGAGGGTCCTAACTGGCGTAGTAAGTTGAACATCATTTCCTGACGTTAGTGATGGGGATGGTCAGTAATATATGAAAGTCTATACAAGTGGAACATTGAGATTAAATGAACTAAAATGTAAGCAATTTAGATCCACTGCAGTATGGAGACTTTCAAACAATACAATCAGGGGTGAGAGTACTCTCCGTATTAAAGGAAGACGAAAAACTGCTACCAGAATTCTTTTACATCTTAGGCTTTATGCTTAAGACGTGACATCGAGTATTTGAGCATGAGAAAAAGTGTTGTAGATGCCAGATATTAGGGATGCCCCAGCCGCTCCCAGACTGCCAAATCCTTTCAATAGAAGTCTTGTTTACTACTAATGTCAGTGTCAAACATAAATTACATCCATTTTGAAAGGTGAAGTATATACATTTCAGTCAAGCCTCAGCGAGTTGTAATCTCAATCCACTTGATATGCAAAGGACAGCACTATACGACAATAACAACAATGATAGTATGTGAACACCACAACGAAAGAAAATGTAAACAAAATCAAACCAGACAAAATAGATAAACACGAACTGGCTGTATAACAATTTAGGCGCTGTCATGAATAATAAAACCCACAGTTATGACCGATATCCGATACAATGCAGGGTTGTACATGATAACTACCTTTGGGCATATAGGTATATCAAAATAAATATTAAAGCATTAATGTGTGCTTTCTATTTTAACCATCGTAAGTGAAAGGATAAATAGATTTGGTGGCTTTCATATTCTTACAGGCCAAGAGAAGTTTGTGACCTCACAATGAACCGTCAATACCGATTGTTAAATATTCGGATTGTCAAACGGTTGTGATGATTCATCTCGCCAATGTCAAGATCATAATTATTAATAATATAATTCATTAGTTTTATTTAATAGTAAGAGAGAAGCTGAAACTAATGCAAATATCATAGTATTTCCACCCTCAAAATGATTGCGTAGAACATTTGGAATAAACTTATGTTATAAAAGAATATAATTCAACAAATATGCATTTATTTTAACTTGTTGCGAAAAGAAGCATTAACATATATATCCAGTTTGGTTTTGGGTGTTGGTAAGTTGAAAGAAAAGAATTCTTATCTGATAGCAACAACGAAAAGGTTCAAGGATTCTTGTCTCACATATCACCTATGAACGGACTGTAATTGTTCACATTCCATTGACTGCAGCTTGTTTAGCACAAGATCAAATATTAACACCCCCTGTAATTTGGTCCATACGGAGATTTTTATGGTCTTTTCAAACACAGACGATTTCATTTCATTATGGATATAAGAACACAGTGATCGTTGTGACAAGTAATAGATACAATGTTCCTCACCAATAATCACATCTGGAGACCAATTATTTGGTAAACATAATCCTAGCAAGATAGAGTAAAGTGTGTGTGTGTGTGTGTGTGTGTGATTTGGATTTTTAATGTAGCTTCAACAATTTTTCAGTCATATCACTATGATGTATGCAGTGAGGCAGTTTATAGTGATGTATAACACTTGGACATCATGCTGCAGAAAAGTAGCATGATGTCCCACCCAGTCTCATTTATCCGAACACTAGGCCGACCAAGTCTAACACTACCCTCTTAATGCTGAACGCGTAGCGAGGCAGCTGTTAGAGCAATTTTGATAAGTCTTTGGTATGACTCGTACGCTCTAACCACTAGACCACTAGAACGGTCGATCGAGAAAATATTATTTTACTGTGTAGTTCATAAATAGCAACTTATATTAATTTAGCTATAATCTGGAAGGAATATGGGGTCAAAACTCAAACAAAACGTGAAGAGGATGGTAATTCAAATATTGGTGGCTTATCATCTGCCAAATGTCATTTGACTGATTTTGGAATGATAGATAGATATATATTCTTACTGCCTTAACGTCAAAAGAACAAAATTTGAAGATATCAGATGCTCTCCAAAATGGAGGACGAGGTAAGTTTACCTACATGCAAAAGAGTAAAAGAAACAATAGTTCCAAAGGTCAGTGTAACGTTAAGGGGAATGTAGTTACAGTGGGTGACGCATCATCCATTTCATTTATACATCAGGGCTTCCTACAGAAATTGTCACTGGGGAAATAATATAAAACAGTGAGATTAAATGAACTAAAATGTAAGCAATTTAGATCCACTGCATTATGGAGACTTTCAAACAATACAATTAGGGGTGAGAGTACTCTCCGTATTAAAGGAAGACGAAAAACTGCTACCAGAATTCTTTTACATCTTAGGCTTTATGCTTAAGACGTGACATCGAGTATTTGAGCATGAGAAAAAGTGTTGTAGATGCCAGATATTAGGGATGCCCCAGCCGCTCCCAGACTGCCAAATCCTTTCAATAGAGGTACTTTATGTGTCTCACGTTGTACCTGAGAATAATGCTTTATTAGAATAACCAAAATACGGAGAAAAACTGTCAGAAACAACCACATTAAATTGTGGATGAAGCGAATGTAAGTGGAACCGAGACAGGAGAAAAGAAAATTGATAAGGGTACTTCGGAAACACTCGATCTAGAAGAAGAAATCTAGGGATTGTGCAGCAAAAGATATTACTCAAGCGCCTAAGATTCAGTGTAGGAAATGTTATCACAAATATATATTATGTCTTGCAAAATGGACAAAAAATGAATCATATCAGGAACTAGACCCAGATAACCAATTACCTTACTCGAATGACCCATAAAACCCAAAGAAAGTACCAATTACTTCCATAAATTTTAATTCCAGCCGCAAAAGGAAAATTAAAAGCTATAGTGAACAGTTTCAAGAAGTGGGTGACGTGGGGGCGGGCAAAACCCCAAACGAAGGGAAGATGACACTGATTTGCAAATTCCTTAAAGAAAAACCTATTATAGAGCAATACACGCGCAAAAAGGCGCATTAACTCTGGCTAGGAAGTAACGGAAAGACTGACAAACACAATTGAAAAATTAACTGAAGTTCTAAAAGTAACGACAATGGACATAATCATAAGGATAGCGAGGAATCGGACATATAATAAAGCAACGAAGTGGAACTTAATGATGAACCAATTTCAAATCACAGCGAGGACAATGAATTACAGGTCACGACCGAGTATGTCCGCAGCACCAACACTTAATAAGCGATTAAACAAGACAAACACTATAATCCAAACAATGTCCCCTAACAAAAGCAAGCTAAATTATATTTAAAATCTTATGTAAAGTAAATTTAAAAAAAATAAATGAAATACAAATCAAAGAAAAATAAGCCAAATGTTTAATGAATCAAAAGACAAAACACTATTATTATAATACGAAAACACATGACAGTGATGATAGTTTTAAAAAGCAATATTACATACTTTTAATATCCTATATTAACTGAATTTAAGGATAATAAAATACCTCCAAATTAAATATTTAAGAATAATAAAAGTTAAAGGGGAAGAAATTTGAAAGATCATACCAATAAGGGGTGGTAGCTTGATTTTTCATCCTGTAATGATTTTGATTTAACTAGCTAGTAAACATCTTTATCAAGCATGCATTGTATAGAGAAATGGGAGAACAATTTCTCTCCAAATCACCCTCTTGTTAGAAAGAACAAAACTCTGATCAGCAATATACAACACAGAGGGATGAGACAGGATCTAATACAGAACTAATAAAAACACCTAGCTACATTAACGTTGTACATACATGACGCGATGTGAAGTAGACAGGCATGCGGACGAGGCAGCCAAAACTGCACATGGAAGTATGCATATATACAAAGGGGTATATATGCGCTCTTTATAATTAATATAAAGCATCTCCTGAAGTAACCAAAAAAGCCGAATATAAACAGATACAAATGGAAAACTATCAATAAATTCATTTTAAGCTTAATATATTCCGTTTTACTTCTTGTTTTGAATTTTGACCATTTGCTTTTTGAACAGCGGATATAGGGGTCATATATAAAACAGACAAATAGCCTATGCAACGATATACTGGTCACTTTCTCAGTGCAACAACAAATCTATCGATAAGTAATCCTGGCTTTGCAAAGATCAATATTTTGTTTATCACAGACGACAAACCTGAGGAGTCTGTAAAAAAGTACAGTCGAATGTTTGGTTTTGCGATCAGCTCTACCTTTAACAACCGCACATTTCTTTCCAATTTTGTTAAAATTATTACCTTTATTTTGGCAAGGGATAACATAATCGTGTTCATATTTCCATGTTGATCATCGACAAAATCCATAATGATTCAAGGTTTGCTTGGAGATTTCATTTAACACAATTGTTCTATCCATATCGATAGTGTTATTATCTAAGATCATGGTCATCTGACGTAGCAGATGGGACTGACTAAAACTGAACAAGAATGTTGCAAATGAAGGAAATGTGTTGAAAACATGGGTAGCCATTGCCTAAGATGTAAAGTATAAAGTTTCTGAATAAACCTAACTGTGACAGTAGTCAATATGTTCGTGTGATTCTGTACAGGTTATGTATTAATGGGCGATTTGGAGAGACGAATGAAAAGAAGGTACGTGCTACCTATATTTGAATACATCGTTGATGCACTAGGTTGATTTCAAGATCGAATTGACGAAATTGGAATTGTAAGGATTAAAGGATCATGGTTAGGTATTCATCGATGTGTAAATTTAACGTAATCACTCATAAAAAGTTAACAGAAAGTGCTTCGGACTGTACCATCTTTGTGAGTGATTAGGTAAAAGTTACACATCGATAATTACACAGCTATGATCATTTAATCCTATAGAAATTATTAACGTGGTTTCATAAATATATGATAGCCAATCACAAGAGTGAGACCAACACTTGCATGAATGAAAGTTATATTTTGTAAATTGTTAATGTTTATGCTTAGAAACTGGACACCTCAGAGAAATGTGATTCTAACGCCACTCAAAACAAATACTCGGGAAGGACAAATAAACACCATAGAAAATATACAAGAAAGGTAAACAAAAACGCAAACGAGTGATGATCCACGGTGTGTGTGTGTGCATATATTTATGCTTTCACATTCATTTATTTTATAACAACTATAATCGCCTGTCAATCACAACAACGGATACAAACAAGATTTCAAGGTACTTGCTTGCGGGGAAGTCTTAAACATTGATAGAGTGGCAGACACACAGACGAGAGAGTACGAGACAAATCGTATTAAGTCCGCACTGATTTAAATTCAAAAATCTCTCTACGGCACACATATCAGTACATTTGTTATTCATTTATACGACATTCTTCAATTACATATCTGCGAGCAATTTATTTTAACATTTGATCCTTTATTTCACACTATCAGATTGTTTCTCTTGCACAATATAGGTCCTGCTAAGGTCAATTTCTGCGCTTTTCCTAACACAGTGTGTTTATTTCTAGCATACCAAGAAAGACGATTGTCAAATTATTGTATACAGACTTAATGGTTGATTGAGTTTCTACGCCTATTAACAAGTTTAGTTTTCTTTAAAAAAATTGACTTTCACATGGTGGCTGGTTGTTCCGAAATACATTTATCCAGACCTGTTAAGTAATTTAAAGACATATAAACTTTAGTTGACTTGGTTTTATTCAAAGTTTATATCATCAATATATTGGTTTGAATATATGTAGCTATAATGAAAATTCAGGGCCAACGTTTCATACATGTCTTTGTATGTTGAAGAGATTAAATTAGCTTGCATTTACAGTGTCGTTTGGTGATTTGCTCCATTAATGACCCCTTTCATGGTGTTTGATTTAGGATTTGGGTTATGTTGAAAGTATCGATTTGTGTAGTAGTATTGTTCTGTAGTTTGATGCAAGCTGTCAGCGAATTGTTGATAACAAATAACTACAAACCGCTTTGTTCACTTATCTATAAATACTCTAGTCAAGATGTAGTCTCTTCATATCTTTCCATCTTGTTTTCAACTAGGTACGAAGAAAGACAACAGAGCGATCACATATTTCGTTGTAAAAAGTTGGACGCATTGATCGGTAAGTATGACAAACTTATCATGTTTTGTGAAGTCTAATTTAGTTATATTGTCTTTGGTATAAGCAACATGTGCAAAAAGCAACAAAACAACAAAGGATGCTCTCGTCAACAGAAGCGACGAGTCCAAAGACCTCCGTTATAATATCATTATAGTTTGTTCTTTATTGACTTATTATTATTCTCGCGTTAACATCCCGTCACTTATATTTTCAATGTTAATTAGACTGGGGGTTAGTTGTTCGATGTTAATTTCATTTAACTGTGCGTTATGAAATAGCCAGTTGGAAGTTGGATTTTGACACAGTGGTTTTTATTTCCGGGTTTCATATTCTTGACGAAACACATCTCATATGCCATATGTTAGGAACTTCCATTTTCAAGAAGAATTATAATTTCCACAAAGTTTCGAACCAAATTATTTATTTTGGCCAAACCTTCCTTTCAGAGAACAACTGACGGCTGCCATCAAATGGAAAATATCTGATTGGTCGAAAGAAAAGGTAGATATCACTGCAACAACTAGATTTCGATCAATCAGCTGTCGTATCAACATACCTTTCTTACATATATATAACAACAGTATGTGAACCGCTCTGGTGGCCTAGTGGTTAGGGAGTCGCGGGTAAGAGCCCCGGCCGAGTCATACCAAAGACTTATAAAAAATGTTTCTAGTAACTGCTTCGCATGGCGCTTAGAATTAAAAGGATAGTCCTTGGACTGGTCGGCCTGATATCAGGATAATGTGACTGGGTGGGACATGATCCTACATGTCTGTGGCATGATGACCCAGTGTTAGACATCACTAAAAACTGTCACATTGCAGACATCGTAGACATTGTACAAGCAACGTTAAAAATCACTCACACACCCACACAACAGCCTGAGTTGTGTGAATGTTGATAAAAATCGACTGAGACATTTAAAATGCTCGTTTGATAATTTTAGAAATTTGTTTGTGAAAAGTAATCACTTGCATATAGCATCCTTCCATGAATGTATCAATAAATCTTAAGCATTGAAAATATTGGTAACCTAATGTTACATATACAAAGTTTGACATTCTTTTCTCAACTTTTAAAAAGCAATGTGCTGAACAAAGACTATAGAGAACTTTGTACAGTTGCATGTATCAATTAATATATAAGAACTCCCTTGTTAAAATCAGTTCTTTCATATATTCCAAACCAGTTGTGTTCTGTGAAATTTAAAGTTTTGTATTTACATGGTGTGACAGACAAATACACTTTGAATGAAACACACGTAGAATTTGAATAGTGCACATTCGGGGGTACTATAAGGGGGTAGGGTGGGATTGATGCGTTTATTAGATGGGATTTATTTTAGGATAGCTACGGTATGGATCATTCCATTTACTTTTCGTCAAGAAAAGTCTTGGAGCCAAACCACTTGGTGTACTAATTTAATATTTCACTCATGGTTGTATCTTGATAGAGATGTTGAATATTCCTAAAAGATTATGAAAGCACGTCACAAAGCCAGCCTTTGAAACACGTGGTCCTTGCATGTTTTTGATTTAACACAGTACACTCTATAATGCGGTATATATGTTATACCAAAGTATCATAATTCAGAATAATAATAAATCAATAAATCAATGCAAATGTTCAGAACATCATCACCATACTCTGAAGTCAGATGAACAATCGTTACCCATTGCCGCGGATTATGGACCTATAAGTAGTAAATGGGGGCACCCTAGCGTCAAGGGGAATTAGCATTACAAGACCCCTTGGGCAACTCTAGCGTCAAGGGAAAATTAGCATGGAGAAAAATCGTGGGTCAGATTAGCGTCAAGGGAAATTAACATGGAGAAAAATCGTGGGTCACTCTAGCGACAAGGGGAATTTAACATGGAACTATAGTGTGGGTCTGTCTAGCGACAAGGGGAAATTAACATGGGAATAGAGTTTGGGTTTGTCTAGGGACAAGGGGAATTGAATATGGGATTTTTTTTTTAAATTTAAATTTAAATTTAAATTTAAAAAAAGGGGTAGGCAATGGAAAGGCTATCTCTTTTCGAGACATATGGCTGGCCCTGAAAAGGGCCTTTGGGTTTTCTTCTTCTTCTGCTTCTAATTTCTTCTTTTTCTCCACCAAGTTCTTATTTTATCTCCAACACTCTTTCTCTTCTTCTCTTTCTTTTTCTCCTGCTCTTCTTTCTTCTTCTCTTCCTCCTCTTCTTTCTTCCTCTTCTCATTTTGTTCTTCTTTTTCAATCTTTTCGTTCCATTTGCTTATTCTTATTCTTTCCTCTTCATCCTCCTTCTCCTCCTTTATCTCTTTCATGACACCACTAATCTTGTCCTTTACCTTTTTTAAGTTATTAATTTCCATCTTTACACGATGGGGACTATAGGAATAATGGTCTTCAACTAGTCTTATTAACATCTGCTCCATCATTCCTAAGTTGTCTAAAACGTCTTGTAATTTTTGTATTTTGTCCATTTGGTTAGAAGCCATCTTCTTTTTTTATTCTTTGCAGAATGGTTTGAACGACGAATACTATAGGCTCTTATACTTAAAGCGCGTACGTGAAGGAAAACATCCCCCTAAAACGTAAAATTGATCTTACCTAGATCATGACCAAACAACGCGCGAACGTGAAGGAAAACATCCCCCTACTTTTTCATTTCATATAATAAAACCCAAACTATACTTTCTCATTTCATATAATAAAAACCCAAACTATACTCTCCACATACGCTAAGAAACAATAAACAAAATCCATAATCTACTATCCACACAATCTTACGTGAGCGCTTACAAAACCCAAACTATACTCTTCACATACGCTAAGAACAATAAACAAATCCATAATCTACTATTCACACAATCGTACGTGAGCGGGTACAAACACAAACACAAACACACAAACACAAACACACAAACACAAACACAAACACATACGCTAAGAACAATAAACTAATCCATAATCTACTATCCACACAATCGTACGTGAGCGCTTACAGAACCCTAACTATACTCTTCACCTACGCTAAGAAACAATAAAGAAACCCATAATCTACTATTTCCACAAACATACCTGAGCTCTTACAAGCACCAACACACAAACACATACCCTCACACTATCTTAAAAAAGAGTTAATGTTTATAATCACACTACTCTACCTACACACATTGGCAAATCGATCGTTATTTCTTTTCTAGAGTATTGGGTAGCCCTGAAAAGGGCTGGGGTTTTTTTTGGAACTTCATGGACACCTGGTTAATGGTGGCACCTTCCAGGCCTAGCGCCACATACACATCTTGTCCCCCAGTTACTTTTTACCTTTTTGGGGGAGAGAGCAGAGGCAGGATATGTCGCTTCAGAATCCCAATTTTCGCTCTCTGGGATTCTGAAATTTCTTCTTCTTCTCTCCTTTTCCTCCTCCTCCTCTTCTTTGTATCTTCTCTCCTCCTCTTTGTATCTTCTTTCTTCTTCTTCTTTATATCTTCTCTCCTCCTCTTCTTTGTTTCTTCTTTCCTCCTCCTCTCTTATCCTTCCCTCCTCCACAATGGCTTCCGCGGCCAGTTCATTTAATATGCGCCTGGCATATTCCAGATGCACATGAAGTTCCAACAGTTTCTCCAGTCTCGTGTTCATTTTTCGTGTTGATCAATCAACAAGGGTAGCTGGACTGCCGAACGATTTTCAATTTATAGTGAAAGCGCGGACGTGAAGGAAAACATCCCCTAAAAACATAAAATTGATCTTACCTAGATCATGACCATAAAACAACGCGCCGACCTAAAAGAAACACTCACTAACTTTTTATGCTACCCATCACTATTTTAAATTTTTTTATAAATCACTTCAATAGACTATCCACATACGCAAAGCAATCCAATCTAACCCCAAATTTACACCTCAAACACCAAAAAAAAAAAAAAGACATCATTTTAATCTACTGTCCATACCAACTTACTTAACCACTTACAAACACAAACACACAAACACATACCCTCACATTTTTTTAAAAAAGAGTTAGTGTTTATTTTCACACTACTCTACCTACACACATTGGCAAATCGATTGTTATTTCTTTTCTAGAGTATTGGGTAGCCCTGAAAAGGGCTGTTTTTTTTGTTTTGTTTGCTATGGCATTCTTTTCTAGTTTCTAAGAATGCGATGTCCTCTGAGTTTAGACTTTCTGGCGATAGGTCTGCTTCTTCGGAAAGAGAAGAAGAACTCTTTGGTGTCGATACGACAATCGACAAAGCCTCTGTCAGCTTCAGGCTGCTGCTGCTGCTCTTGTTGTTGTTATTGCTGCTGTCTCTGAAGTCTGTACTTCTCTGTCCATTCTTCTTTTTCCCTGTTCATTTCTTCTCTGAAGAGCTCTTCTATCAGGTCTTCAGTGATTTTTAACATTCTCACATTCTCTATTTCTTCTGGCTTCGGTATCAGACTGTGTCTGACCCTATACAAATTCACGTAGGCTTCGTTGAGTTTAGCTAGTTTGGAGCACATCTTCTTAGGAGGATGAGTCGACAATGGATGGTTAGACTGGAAACAACCCGGTTCTTAAAGTCAAAGCGCGGACGTGTAGGAAAACATCCCCCACACGGTTTTTGAGTCGCAACGTTTAGTGAGTGTCATGAGAGGGATAGTAAGAAATGAAAGAGCATCAATCCAACATTCTTATAGCTAAACAAAAGACAAAGGCATTTTTTTTCAAAACACAACATTTTTTATTCAAAAATCACTTAACACTAAACAACAACTCTAACATTTTTAACAATAATCCAACAATATAACATCAAACAATTTTTTCAAAACACAACATTTTTTATTCAAAAATCACTTAACACTAAACAACAACTCTAACATTTTTTAACAACAATGCAACACTAAAAGTTTCTCCACTAGGTAAAGAGGGATAACAGTCTTCCATGGTTTCTAGTAATCTAGGATGACTTCTCTCAAACTGTTGATTTCTATGGTATTATCGAATTCTGCATACAGGATGACGTTCACCGTTTCATCAGGGTCTCGGTCTTTAAACTGAATTTCCACACGAATCTGGCCGGATTTTATAGGGTGGAAATGTCCCTCGTCGCTGCCTTGGTCTGGAGTGAAATCGAAAGCCCACAAAGCGTAGCCTCCTGCATAATCCTCGTACGTAATACCGTGACTGGTATTGGTTCCTAACTGTCCGGTGGCTTCGTACAGGGACAAGTACGATCTCAAGTAATTCTTCTTGGTAAAGTCAGGTTCGAAAGGTCGGGTACACAAGGTCTTGCCATCGCGACTGACTTCGATTTTGGACACGCCAAAGTGTTGAAAGTAGAAAGGATTTTTTTCGGCAGCTCCGTTGAAGGCTGTATTTTCGACGATACCAACGATCAAACGTTTGGGTAACTGTCCTTGGAACAGATGATCTTCGATCATGGATCGCTGTCCCTTGGGAATGGTGAAGGTTTTCACTTCCACGCGTCGTATCGGATACTTGGCAGTCGTTCTGTTCAACGTCTGACTGATGTCGTTTCCCACTTTAGGTAACACTTCCACACGGCGTACGTAGAGTCTGGCTTCTAGGATTTTGGTTTTGTAACCGTCACTATCAGCCATCAAATGGAAAGCGGCACTGCTACGATTCAGTCTCAGGCGGACATCCACCCCGTTCAGCAAATACTTTTCTTGCAACCACATGTCCAAATGCAAACGATCCATCAGTTCTAAACTTGTGTCGGCTCCCGTGATTCTCTTTCTTCGTTCTACAAATCCATCATTGTTGTCTTTCTTTTCATCAGTTTCCAATATTTCAAACTTGGTAGGTTCGTCAGCTTCCCATACCACACAGGCATTGAGATGAGTGTTCTTGGCATCTATTCCGTACATCAAGAGATTTTCCAGGTAGGCACGATAAGGGTAAGTATCCATGCTGCTACTGACCAGTTTGTTATTCAAGTACAAGTCCACTCCACTGAACAAGGAATGCATGAAATTGTTGACGGGAGCTACTGCTTCATCGTCTATAGCACCTCCAGTCTTATCTAGAATTTTGACTTTCAGGTACAAGTAACTGCTATTCAGATCGATGTAATCTTCGGGCTGTCCCTTGATTTCAAACTCGATGGGAGCGGAATCGGTCAGTGAGGAGACGGGGTGAAATTCCACCCACTGGGATTCTTGCATCGTCATCATGGTGGGGGGCATGGCAAACAGATCCAGTTCCGTCTTGGAACAAGCGCAAGATTCTCGGTGCATCATTTTTTTGTCTCTTTTCTCAATAATCGAAAACGTCTAAGTCTCGAACGGTTCTTCTTTTCTTGGCCTTTCTAGCTTGAAGTCTGGTGAAAGGGTGTTTTCTTCGTCGTCTCTTTCTGCCTTGTCCTTGCTGAATGCCTGACTCGGTAGCGTGCAGGGCATTTATAGGTGTTTCTCGGTGACCCAAAATGTCTTTGCCCGTTTGCAGCAAGACATTTTTGCCTGCCCTCATGAAGGCTTCTTTAGGGTTTTGTTTGTCGATGATGACATTTTGGAGAAATTCTTTGCCTTGAGTCAGTGCCGCATCTTTCAAGGCGTGCAATCCGCGTGTCACCATCGGTTTCAACACCGGGGACACCGAACGAAAGGCCGATTTTAACATATCTCCTAAACCGTGTCCTCGCTGTCGTGCAACCCCTCGGTACACTGGATACATGACTTACGAGTCGTGAGAAAACCGTTTTCGAAAATGGAGTTTCACCGTGACTTTTCCTTTGGTGAATGTAATATTTTGTCCCAGATCTCCTTTTATAGCAATGTTGACCGTGTCCAAATACGACTTGCTGACAGGCAAATAGTGAGGATGGAAAAATTCGCGGGGGGACGTGGTAAGTGTTTCCACCTTCCTCGTCAGTGACCGTGGCAGAATTTACTTTGAAAGGAATGACACGCAGTAACGGCACGGAGGTGTGTCCCACCACGTTGTACTCCACCACATCGGAGTACACGAACATCAAATTCAGTCCTTGGTTCAGTTCTACCGGGAAACGAAAATACCTTGCAAAATGCATGCCGTTGTCAATCTCTGCCATTTTAATTTTTTTGGTCTGCTTATCCGTAACCAAATTGAGGTCTCCACCCAAAATGTCACACAATCCAGGGCAAAATTTAATACGTATACTTCTTTCCTCACTATCAAATTTAATGAGTAGACGATGAGACTGTTTGTGGTACTGAATGGTGACACGTTTATCTACTTTGGTCAGAACTTTGTCAAAGGTTGCGTAGAATTTGTCAGCGATGGCCTCCACCAGATGTTGACCACTAATATAATGGCCTGAATTAATTTTAAAGTGATAAACGAAAAGTGGAGGAGAAGAGTCACTGCTGCGTGGTAATAGGTCCTTTGCAAGATGTGAGTTACGTTGAGGACTGCCCGTCATGGTTTGCTGCAGTGCTGGGTCCAAAATTTCGACGTCAAAAGTGTTTTGAGTTTCAGTGATGTTTTTGATTTGTGTAGGCTGAATCATTTCTACCAAAGCCACTTCCCAATGGGCTTCGTGATCTAAGGGGATGGCCTGAGGTAATTTGGCCGTGTAACAGCACAACGTGTTGTTGGGAAACACCTCCATGGAACTGTCACTGGGTAAGGTTAAGTAAAATTGGTTTTGGTGACTCATAATTCCAGAGTTCTGTGGCTGTCCGAGGGGTTACTGGACGTCAGAGGCGTGTCTCCGCCCAAAATGGGGTTGTTGTTGTTGGAGTGGTGACTGGCACTGGCACTGGACACAAGGTTCCCGTGGTTCCCGTTGGAAGAGAATTTCAGGGAGGGATTGCGAAGCAGGTAACCGATGCAACTGCTCAATAAAATGGTCCACAATTGTTTGTCTCCTTGTTGCAAACTCAAATTGGCAATGGCTGCCCCGATGACACAATACACCACGAAGATTTGGCAGAAAAAGACGATTTGCGTTTTAGGCACACGTTCTCCACAACACACCCACAAGGGTTGTTTTTGTAAATCTTGCACAGAAGAACTAGGTGAAGGAGGAGTGGTCGACGTAGCTGCGTCTGTGTGAAAGGGCATGATGGTCACTTCTTTTTACAATCGATGACTTGCGAAGCGTCGATCCAAGAATCAAAACTGGGTGGATATCCTTTCCAACGTACTTTGACTTCTTTGACACGTCGTTTGCCCACTTTACGGGTTCTGCGTTCGAGAATGCTTTCGATGTCGTACACGTCGTCTTCTTTTTTGGTGACACGTTGTAACTCAGGCAAATAAAACGTTCCTTTGAGCACTTCTCCGTTCATGTCTTCCAATTTATAGACGGCAGGATGACGGCCATGCACTCGTCCAGTGACGCGAAACAATTCGGTCGTCCAGTTAGGTAAGTAACCTTTGTCGAAAGTGCGTTTGATTTTGCCAATGGGCACCCAATCTCCTACGGCCAACTCTCCACTTTTCTTGGGGACAGCTCTCGTCGGGGACGTACCAAACAGGCGCTCAAACACCAACACTTCGTTGTCGGGAGTCACTTCTTGCGGGGCACGTCCGATGCTTCGATGGTAAGATTGGTTGTACGTTTGCACCAGGTGCGGTAAGATGTTGATGTACTTCAGAGTGTGGTGATGCGTAAAATATTTCCACATGCGTTCTTTCAAAGTCGTTGAAAACGTTCCACGATGCTGGCTTTGGTTTCGGGATTCTCGGTGGTAAAAAAATGAATGTCACGTTTCTTTAATTCTTTTTGGAAAGCTTGGTTCAGAAATTCGGTGCCTTTGTCCGTTTGCCATCGAAGAGGATGACGACCGCTTTGTTTCAACACCCGTTGCAGGGCTCGCACTAACTCGCTGCTCGATTTGGAAGTCAAGGGCACGACCCAGGCAAATTTGGAAAAGACGTCGATGACACAAAACAAATATTTGTAGCCACGATTGTAGCTGGCCAAATGAGAGACATCGGCTAAATCGGCTTGCCATTGATGATCGATGCCTTCCACTCGGGTGCGACTTCTGGCAAACTTGCGTCGAATGGGTTTGTGTAAAGTGTAGGTAGCTTGTTCTTGTAACCATCGTTGCACTTGAGGTAAACGGAGACTTTTCAGTCGCGTTTTGGCAGCACGATACAATTTTTGAACTCCTGCGTAACCTGCAGGATGCGAGGGATCGTAGTAAATGCTGGCTAAGACCTTTTCCATTTTTTTGTGTTGGTTGGTGTGTTAATAAGGCACCCACTCTTGGAAGATGCTACTCTTTTTCTCTTGGGGTATTTTCTTGGATTGCAATGCTTTGCGTGTGCGACCGGCAATAGGTGTTGAAGAGGAGGATGTCTGAGCGGGGGATATCGGTTCTTGTTTCACTTCTGTCTTCACTTCTGTCTTCACTTTCTTTTTCTCTTGTGATGAAGAAGGGGTGGCCATCATCTTTTTAATCCATCCAATTCTGGAGGTAGGTGGTGTTGTTAACTTGCGTACTTTTTCTGGTGGAGTTTGAAACCCTTCTTCTTCTTCTTCTCCTTTTTCTGTCTTGGTCACTGGTAGTGGTGGTACTGGTACTGGTACTGGTACTGGTGATGGTGCTGAACTTTTCATCAAGGTCTTAAAATCTTTCAGAGTGGGTAGAGCTGTTTCGTCTAAAGCTTTCTGGTGAAAGAGTTGCAGTCGTTGCAAGAGTTGACCGTACTTTTGCGATTTTTCTGTTTCGGACAAATCTTGGCGATCCATCAAGGACTGCAATTCGTGTTGTAACTGGGACATCTCACTCAAATGGGGATTGGGAGGTAAATGCGGGGTGCGTTGTTCTTGCCAACGATGGTATTCCATCCATCGTTTGTAAGGCACTAAAGCCAGTTTTCGTCCTTCCATGGGGTTGTCAGGGGTCGATTCTGAGATCTTGGGACTTCCGAGGGTCTTTTTATCTTGCTCCCACCAGTCCTCCCAACATGGTTCCCAAGACTCCTTTCAGTAAGGGGCCTAACAAGAGAGGCAAAATGCCTCCACGCTGGACCAACATCTTCTTCTTTTGACGAATGGGAATTTTCTTTTGAACCATTTGGCGAAGAACGTGACGATGTTTGCTTAAGCATTGTTTCTGGTGTTTGGACAAAGGGATCGTGCCTTTCAAGACGTTCAAACAACATTCGCACACGGTATCGATGACCTCTTTGGAGGCCAATTGAATGAGTTTTTTTCGTAGAGGTGGAGAAGCTTTGGACAGGACAGATAACATGTCCCCATGTTTGACTAAACGTGGTGGTAGTCCTTTTCTTTTCTTTCCTTGGGGTTTTCTGGAGGGTGACATCTTTGAGTCTTCAGGAGCACCAAAAAAAACACTGATACCCCTGACTTGGTCACACACCTTTTTTATACTGGAACGCGTC
Source organism: Sinohyriopsis cumingii (assembly GCA_028554795.2). Lineage (NCBI taxonomy): Eukaryota > Metazoa > Mollusca > Bivalvia > Unionida > Unionidae > Sinohyriopsis > Sinohyriopsis cumingii. The sequence goes on from CM068838.1 coordinate 126,237,843, forward strand.
GCCACTGATTGTCTTTACGTCGTATTAGTTTGAGGACAGGCATGACACGTCGTGCAGGGGTACGTAACGGACTAAATCGAGTCAGTTCTTGCTTGGACAAATCCAGTAAACTTTGTAACATGCCCGATCTTTCTTGAACTTTGATTTTGGGAGAAGGTACTTTGTGAGCAGCAGCCACTGCCACTAAATTAGAGGGTCCTGCCACTGGGGAAGTTCTTTTTGGGGTCATCAACGGGGAAGTTCTTGGTGTGATCAACGTCTCCAAGTACTCTTCAGTTCTTGGTGTCATCAACGGAGAAGTGGATGAACGTGAGGCTGCCGGAGACACAGTTACCGCCGTGGCAGGTCGTGGTTTGCGAGTGTAAAGTTGCGTCCTGGCCGAAGTGCCTCTCTTGCGACTAGTTTTCTTCTGTGGACTTTTCTTTTTCTGGGGGCTTCTTTTCTTTTTCCGGGGTGGTGTCTGATAAGAGGAGGGTCCCGCCACTGGAGAAGTTCTCCTTGGGGACCTGGTCTTTTTCTTTTTCTTCTTGGGGCTTCGTTGGACTTTTTTCTTGGGGATAATTTTGGGGGCATTAGGATCCCATCTTAAGAGAGAGCGAATGATGACCCCTCCTAGAGTTTACGAAACATAACGAGCGCGAACCGTGTGAACAATCGTCAATCCTTATCCAGAGTTACGAGTCTACTATTACGTCTGGCATTGTTCGCATTAAATCGCCGTTTATATCGTCTTTTCATTGGCTGGCATATGATATACTGGTTTAAGTTGCTTTCTGGATTATACGATTGACTGTCAAACAAGAGGTCACATATAGATTGATCCCATCATCCGATTCTAGATCATGTGCTTGTAGCCTATCTAGGTAAATTCATTTTCTCTAGTTAGGAAACTTCGTGTAAATACTGCCAACAAAAGTAACAATGAAGAAAACGTTGTCTTGCAGTCTGAGAGATACATAACAAGTTGTCTTTCAGTCCAAAGAATATAGAATGTAATAGTATCCACAAACTTCATTCGTAGACCAACCCGCCATTACATAGCATTGGCCACATTTCGCAATACGATAATAGGTTGATTTAAATGACAAGCATACATTTACCCATTTCATAGTTTGTGCTTATGTCATACAGTGATTGCTCGTTTTATTATATACCATGGAATGACGATCGTGCAACAATGTCCCCGAAGTTATTAATTAAGCCATATCGATTTTCAGCGGATGCTGACTAATCATCCCATGGATAGAGAAAGATATAATACGTTAATACACGAACGGTTTCGAGATTTCAATGAAATAGAAAAAAAAGCAACGAAGATTTCTGAAACAACCAAAACGGTTCGAAGAGAGATGCATCATGGTTAATCCAATCGTGTGGTACGTGAAATATATGCTTCAATGCAACAGACGGTTGTAAAATACAATCCAGAGCGTGACTTTGATGCTCCCTATCTCATCCGCCAAGCCATTATTCAGAGTGAAGTTTTCTGCAAATGTGATCACCGGTGACTCACGCACTATTGAGATCGCACTTGACTCGTTGTGAGCGTATTCTAGTTGCCCTTATATTGGATTTCATCAGCTTGGTGGTCTGTCGGCAAAAATATTCGTCTGTGTTGTCGTCAGATAATGGTACCGCGTGGTACACCATTGAACTTCCCTCTAAGGCATTCGGTACTACGTCAATCATTGATGCGGTTCCATGAAGATTTTCAGTGTTGACTGACAAGAACAATACAATTTATATTGGCGAACACAGGCATAAAATCATCTTTGCTACTGTCATTGTCTCTACACAATATCTAGTCAGCAATAAACAGCAGCCGTTGAGAGCTGTGTTATCTTGGCTCCAAGGTCTTCACGAAAGTATGCAGGACCTAAAGGGACAGGGTATCATATCTGGAGTGACATTGTGAGAATTACCTCAGCAACACAAGTGAATTTAACTTCTGATGTAATTAGTGTGACTTGATCTCGATTACGCTTGCAGCACCCGTGTATTCGATATGCCATAATAATCGGCTGACACATATTCTTGTTTCCCTAGTGGATCAAGTTGGTCACAAAGTGGTTCTGCAAGGAGAAATATTGACGATACAACTGTTCCTAAATATCGGCATTACATTTAATAATTATAACAACACGAATGACTGTCATGCATGGATGTATCAAGCCTATTCGCTTACTTAACGCAAGAAAACTCGTGTACGTAAATTATTACGGGCTTGGTACCGTTGTTCGTGGATAATTTGCAAGCGAAATAAAAAATCACGGATCTGACATCGCACACTTCTTTCAACCCTATACAAGTGACCATAAGGGTTGTGGATAGTGAGAAACGTACTGCTGTATATCAGTTAAAATAACTTTGTTCGTACGCAGCATAGACTTCTGAAGATCGATTATAGCTATCACTAGTACTATCACCAAGGACACCTCCAGCTACATTGCCATCGACCAAATCAATACCACCTGCAGTAAGTAAAATCAGAAACGAAGCCACTCAACAGCGATTTCCTGATTCAACGTCTGCAAATCTGGCCATGGTGAGTGGATTTGCACGGTATTGAAAACAAATCAATAATGTAAATCCCATGACCCAATTGAAAGATGTATTTGACCCGGCATTTGATGTGGTAGCAGCGTTTGTAAGTGGATCAAAGCAAACTAGATTTCCAGTATTACTCATATCCAGCCAGAGATTCCAATCAATTAAACAATGAGTTCCAATTGCAACATGCCTCTTGTTTTATCCTTCCATGTGAAGCTTTATTTGTCAGTGGAGTGAAAATTGGTACTCGAAAATAATGCCAATTACGAAGCCAATGCCCACGTGGGATTTCTTAGCAATTGCATACTAGCGTTGTTTAAAAAGTGCACCTTACCCATCGATGGAAAAGAAATCAAAGTCATTCTGAACAGCGGTAATGTTGCAACGACGATTCTCTGAGTCGCCATATATAGCGATGGTTACACTAGAACCGCCGGCCCAACCATGATGTTTGTCAAAAGATGCAGCTGATTACTTAGACCAATGACCGCTTAAATTTCAGCAAATTGTACAGTATTATATCGTGGAACCACAACCTGATGGCATGGATTCCAGACCTGGCACCGGCGCTCCATTGGTGAAAGGTCCTAACCCAAATTAAAATCTTGGGTTTGCGCAGCACTGAGCACAACGTTGTGGAGCCTCATTACGATTCTCGTGTACCATTCACTTCAGTCAAATCTCTGGTATTTGCAGAGCTGTTCAACATGTGATATTTGAGGCGAAACACACGGTCACCTTGTGTTGTAAAAACAACTTCATCTATGCCATTTGGAGTGTTGCAGGTGCTGCTGCCGGTAAAGTTGTATTAGTTGCACTGATTTTATGAATGCCACTGTTATGTCATTCACTGAAAACAGAATCACGCTTGTTATTGTTATGCAATCAGAACCCACATCAAAGTTGTCGTATCGAGTACATACCACAGACGCACACCAACCTAATGGCATTGTGGGTCTGTTTACTTGTCAAATAAGTGCTCAGCATTGGTCTTACTTTACCAAAAACACAAGTGCTCTTGAAGTATTTACTTGCAGAGTACTCACTCGACATGACACAGAGTAAAATTATACTTGACAACATAGAAGTGATTGAGGTCTCATGGATGAGAAACGGTCATTATAATCCTTCGACAGAAATACGGCTTGTCTATGCAGAAGCCAATCATACTGTATGGGCATATCACAATAGTTTGTCGTACAAGGACAAACGTCCAATCAGTGATGCACGTCTGCAAATTTCTCAACAAAGTCATTCGTACGTTTTATCCGATGTATTAAATTTCCTTGGAGCATCTAGAGGTGTTCAGGCAATCCGTTGTAGGTTTGTTGCATACATGTGTAGGTAACGCTGGTGATGCTAAGTACAAGAATCGTGTTGAGATACTTTTAGACAAGACGTCGTTGTTGGAGGGTGCTGGTGATCAAATAAAGATCATAGATGTACTTGAGGAACATATATAACTGAACGTTTTATGTATTGGAATAATAATGTTCAATCACAGAACGAGCATATGCTCTTCTCTAAGTCAGCCGTGAAAATCAAACAGGCAATTAAAACAATTGTGGGGATACAATGAAACAGTCTGCAGCAAAATTGACTGCAAATGTTCCTGTTTGGTTGATCTAAGGGTGGCTCATTGAATATGATGTAGCCAAACACTATACACTTCCGTAACATTCCAATTATCCAAGTTAGTGGTGGCACAAACGTAAAGGCCGGCGAAAGAGTTTTCATTCCTTTCAGTGATTTCGGCATTGCTGGCGGCATCAGATCCAGTGGCTGCAAAAGCTGCAACATTTGGAGCTGTCGGAACTGCATCAGTAATGGCTTTGAAAAAACGGTTGGTGGACGCATAAAAAATGAAGAGGTCATCGATTGCCATCCACGAGTTACCTTATACCATCAGGCAAAGGTTAAATTACCCGGTCGCAGAAGATCGCGCCGTTGACCAATCTTCATTTACTCCCGACGGCAAATTCGATCAAATATTTTCGTGGTGTGTTTATGCTAGATGAACTTGCATCGATGGTATTGCGCACACGTGGAACAGGCATCGGCAATCTGGATTCATCAGCAAGCTTTGGCACTAGCTTGGTCGCATACATGGTAACACTACATCATAATTTGTATTTTGACTTATATGGACTTGCACCGTCAGTCTACGTTGTTAGTTATTTATCCAAGCGCAGACAATAAACAGTGTTTCAGTCAAGTATGTCAGCATAAATGCCGCAGGATGGTCCTTATGTGGCTATCTTGTCGTTGAGTCAGTGCACGTACTGCAGTTTTCATCGACCCGCAAACACCGTTTGATTTCACCCTAAAGGGTGTGCAGTAGTATTATACAACCATGTTTCTCAACATTTACGTTTGTCAGTCTGCTTGATGACACGCTGCAGATGTGAATCCGAACCGATTTGCCGCCAAAACGGATTTGTCCAAGTTTAACAGTCGTGTTGTTGTTGGCGTCGTTCCAGACGAGCTTGTTGTTTTGTTGAAGATCAATCTGGCAAACTGAAAACGTGAAAAGGCGGAAATTCAAGATATCATCGTGAAGTTTAGTTGCAACGTTATGGAAAAGAGTCTGGTTGACCTCACTAACAGAGGTGGAATCAAAGACAGTAGCGTTTATCAAATACTGTGTCGAAAGACCTAATGGTGGGAGGAAGCAATACGCGGATGAACACGTCACTAAGATGCATGCACAACCACGCGTAGTGACTTCAAGGATCTTAATAGGCGGAATATTAATCAAAGAAGAAGAGGAACACACTGTCGCAACCTTGGAAAATGGCCGATGTTTTTTCATTTCTTTTATTAAAAACAGTTTCGTTAGAACTGAGAAAGTCACTTTTGATGTTGCGCGAGTCTGGATCATCTTCGTTTATTAACACTGGAACTAATGGCACGTGAGATAGAATAGCAAGGTGGATAAATGATAAGCAGCATTTTAATCTTTACTTCGTACCACTGAAATTACAAATATCCTGGCCGGATTGCATTGCGGTATAATTTTACACTTTGACATTGCCAGTATTGTTGGTCACTGGAGGTGAAATTCAGCTTGAAACACTCAGCATTTATCAAGAGGGGAACTTCACCGTCTTTGGCGTTTTTGTTTAAGTTTATGTTTGTTTCATTATTATAACCGAAATGGAATCTGTCCGTGGTGATGAAGTTTTCACCAAAAACGAGGTGCTGAACCAACTGGCAGCATAATAACATCAAAAAGAATTTCACTCGGCATCTCGAGGAATATCTACGTCAAAACGATGTTACCAAGCCATCGTATGAACCATCATATAAATTTGTCAAGTAGAAATTTCCATTTGAAATCATCATGATATACCACAAATTAGTCGATGTCAGCATGGAATCTTTGTGCGTGAACAAAACTGAAGCAGCAGACGCAAAAGCAGGGATCGTTTCTACAATAGCGACGCAACATTCACCAATTGTATCCACCCCAGTTATATTCACTATAGAATATTTTAAAACAACATTGACTCAACTGAGAAAAGAAAGGTCTCAACTGTTATTCAACAAAAACGCCCTTGTTCGAGTGACAGTTATTGGACAAAGATGATCGTTGGATGTTAAAGGTTCTGGCGTAATCGGTGTGATTTTGTGAGAGGAGTAATAGGCCACCAGAACACAACATCGCCAGATATTTAAATATATGCGAGGTAGATTGGTTTTAACAGCATGACAGTTAGTTAAAAAAGAATAACTCTTTAGATGTGCGTGTGCGTATTGCGCCTGTTTGTGATGATGAGACCGGACACTATCTTCCTGTCGTGCAATTAAAATATGCGATTACTTATTAATAGAAGAGCTGTGACAGACCACCAGTCTTATCGTTGTGAAGAAATATTCGAATATAAACTACAGCTGCCAAATGAAATCTACACGAAAACCGTCCTGACGTGAAATACAAATGCGCATGTTTGGTCGCACATTTTATTTGCGGTCTTCCTGTGGCAGCAAATATTGACCTTAGATAGACTGGAATGAAAACAACATCAAACATTGTGGACGCCCCAATAGGTGTTGTTGTCGAAACTACATCTATAGCAACAGATGTTTCCGGAGGTGCGATCAAGTTTATTTCGATGCGACTATGTACCCGAGTATGCGTCTATTCTGAATCGCTTGCAGTCACACAAAAACTTTATCAATACGATCCCGTAAATTGTACTCAGTTGCAATCGAGGATAAAATAATCAGTGCAGCCAAGTGTGAAACTGCCCTGGCGGAAATGGAAAATCACAGACACTACAAATCACAAATAAGAATACGTGCAGTTGCAGATTTACAGACAGAAAAATAGAGTCAAAAGGAATTATTCACGCACAGAGTGTTTAAATAATGCTACCATAGACTTTTCTGTATGAGCATGTAGCCGCGCCTCTCTCTCACGCTGTCTCTCTCTCTCTCTTTCTCTCTCTCTCTCTCTCTCTCTCTCTCTCTTTCTCTCTCTCTCTCTCTCTCTCTCTCTCTCTCTCTCTCTCTGTGCAGTATTTTCGTTTCCACAGTCACTGCAGACTAAAGTACTATGAGGGTGGGCGTTTGCCTTATTCGTCACCCTTGGAGACATGTGTGGGACTCTAAGCCCCGTCACTAACTAACGTCACGTGTGTGTTTGCACCTGGAGGTTCCACCTCCAGCGGAACAAACGCCTAAGCCAAAGACAACGGTCTACATATGGGATAGTTATGTCATATGGGGTAGAGGGAGAACGGGACAAATGAACGACACCCAATAAGAAAAAGAGGCAAAACCATCATTTACATACTACTGGAAAGCATAATCAAAGGCCCATATAGTAGCGATACAGCTATCTATGTATATGACATTGTTATGTGTTTGTACATATGTTGTCACTTCTTTCTAGTTTCTGTTAGCGTTATATTGCTCCACATTGAAATTCATCAGAGTGCTGTCTCGTATTGGAAAGATACTATCTATTTTTTTAATTCCAGATTATTTGAGAGACAGTGAGCTTCTTTTAGTTTTATTATTAGCTGCACAAAATATTCGGGGAAGAGTATCACATATAATACTAGTTCTAAGTAAAACCAATTGACATGGTCACTCATATGGAAATTTATGCCACATACCATACATGAAAATATGGTTTAACTCTTTTTGGATACATAAGGTAATTCAGCAGGAGGATCACGTGCACGGGCTGGACACAGCTTGCGCACTAATGCAAAACAAGCACATGGAGTGAGTGCGCATTATGTACATTGTAAAAGCCCCTGCTTGTATAACTAAAGCTCTCATTCTTGAAAAATATTTCTACATTCATAACTACTAGAGTCTACCTGGCAGGTTAGTGATGTATTAGATAAGAATGCGTATGTTTTTTTGTGAAATTTGATGTACTACATTATAATGTGCAGCAATGTATTTTTCTAATTATACAATATTTTGTTCCTACTGGTCTAATCTAATTTCAAATCCATATCTGATTATTTAGGGCAAATATGTGTTGTCAGGTTGTAATGCACTTAACATATTTGGTATGCACATATGCTAGACAAGAACATTTTCAATTTATTTCAGGTCTATCGCTTTTTTCTGTCTTGCTTGGATTACAAATATCTGCCACAGATTAATAACGATGGACGTGACGCTTTTCCTTGAAAATGGAAGGAATTGAACCCCGCGATATCAACATACTACTTCATGATCAGAAACATGTAGCGCTGGTTGGTTCATGTGAAAGCTTAGGGTTTGATTAGATAGAAATAAAGGTTTACAGCACGCCAAAATGACACGCAATTGCACTGTTCTTCGTTCATTAGGTTAATTCATGTGTTTGGGTGGACACCTCTAGTTTCCTAGCTACGCGAAATGTAGCATGCACTGTGGTGACCTCTCCTTGCACGAGAAAGTAAGGTTCATGAAGCTGCATATACCCGCCCCTTCTTAATATTTGTGTTAAGTACTCAAATCTAATATTGATTTTGAAAACGTATTTTATGTGGTTCAGAAAAATGGACTGCTTTAGATTTCCGTTGCCAGGCTGCAAGTCTTTCCGTCTCAATGAAGGTCATGTGACGGATGTCGTATTTTGCAAGCACATAATTCCAGCTTTTGCATGCTAGCTTACGTAACACGTTTGGTATAGACTAGAAACATTAGGTTGTCAACATTAATGAAAACGTTCAGAACAGTTCGTCTTACTCTGAATTATCAACAATCGTTAAATTATTACCTGTGGCCCAACTAGAACGGAAAACTGTAGCCTTTTATGAATTTCTTTCTCGAATCTTCGCCACGCAGAATCTAGCTGTTTAGAACCTTAGGTGAAATGTGCTAAATTAACTAGTCAAAAGATTAAAGACATGTTTTGGAGCCAAGTCAATAAATTGGTGCGGAATATTCATGGGTAAAAGCAAAATCCAATAATGCCAGTTAGATCTTATTGGATGATTTGGTCCTCGTGCAAATATTGTGGCACTTGTATGCATTCCTCAACTCGACAACACCTTAACCCAATATCATTTATACTAGAACAACTGTAGCTTGCTTATTGTATGTTGATATAATGTATATAATTTTCAAAAATATATTTTATTTCCTTAAAATAAAGGTACAAAAATTAATACTGAACATTATGGTGAATTGTTATATTCATTAATGTAATATTAATTCAAAACGTTTTTTGAAGCAAGTTTCAACGATATTCCAAATGAGGCCCTGTATTGTAAAGATATATCAATAATACAGAAGAATAACTGGTACATTCCCAAAAAGTCATTAAATGAATTGTTTTGATAGAGATATAAGCTGAAATGTTATGGAATTGTATTGAATGTTGTTTTCATAAACTATATAGAACATCTCAACCCTGGAAGTCAGCCCTGGAAATTTAAGAATGGTTCACGTTGAGCACTATACACGACTCATCTGTAATATGCAAACTACGATCATAATATATTTAAAATATCATCAATTATGTGACCTTACAAAATTATTAAAATTATGCACAAAATATAAATGTACATGTGTTATTTTCATAGCGATTGTAAATTAAATATTTTTTGTACTTAATTACAACTGCTAGTATCCAAGACGTTTAAAGATTAAGTAATTAGAATTTATATTTGTTAGTTCCTTGTATAATATAAATTGATTCCATATTACATGGATAGGGTTAAATGTATCGTGCGGTGTTCTTGTGTAGGTATGTTTTTGTAGATGTTCCGAAATGAAGTGGAAATATCCATCTCGTTTGTAAGGAATGGTGTATTTATCGAATGTTGTCATTCTTGCCAATTGCCACATAATTGAATGTTAAAGGGACTATACCGTACATGTACAGTAATACCCGTTACTCAAGGTGAATACAGTCTTACATATCAGAAGACTCGTACAATGTTTCGTTCCTTATCGACCATAATATATCGCTGTCAACGACACCATTGCATATAAAATGTATACCATAATATATCTTATACTCTACTTTACTCTACTGTACTGTGCTGTGAAGTGAAGGTGTCTTGTTTTTCTATTAGCCAATAGGTGTTTGGGCTTTTCTCAGGTCTGGTGTAGAACAATAATGGTGACAAATCAAAGCTTGTGACGTGACGTAAATGATTCAAAAGGACTAAACATTATATTAGAATAGTATATAATAAAACAACCAATCTTTGTATGAAATAAGCACAAACTACGAAATGGGTAAATGTATGATTGTCATTTAAATTAAACTAGCATGGTAAAGCGAACTGTGACAACTGCTATGTAATGGCGGGCTGGTCTACGAATGAAGGAGGTTGATACTATTCCGTTCTGTTTCTTTAGACTGAAAGACAACTTTCATGTACCTCTCAGACTGAAAGACGTTTCCTCCTCTGCTACTTCTGTTGGTAGTATTTACACGAAGTTTCCTAACAAGAGAAAATGAATTTTCCTAGATAGGCTACAAGCACCCGATCTAGAATCGGATGATGGGATCAATCCATCTGTAACCTCTTTGTATGACAGTCAATCGTATACGCCAAAAAGCATCTTAAGCCAATATATTATATGCCAGCCAAATGAAAAGACTATATAAACGGCGATTTAACGCGAACAGATAATATCAAACGTAACTATACACTCGTAACTCTGGCTGAGGACTGACAATTGTTCAAGTTTCACATTCGTTTCGTAAACACTAAACATGGGGAACATTGGTTTCCTTCGATGCATGTTTTTCCTGAGGTTGAAGATGAAAACATTCTCTTTTTAGGAATATTCAAAGTCAATTCAAACAGAATCAACGGAATGTGGAAATCCAGCCTTCTAGTCCTATGTGGTCTGTGCGCCTGGATTTTACCAGCAGAGTGCCTTTTTAGTAGCAGTGAGTTCTTTAATTTCGTTTTAAATGTTAATTTTTTATAAATTAAGTTTTGACTAATAGGCCTCCAGTTCAATGGTTTACGCAAAACAATAGATGTCAATGAAAAAGGTTGGCAACTCGGACTACAATATACTGAACCATTTATCGCATGTAAATACGTGGAATTGTGAACTTTCACGCTTCAGATCTGCTCAGTGGCAATACATATAGAAATGCTAAAGTGAAACCGTAAAATTCAAGACTTTTGTACATATGATACTAGACGATAGAATACATATTGTATGAGGTTCTAATTGCTACATCACAACTGCCCAATTTAGAGTTCTCAAATGACTGGTAACATAACATGCCTTTGTTATTCTATAGGCGGCAGTCTTTACAACAGAAATGTCACATCAGGATCATTTGTGCTGCAATGTACGTTATATTAGTACAATGATTTTTGTAATGATTCTAACTGGAGAAAGTGTACGGCACGTTTCATTTGCAAAATAATGTTGTTGATTTGGTATGATATTAACATTAACGACTTAAAGCGCATGTTTTGATATGGAAGATTATAGTAAGATGTAATCGCTTATCATAGAAACTATTATATTAAAATGGTAGGAAATAATTTATATAACATTCATATATATTTAAAGGTATTTGCGGATTTAGCCAATACGATCCTACATTTTATATGTGCTGTAATGGAGTGATTCAGTCGAAATCTGGGTTACAACCTTCCTGCTGTGGAATACGAGGATATGATGGAGCATTCTACATGTGTTGCTCGGGCACTATTCAGTCTCGATCAGGTTCGCAACCTTCGTGCTGTGGAACACGAGGATACGATGCAGCATTTTACATATGTTGTTCAGGCACTATCCAGTCTCGTTCAGGATTGCAACCGTCTTGCTGTGCAACACGAGGATACGATGCTTCATTTTATATGTGCTGCTCTGGCGTTATTCAGTCTCGTTCTGGACTACGACCGTCTTGCTGTGGAACAGTGGCATACGATGCCGCTTTCAGAAATTGCTGCAATGGTCGAGTGTGCTAAGTGACAATTTACCAACACGGTTTAATTTGTTTAATTATGTTGATGTAAAGGAATAGTAAACGTGTTTCAATAAAGCGTAATGAACATAATTGATGAAACATGGATATTTGTTTCTACGCCATACCTCTAGATGTACTTGACAAATTCAGTTTTTCAATGTTGATTGTCCAATTGTATAACCAGTTTCATGGCTAGAATTTGAGGTAAGAGCAGAAAGGATGTGTTTGTCCGTTCTTGATTTTGTACGTTACAACATGTGTTCAATTACTTTGCACTGATGTATGAATTAAAATTGTTGTTTGTGTATTTGGATAAAATATATCGATTATGTATTTTAAAAAGTCCTCGTGTACTGAGGTGTATCATTCAGATTTAATGTATTAAGAAAATGAGACGAAGATCGCCATGAAATACGTTTTTCCTCAGCTGGGTAATTGCTATTCATTGTTTCAGTACGCAACGCCTCAACAGAATACAGTACAATGAATACGTTCAATACTTCATCCATTTGAGGAGATTTACCAAACTTCTCGTGTTTTCAAACATTCCTGCTGACTGCTCCAGTTGCCTCTGCGGTAAGAGCGTCCGTCTCGGATACGACAAGTCGCGGATTCAAACCCCGGCCAGGTCGTACCAAATTTTTTTTTAACTAATAGCTGTCTTGCTAGTTAGCGTTGCGACGTTACCATTGTTCGGCCTGGTGTCACTATAATGTGAATCGGTGGGACGTGATTCCATAGTGTCGGCACCACTATAAACTACCACTGCTGTCATCATAAAGTAAATCTTTGTCCTACGTTAATGGTATCAGTTACTAAAAGTGGAGGCTGAGTCACGTAATGTAGTCTCGTTACGCATCTAAATGTTAAACGAAGGTACAATGACATTTATGTCCCGAGGAGTATGTTGATCCCCTGCCAGTAATATCTCTGATTAAAAAACAAAAAAAAAAAACTTCTGCTGTCGCAGATAGATGATATGGTTTTAAAACATGGTAATGTGATCCATTAAAAAAGCAAATTTGTTGAGCACAGGGATCATAGAGGTCATCACCTCATTACAGCGTGTTATCGAGTGAATGTTTACGTGAATCTCTCGCACTCTCCCTCCGTTTTTGTGTGTATGTTAGTATATATATATATATATATATATATATATATATATATATATATATATATATATATATATATATCGTAAAACAGACTATTGAAAGGAGCGCTCGGGTAGCCTATTGGTTAGAGAGTCCGCATCGGATCCGGGAGGTCGCGGGTTAGAACCCCTGCCGAGTCATAATAAATACTTATAGGGATGGTACTAACAGCTACCTCGCTTGGCGCTCAGTATTAAGAGATTAGAGTCTGGACTGGTCGGCCTGATGTCAGGTTAATGGGACTAGGTGCTACTTAATGCCACATGTTTTCGGCATGATCCCCTAGTGCTGGACATCACCATAAACTGCCACACACCAGACATCGTAGCGATAAGACGGAAAATTTGTTAAAGCTACGTTAAAAGTCCAAAATAAACACACACACGTTAAATGATGAGCTTTCTATTCTTCTTGTCCTTCTCCTCCTCCTCTTTCTTCTTCTTCTTCTTCTTCTTATTATTATTATTATTATTATTATTATTAGTATTATTATTATCATTTTATCATTATTATTATTATCTTCTTCTTATTATTATTATTATTAGTATTATTATTATCATTTTATCATTATTATTATTATTATTATTATTATTATTTAAAGGATAATAGAAACACCGAAACAACAACAACTATAATAATAATAATAATAATAATAATAATAATAATAATAATAATAATAATAATAATAATAATAAATATAATAATAATAATATTAATATTAATAATAATAATAATAATAATATTAACTTGTACTTAGTGAAAAATTTAATACCAACGTGATGGTGAGTATATTAGTACAAATGGTACAAAGCAATGCAAGAGTCCAATTATAAATCAACCATGTTAATATCTATGATTTAAACTGATAGTTTATATGATGCATGTATAAATAAAACATACTGCAGACAGGTAGATAAATCAACAGTTCTGTTATTGACGATACTTTGTACACAAAAGAAAAACTTTGGAATTCCAGGATACAAAATACACGATACAAGAAATTTCATTTAATGATCGTAGTATCGAAAACATGAAGACACTAATTCAGGGCGAGCTGTTACATCGACACATATAACAATTTTAACGTTTAAACACCTCATTCACTCTGTGACTGAAAAATTAGACCATCCTTTTTAATCGAAAACTTCTATAATATAGGTATCTCGGTTTTTTAATTGAGGCACGACAGGCATTTATCAGGAAGTTATGAGTATCGGTTCAACATAAACAGGAATTGCAAGGGACCTATTTGACTACAGCTCAGCCTTCAACATCAAGGTAAAGTAATTGACCGATATCTCCCATGATATTCTGCATTGCAAATTGTAATAAAACGCCAGTTTAGTTTAACGAAAACCTTCTTGGCTTATTTCCTGTTGGTAAACATTAGCTATTACATTATTCTGACTGAGTAAGAGTTCATGTCATACTTTTCATTACTTGTTATCACGGTGAAGAATTTTAAGTCATTCCAGAAATATTTGAAAACAAATATCGTAAACAGATTAGATGATGGAGCTCTGTCATAATTCATCCATTTATCTACACTTTGTAGTTGGCCCAAGTCGACAAATGAAATGTCATTGATTCTGAATATAATTTACCACAAACATTAAACATTTCATTATAAGTTTGCTTTGATCTAATACAATATTTTATTCTGAAGTTCCTATCCTACTAATTGTTTCTTTTGTAGAATGTCTAGTCTCTAAGGCTCAAACATATATGTTCATGTTTTTTCCCCTTCAAATCACTTGACTCTATGTCCAATCGCATACCACTGTTGTTGATAACCTTTTCAAGTTTAGAGATGTTGTCTTTTTATCCGATTTCTGTACTTTATGGATAAAGTCTTTTTTCCCAAAGATCTATTTCACTAAAAGTATTTTATTTTCAACTGGGCCTAGTGGTTAGAGCGCCCGCCTCTGATGCGGGAGGTCATTGGTTCGAGCCCCGGCCGAGTCGAAAGACTTACAAAATTGGTACTAACAGCTACCACGCCTGACGCTCAGCATTAAGAGGTTAGTTTTAGGACTGGTCGGCCTAGAGTCAGGATAATGTGACTGGGTGAGACATCATGCTACATGTCTGCGGCATGATGCCCCAGTGCTAGACATCACTTTAAACTGCCACACTGCAGACATCGTAGCGATATGACTGAAAAATTGTTAAAGCTACGTGAAAAATCCAAATTACACGCACACAGATTATTTTCAATTGGTTCCCTGTTTTTTTTTTCTTATTTGCTGCAAATAAGATAGTTGTACCCTCATTTTCATTAATAAAACTTCTCAAATTAGACGATTAATAATTTAATTACATACTTCTGATCTGAACGAATAGTGTGATTTTATTGATCAATGTCAAACAAATATAGTGCATATGGTTTATTTCATAATCGTGTTAACTGTATTTTTCACTTCTCTAGCATAGTCCGGATCTTTTCAATACTTCATTACATTTCTAGAAGCTTTGTCGATGTGTATCATTATAAGCTAGTGCTCCGTATTAATCAACAATAGCCCGGTCCTCAATGACTTTCTTTAATCTTTGTCTGCCTCCTACTTTAACTGCAATATCCATCGTTGGAATTTTAAATTTTTTCTTATTTGACGTACTTTGTACATAAATGGTACAAGGCATTGTCATTATCAATATGCTGATATAGTTGATATATTTTGCGTCTTTACGCTCCTTGAAAATAATAATACATGAAACACAATTACTAACAGCAAAATGGTAAGTGAATCAAATATTTTATGATGAATGTATTATACAAATATAAACATGACACGGAAGACAGTATGCAAATAAAATAATGTCTTTACTGAGACATACAGAAATTCATAATAAACTTCCGAAACACGCTGAAGCATTCCGTAAACAGTTGGTTTACAAAATCAAAAGACCGAAGATTCTTATCAAGCTTCTTGTTCTTATAATTTATGCATTCATCTTTATTTTCGGAACACATAATTAAATCATTGGTAAAATTAAACCAGTACACTGGACGGCTTAGTCATGTCGTTATTTTTAAATTTGGTTAAGATAAAGTTTGTTACTTTTAACGAAATGTATATAATGCTGGATTTAACACCTCGCTATAGTCAATGTCCTTGCACACCACATGTCACACACCTTGCCATCCGACGCTTGGGCGACAGCATACAGTTTGCATCCTACCGGCGACACCTTTTTGCACAGATACAGTACAAGCCACTATCGTACCTGTAGGGCATAATCTCTGGAAAAATTGAAAGACATGCTAAAGGTATAAAAGTGTGGGTAAAACAAAATAAAAGAAGAACCTTTTTTATTCCCAGTTACTTTCGTCAGACTCTTAATCGATCTACGTTCATGCGTGGTTTGTGTATACTTTGTTCAACGGTAATACCTGTGTCATCTAATGGCAATATATGCAATGAACATTTGCTATGGAAACAATTAGCGATCGTGAAGTGGTTGCATAAGCAGGGTGGTCTAAATATCGTGGGTATGCTGTCAGAATTAGGCAGATCCGGGCTATGTATGTCTGTATGCATCTATAGAATGATGATATCTAATTTCACCGAAAACAAAAGGAAGACGTATGCAAAGTTTTAATGATATTTTTCCATGTTTTGTTACTCAAAAAAGAAAATAATTATGTAGTATGGCTTATTGATTCATATTGATATTTACTTAATTGGCCCTGCAACATGGGGCCTGCAAAATAATGGGTGGCGTGATTAGCCACTTTCAAATGCGTGGTCACAAAATAGGGTACAATATCAAATGGACATATCAAACATGACTGGTATAATATAATCTTTCATATGCGTCGGTGAAGACTATTCCACCTAAGGATCAGTTTTATGTAAAACAGGAGGTTTGGAACATTACATTCCTGTACGAGAAATGAAAGTCAAAGCCAACGTGGTGAATGATGAATACAGACTTGACTTTGGAACAGAAACAGCCAAAGAAACTTTCATGACCTCAAGGTTGATAGGAACCATTTGATTTAAACGGACTTTAAATGATGTTTTATAAATGCAGTTTATCTTTGAAGGAGAAGTATATAGACCTCTACGTTAATGGTCATACACAGTGTCTGAACTATTTAATGTAGATAACTTTCGCCATGAATCAAAACTTAAACTAAACATAAAATTCACTCTTATCAACCAATGATTGGAGACAGACAATACATATTCAATTCTAGATTCATCTTTGATCGGAACTAATCTAAAAAGAGGAATATGATTTTGAAACTAATATTAATTACATGAATGGGCTTTGTGACTCGAAATTTTACTTGGAATTTCTTGCCAGTGATGATACATAATTCAAATGTCCTCGCTTCTTTTAGAACATAATTAACACACTTCTTTCTTTTTTCTTGCTGTTGGTGTTGTAGTTGTGGGTTATAACGCCATTTTCAGCACAAGATAGGCTATGCATAGCGGCCAGTATTAATGGTGGAGGAAGAACCCGGTAAAACCCCGGGAAGAACCACCGACCAACGAGAAGCTACTGGCAAGCTTTCTCACATACCCACATTAGCCGAATCCTAGACTCGAACCCACGCAGACAGAGGTTAGATGGCAGTGATCCGCAACAGAGAGCGCTTTAGACCACTCGGCCACTCGAGGCCCCTTCTATCTTGGCCAGGTGGAATAATATACTAAGTCTTTTCTGATAAAAATTTTGTCATTGTGTCCAGAAATAGTATGTGCATGAATAAAGAATACAAATCATGTAGCGAATCACAGTTCCTTCATGAGCACCGGATGCATCAAGGGATCGCGTGTGATCAAGATTCACAGAGTGTTTCGCCAGCAATCTTGGATGGTTCCATATATTCAGATGGATAGGGTCCTACGCACAAAGACCACCCATGATTTTGAAAAGGACTTTTAAAAGCTAATGTATAACGCAGTGTTTGGGAGAACAATGAAGAAAATGTGCAAACAAATCTTAGTCGATTTTGTCCGTAAAAATGCGAGCAGGACAGACATGAAAGACTCATTGTGGACTCGGCTTTTGGGTCCCGAAATATCTTTGATGGTGGACTTGTTGCCGTTCACAGTACAAAAATAAAATCTCAGACTGACGAAACCAATCGATGTGGGATCGCCCGTGCAATACTTAATGAAGTTGCTCATGGATGAGTCTAACAATGGCATGATCATACTGGATGGGGTCAAGATGACAAACACCGAATATGACTCATTTGATGCCGGCGAGTGATTGAAAGAACATTCATTGTTTAGGAAAGCCAACAAAACAGGTGGTTGGCAAATTCAAACACAAATGCTAGCGTAAACCGAGCGAATAGTATGACAACGACCCCAAATATAATCGATTGTGATCGGGCCTAAAAACAATAAAACGGCAACATATTTTCCACGGACGATTGTTCAGAAAGATCTGAACCGTGGAATATCTTCATGGCCGTCTTGAGTTTGAGCACACGGCAAATATGATCCGATCCAAGAACCATTGCATGGGTGTATACCGATGCACCAAAGCGAGTTTGTCTCCGATGGATACCAGGATTTGGCAAAGCCCCCAACGGAATTACCTCTCACGCGTTCGGTCAAGGTGCATAACTTGCCTTGACGATCACTGACACGATCGTGGGAAAGAAATAACAAATATGCCTGAAGAAACTTGTTAGGAATTTACCCATCGAAACAAAAACGAGAACTCTTTCTTGGTACTGTCAAATATATTTACCACAGAGTTTGTTTGGCCAAACGTATTAGATCAACCCCATGAGTGACCATTTCTCTACCGGCAAACAGTTCTGCAACGACTTCTCCTCTTCAATTCCCGTGCAGACCATTAAAAATTTAGATAATGTGCGGTTTTATGTGTATATTGTTCATACCGGTTTACTTTTGTTTGCCCCCAGGTGGACTCTATCCACCGCCATTCAATGAAATTTCTGCTTTCGTACCTCCTTTCACGACCCACCGTGCGATTCGTTCTCTCTATGTTCGATTTATTGTATTAACGTCATGCATGAGATCCACTCCGGCGCGTTGACTCCCACGGATATCATGTCGGTAACAAACAACATCCAGGCGATGGATTGGTGCTTCTTCTGGCTTTGTGTGGTTGAGAGAATCAAGTCGTAGATTCAGATGCGTACCATGTCCACAGTAATTGTAGCCAGAATGATGCTTCTCGGCGGGATATTTACTCCACGGTGTGTCTGGCAACTTTGTTAATGCAGCCAAGATATCATGGCCTCTAGCGACGTCTTTTACACCAGACACTGCGCGTCCACGCCATTTCATTGGAAGTTCTAACATACGTAGACTTCTTTCCTCCGAACTGAGCACAAGATCCTGCAATTGTTGCTCGTCCATTACGTGTTTGAAGTCGAGTTGGATATCTTGTTCGTCTTTTGGTACGATATCTTATAGATTATAAAGACATGATCGTATTATAACGACATATAATTATTCAGTGGTATCACGCAAAAATAAATTCTCAGATGACTCATTCGTCATCGATCTATCCGCACAAGTAATACCTGTACCACTTACGCATGGTGACGGAACCGCGTTTTCATGCTCATTTGCGCAACTGGCTATTGGCCATAGGCCCTGCTAAATCCGTTTAAACAACTGTTGTCAAATATGGCTGTACCATACGGTTAACCTGACATCAAGTATACATGCTTGCACCATCAGCTGCTGATCAACCGTGTTATAGTGTGCTCAAAGATGTTCAAAAAGCGTTAAGTGGCGGCAACAATGCTTCTATCAATTTCCACCAGCGACAAAGCCCCTACCATTGATGATTTGGACGCAAAACAAATCAATCGGGTTTTGTACGACGAAGTGATGCTCGAGAATCAAGTCAATCCCGCACAAATATTTTCACGAGGCCGGCATAAAAACACCAAAGAATTATATTGCCTAGCGATCCGCCCATGTACCAAAGTCATCCGTGACAACTCTAAAATGTACTTATATTTCGCGGTCTTGACGCGCTTGGTCTTGGAAACGTTCATTTGACTTTTGATGTGACGCTGAGTACAAGTAGGATCAATTTCGAGACATGCTTGCGCGGATGACCTCGAACCCGCATAGTTATTTTTTACAATTGATTTGACTGGTGGGTCAAGCTAGTATCGTGCGGGTCTCGACACGAACATAACCCTCACACTAATACGTTTCACACGAACGCGTCAATGTAACAAACAATACTTTAACAATTAAAAATGTCCGGTAGCAATACCGTAGAATCGTACGAAGACGACGCCGTCAAGCCGCTCCTAAACATCAATAATTAATTCAAAATGCAATAGAAGGCCAAATAATGTCAATCATATGTTACACTCGCGACAACGGGGATTGAACAAACATTTGCACCACCGATTTAGCCCAGCAAAGAAATTGCTGACGTCAAAGGCTATCACAAAGGCCACCAAAGTAATTGTGCAACAAATGGTTGCGCTTAAAGCAAGAGAAGCGGCACCTGGTGTTGTTCGTAAAGTAGATGATAAATGCTCGAAGGATATCAAAAAGGTTGAAGATCAACTGCAGAGACGATTGCGCGTTCGCCAAGGAGGATTGAGGAAATCAAAGAAAACGTTGAAGAACTTACAGAGGCCCAGCGTATACTGGACAATGGTACCATGCATTTAACGAGGACGTGAGTCACGGACTTGGCAAAAGTCTAGACGTACCAATCGAGTACAAGTCATAGCAGAAAACATGGTCCAAATTTGTAACGAAAAGGTTTGAGATAACATTCCCACAAATCATATGAAGTTCATTCTTAATAAATTATCGACAGGACAGAGTGCACGATGAAAGTATCAACAAAGACAAATACATGAATGGCCTAAAATAGGACTAAGGGAGTTTACAGGAAAGAAAATTGGCATGGGTGAAAATTGGGAGCATTTTGTAAATGCGTTACAGGCATATCAGAACAAAGAAAACGAGGTGATGATTTATGGAAAGATCTTAAGAAAAGGTGGGACTAATAACCACCACAGCCACATTTATTTCTTAAAGAAGAAGATGAAGAAGATACTGCGATTGAATACGAGACACAGGAAAACATTTGACACAAAGGAGAGGAAGAAAAAAGGCCTGAGCCAGTCTAAAAGTGGTTAGACGTAAAACACACACCACAATTTCTCAAAACGGGAGAAAATGACGAGTGGGAAAGACAACAATTTACAAAGTGTCAAAAGCAAGAAGGGTTTTAAAAAATGCTCAACGTTTTCGTCAGCTGATATTCAACCTCCCAAAAGGAAAAAGGTCTGAAGAAACTCGATAAAGTACAAATGCGGTCGAAACACGAAACACCTCCATTCACACTTGCACCCTGAGTAAAATATGAATGGGCTATGAAAGAAGTAAAACCATGACGCCGTCAAGAAACATAAATAAAAGTAAATGGAGAAACAACTAAAAGGATGAGAAGGCTTGGTGGTGGTGAAATGTCCGACATTAACGATATCGCAGATGAATTGGAAATACTTGTGTGATCGGTTCGTGCAACAACGTCCCCGAAGTTATTAATTAAGCCATATCGATTTTCAGCGGCTGCTGACTAATCATCCCATGGATAGAGAAAGATATAATACGTTAATACACGAACGGTTTCGAGATTTCAATGAAATAGAAAAAAAAGCAACGAAGATTTCTGAAACAACTGAAACGGTTCGAAGAGAGATGCATCATGGTTAATCCAATCGTGTGGTACGTGAAATATATGCTTCAATGCAACAGACGGTTGTAAAATACAATCCAGAGCGTGACTTTGATGCTCCCTATCTCATCCGCCAAGCCATTATTCAGAGTGAAGTTTTCTGCAAATGTGATCACCGGTGACTCACGCACTATTGAGATCGCACTTGACTCGTTGTGAGCGTATTCTAGTTGGCCTTATATTGGATTTCATCACCTTGGTGGTCTGTCGGCAAAAATATTCGTCTGTGTTGTCGTCAGATAATGGTACCGCGTGGCACACCATTGAACTTCCCTCTAAGGCATTCGGTACTACGTCAATCATTGATGCGGTTCCATGAAGATTTTCAGTGTTGACTGACAAGAACAATACAATTTATATTGGCGAACACAGGCATAAAATCATCTTTGCTACTGTCATTGTCTCTACACAATATCTAGTCAGCAATAAACAGCAGCCGTTGAGAGCTGTGTTATCTTGGCTCCAAGGTCTTCACGAAAGTATGCAGGACCTAAAGGGACAGGGTATCATATCTGGAGTGACATTGTGAGAATTACCTCAGCAACACAAGTGAATTTAACTTCTGATGTAATTAGTGTGACTTGATCTCGATTACGCTTGCAGCACCTGTGTATTCGATATGCCATAATAATCGGCTGACACATATTCTTGTTTCCCTAGTGGATCAAGTTGGTCACTAAGCGGTTCTGCAAGGAGAAATATTGACGATACAACTGTTCCTAAATATCGGCATTACATTTAATAATTATAACAACACGAATGACTGTCATGCATGGATGTATCAAGCCTATTCGCTTACTTAACGCAAGAAAACTCGTGTACGTAACTTATTACGGGCTTGGTGCCGTTGTTCGTGGATAATTTGCAAGCGAAATAAAAAATCACGGATCTGACATCGCACACTTCTTTCAACCCTATACAAGTGACCACAAGGGTTGTGGATAGTGAGAAACGTACTGCTGTATATCAGTTAAAATAACTTTGTTCGTACGCAGCATAGACTTCTGAAGATCGATTATAGCTATCACTAGTACGATCACCAAGGACACCTCCAGCTACATTGCCATCGACCAAATCAATACCACCTGCAGTAAGTAAAATCAGAAACGAAGCCGCTCAACAGCGATTTCCTGATTCAACGTCTGCAAATCTGGCCATGGTGAGTGGATTTGCACGGTATTGAAAACAAATCAATAATGTAAATCCCATGACCCAATTGAAAGATGTATTTGACCCGGCATTTGATGTGGTAGCAGCGTTTGTAAGTGGATCAAAGGAAACTAGATTTCCAGTATTACTCATATCCAGCCAGAGATTCCAATCAATTAAACAATGAGTTCCAATTGCAACATACCTCTTCTTTTATCCTTCCGTGTGAAGCTTTATTTGTCAGTGGAGTGAAAATTGGTACTCGAAAACAATGCCAATTACAAAGCCAATGTCCACGTGGGATTTCTTAGCAATTGCATACTAGCGTTGTTTAAAAAGTGCACCTTACCCATCGATGGAAAAGAAATCAAAGTCATTCTGAACAGCGGTAATGTTGCAACGACGATTCTCTGAGTCGCCATATATAGCGATGGTTACACTAGAACCGCCGGCCCAGCCATGATGTTTGTCAAAAGATGCAGCTGATTACTTAGACCAATGACCGCTTAAATTTCAGCAAATTGTACAGGATTATATCGTGGAACCACAACCTGATGGCATGGATACCAGACCTGGCACCGGCGCTCCATTGGTGAAAGGTCCTAACCCAAATTAAAATCTTGGGTTTGCGCAGCACTGAGCACAACGTTGTGGAGCCTCATTACGATTCTCGTGTACCATTCACTTCAGTCAAATCTCTGTTATTTGCAGAGCTGTTCAACATGTGATATTTGGGGTGAAACACACGGTCACCTTGTGTTGTAAAAACAACTTCATCTATGCCATTTGGAGTGTTGCAGGTGCTGCTGCCGGTAAAGTTGTATTAGTTGCACTGATTTTATGAATGCCACTGTTATGCCATTCACTGAAAACAGAATCACGCTTGTTATTGTTATGCAATCGGAACCCACATCAAAGTTGTCGTATCGAGTACATACCTCAGACGCACACCAACCTAATGGCATTGTGGGTCTGTTTACTTGTCAAATAAGTGCTCAGCATTGGTCTTACTTTACCAAAAAAACAAGTGCTCTTGAAGCATTTACTTGCAGAGTACTCACTCGACATGACACAGAGTAAAATTATACTTGCCAACATAGAAGTGATTGAGGTCTCATGGATGAGAAATGGTCATTATAATCCTTCGACAGAAATACGGCTTGTCTATGCAGAAGCCAACCATACTGTATGGGCATATCACAATAGTTTGTCGTACAAGGACAAACGTCCAATCAGTGATGCACGTCTGCAAATTTCTCAACAAAGTCATTCATACGTTTTATCCGATGTATCAAATTTCCTTGGAGCATCTAGAGGTGTTCAGGCAATCCGTTGTAGGTTTGTTGCATACATGTGTCGGTAACGCTGGTGATGCTAAGTACAAAAACCGTGTTGAGATACTTTTAGGCAAGACGTCGTTGTTGGAGGGTGCTGGTGATCAAATAAAGATCATAGATGTACTTGAGGAACATACATAACTGAACGTTTTATGTATTGGAATAATAATGTTCAATCACAGAACGAGCATATGATCTTCTCTAAGTCAGCCGTGAAAATCAAACAGGCAATTAAAACAATTGTGGGGATACAATGAAACAGTCTGCAGCAAAATTGACTGCAAATGTTCCTGTTTGGTTGATCTAAGGGTGGCTCATTGAATATGATGTAGCCAAACACTATACACTTCAGTAACATTCCAGTTATCCAAGTTAGTGGTGGCACAAACGTAAAGGCCGGCGAAAGAGTTTTCATTCCTTTCAGTGATTTCGGCATTGCTGGCGGCATCAGATCCAGTGGCTGCAAAAGCTGCAACATTTGGAGCTGTCGGAACTGCATCAGTAATGGCTTTGAAAAAACGGTTGGTGGACGCATAAAAAATGAAGAGGTCATCGATTGCCAGCTACGAGTTGACTTATACCATCAGGCAAAGGTTAAATTACCCGGTCGCAGAAGATCACGCCGTTGACCAATCTTGATTTACTCGCGACGGCAAATTCGATCAAATATTTTCGTGGTGTGTTTATGCTAGATGAACTTGCATCGATGGTGTTGCGCACAAGTGGAACAGGCATCGGCAATCTGGATTCATCAGCAAGTGTTGACACTCGCTTGGTCGCATATATGGTAACACCACATCATGATTTGTATTTTGACTTTATGGACTTGCACCGTCAGTCTACGTTGTTAGTTATTTATCCAAGCGCAGACAATAAACAGTGTTTCAGTCAAGTATGTCAGCACAAATGCGGCTGGATGGTCCTGAAGTGGCTATCTTGTCGTTGAGTCAGTGCACGTACTGCAGCTTTCATCGACCCGCAAACACCGTTTGATTTCACCCTAAAGGGTGTGCAGTAGTATTATACAACCATGTTTCTCAACATTTACGTTTGTTAGTCTGCTTGATGACACGCTGCAGATGTGAATCCGAGGCGATTTGCCGCCAAAACGGATTTGTCCAAGTTTAACAGTCGTGTTGTTATTGGCGTCGTTCCAGACGAGCTTGTTGTTTTGTTGAAGATCAATCTGGCAAAATTAAAACATGAAAAGGCGGAAATTCAAGATATCATCATGAAGTTTAGTTGCAACTTTATGGAAAAGAGTCTGGTTGAACTCACTAACAGAGGTGGAATCAAAGACAGTAGCGTTTATTAAATACTGTGTCGATAGAGCTAATGGTGGGAGGAAGCAATACGCGGATGAACACGTCACTAAGATGCATGCACAACCACGCGTAGTGACTTCAAGGATCCTAATAGGCGGAATATTAATCAAAGAAGAAGAGGAACACACTGTCGCAACCTTGGAAAATGGCCGATGTTGTTTAATTTCTTTTATTAAAAACAGTTTCGTTAGAACTGAGAAAGTCACTTTTGATGTTGCGCGAGTCTGGATCATCTTCGTTTATTAACACTGGAACTAATGGCACGTGAGATAGAATAGCAAGGTGGATAAATGATAAGCAGCATTTTAATCTTTACTTCGTACCACTGAAATTACAAATATCCTGGCCGGATTGCATTGCTGTATAATTTTACACTTTGACATTGCCAGCATTGTTGGTCACTGAAGGTGAAATTCAGCTTGAAACACTCAGCATTTATCAAGAGGGTAACTTTACTGTCTTTGGCGTTTTTGTTCAAGTTTATGTTTGTTTCATTATTATAACGGTAATGGAATTTGTCCGTGGTGATGAAGTGTTCACCAAGAACGAGGTGCTGAACCAACTGGCAGCATAATAACATAAAAAAGAATTTGACTCGGCATCTCGAGGAATATCTACGTCAAAACGATGTTACCAAGCCATCGTATGAACCATCATATAAATTTGTCAAGTAGAAATTTCCATTTGAAATCATCATGATATACCACAAATTAGTCGATGTCAGCATGGAATCTTTGTGCGTGAACAAAACTGAAGCAGCAGACGCAAAAGCAGGGATCGTTTCTACAATAGCGACGCAACATTCACCAATTGTATCCACCCCAGTTATATTCACTAAAGAATATTTTAAAACAACATTGACTCAACTAAGAAAAGAAAGGTCTCAACTGTTATTCAACAAAAACGCCCTTGTTCGAGTGACAGTTATTGGACAAAGATGATCGTTGGATGTTAAAGGTTCTGGCGTAATCGGTGTGATTTTGTGAGAGGGGTAATAGGCCACCAGAACACAACATCGCCAGATATTTAAATATATGCGAGGTAGATTGGTTTTAACAGCATGACAGTTAGTTAAAAAAGAATAACTCTTTAGATGTGCGTGTGCGTATTGCGCCTGTTTGTGATGATGAGATCGGACACTATCTTCCTGTCGTGCAATTAAAATACGCGATTACTTATTAATAGAAGAGTTATGACAGACCACCAGTCTTACCGTTGTGAAGAAATATTCGAATATAAACTACAGCTGCCAAATGAAATCTACATGAAAACCGTCCTGACGTGAAATACAAATGCGCATGTTTGGTCGCACATTTTATTTGCGGTCTTCCTGTGGCAGCAAATATTGACCTTAGATAGACTGGAATGAAAACAACATCAAACATTGTGGACGCCCCAATATGTGTTGTTGTCGAAACTACATCTATACCAACAGATGTTTCCGGAGGTGCGATCAAGTTTATTTCGATGCGACTATGTACCCGAGTATGCATTTATTCTGCATCGCTTGCAGTCACACAAAAACTTTATCAATACGATCCCGTAAATTGTACTCAGTTGCAATCGAGGACAAAATAATCAGTGCAGCCAAGTGTGAAACTGCCCTGGCGGAAATGGAAAATCACAGACACTACAAATCACAAATAAGAATACGTGCAGTTGCAGATTTACAGACAGAAAAATAGAGTCAAAAGGAATTATTCACGCACAGAGTGTTTAAATAATGCTACCATAGACTTTTCTGTATGAGCATGTAGCCACGCCTCTCTCTCACGCTGTCTCTCTCTCTCTCTCTTTCTCTCTCTCTCTCTCTCTCTCTCTCTCTGTGCAGTATTTTCGTTTCCACAGTCACTGCAGACTAAAGTACTATGAGGGTGGGCGTTTGCCTTATTCGTCACCCTTGAAGACATGTGAGCGACTCTAAGCCCCGTCACTAACTAACGTCACGTGTGTGTTTGCACCTGGAGGTTCCGCATCCAGCGGAACAAACGCCTAAGCCAAAGACAACGGTCTACCTATGGGATAGTTATGTCATATGGGGTAGAGGGAGAACGGGACAAATGAACGACACCCAATAAGAAAAAGAGGTAAAACCATCATTTACATACTACTGGAAAGCATAATCAAAGGCCCATATAGTAGCGATACAGCTATCTATGTCTATGACATTGTTATGTGTTTGTACATATGTTGTCACTTCTTTCTAGTTTCTGTTAGCGTTATATTGCTCCACATTGAAATTCATCAGAGTGCTGTCTCGTATTGGAAAGATACTATCTATTTTTTAATTCCAGATTATATGAGAGACAGTGAGCTTCTTTTAGTTTTATTATTAGCTGCACAAAATATTCGGGGAAGAATATCACATATAATACTAGTTCTAAGTAAAACCAATTGACATGGTCACTCATATGGAAATTTATGTCACATACCATACATGAAAATATGGTTTAACTCTTTTTGGATACATAAGGTAATTCAGCAGGAGGATCACGTGCACGGGCTGGACACAGCTTGTGCACTAATGCAAAACAAGCACATGGAGTGAGTGCGCATTATGTACATTGTAAAAGCCCCTGCTTGTATAACTAAAGCTCTCATTCTTGAAAAATATTTCTACATTCATAACTACTAGAGTCTACCTGGCAGGTTAGTGATGTATTAGATAAGAATGCGTATGTTTTTTGTGAAATTTGATGTACTACATTATAATGTGCAGCAATTTATTTTTCTAATTATACAATATTTTGTTCCATCTGGTCTAATCTAATATCAAATCCATATCTGATTATTTAGGGCAAATATGTGTTGTCAGGTTGTAATGCACTTAACATATTTGGTATGCACATATGCTAGACAAGAACATTTTCAATTTATTTCAGGTCTATCGCTTTTTTCTGTCTTGCTTGGATTACAAATATCTGCCACAGATTAATAACGATGGACGTGACGCTTTTCCTTGAAAATGGAAGGAATTGAACCCCGCGATATAAATATACTACTTCATGATCAGAAACATGTAGCCCTGGTTGGTTCATGTAAAAGCTTAGGGTTTGATTAGTTAGAAATAAAGGTTTACAGCACGCCAAAATGACACGCAATTGCACTGTTCTTCGTTCATTAGGTTAATTCCTGTGTTTGGGTGGACACCTCTAGTTTCCTAGCTACGCAAAATGTAGCATGCACTGTGGTGACCTCTCCTTGCACGAAAAAGTAAGGTTCATGAAGCTGCATATACCGGCCCCTTCTTAATATTTGTGTTAAGTACTCAAATCTAATATTGATTTTGAAAACGTGTTTTATGTGGTTCAGAAAAATGGACTGCTTTAGATTTCCGTTCCCAGGCTGCAAGTCTTTCCGTCTCGATGAAGGTCATGTGACGGATGTCGTATTTTGCAAGCACATAATTCCAGCTTTTGCATGCTA
The DNA here is from genome assembly GCA_028554795.2 of Sinohyriopsis cumingii. NCBI lineage: Eukaryota > Metazoa > Mollusca > Bivalvia > Unionida > Unionidae > Sinohyriopsis > Sinohyriopsis cumingii. Next base: position 126,266,911 of record CM068838.1, read on the forward strand.
GCTTACGTAACACGTTTGGTATAGACTAGAAACATTAGGTTGTCAATATTAATGAAAAAGTTCGGAACAGTTCATCTTACTCTGAATTATCAAAAATCGTTAAATTATTACCTGTGGCCCAACTAGAACGGAAAACTGTAGCCTTTGACGAATTTCTTTCTCGAATCTTCGCCACGCAGAATCTAGCTGTTTAGAACCTTAGGTGAAATGTGCTAAATTAACTAGTCAAAAGATTCAAGACATGGCCCGGTATAACTGTTTTGGAGCCAAGTCAATAAATTGGTGCGGAATATTCATGGGTAATCGCAAGATCCAATAACGCCAGTTAGATCTTATTGGATGATTTGGTCCTCGTGCAAACATTGTGGCACTTGTATGCATTCCTCAACTCGACATCACCTTAAGCCAATATCATTTATACTAGAATAACCGTAGCTTGCTTATTGTATGTTGATATAATGCGTATAATTTACAAAAATATATTTTATTTCCCTAAAATAAAGGTACAAAAATTAATACTGAACATTATGGTGAATTGTTATATTCATTAATGTAATATTAATTCAAAACGTTTTCTGAAGCAAGTTTCAACGACATTCCAAATGAGGCCATGTATTGTAAAGATATATCAATAATACAGAAGATTAACTGATACATTCCCAAAAAGTCATTAAATGAATTGTTTTGATAGAGATGAAAGCTGAGATGAAAGCTGAAATGTCATGGAACTGTATTGAATGTTGTTTTCATGAACTATATAGTACATCTCAACCCTGGAAGTCAGCCCTGGAAATTTAAGAATGGTTCACGTTGAGCACTATACACGACTCATCTGTAACGTGCAAACTACGATCATAATGTATTTAAAATATCATCAATTATGTGACCTTACAAAATTATTAAAATTATGCACAAAATATAAATGTACATGTGTTATTCTCATAGCGATTGTAAATTAAATATTTTTTGTACTTAATTACAACTGCTAGTATCCAAGACGTTTAAAGATTAAGTAATTAGAATTTATATTTGTTAGTTCCTTGTATAATATAAATTGATTCCATATTACATGGATAGGGTTAAATGTATCGTGCGGTGTTCTTGTGTAGGTACGCTTTTGTAGATGTTCCGAAATGAAGTGGAAATATCCATCTCGTTTGTAAGGAATGTCGTATTTATCGAATATTGTCATTCTTGTCAATTGACACATAATTGACTGTTGTTGTTGTTGTTGTTGTGGGGTTTAACGCCATTTTTCAGCACACGATAGGCCATATATGGCGGCCAGTATTAATGGTGGAGGAAGAACCCGGGAAAACCCCGGAAAGAACCACCGACCCACGAGAAGCTACTGGCATGCTTTCTCACATATCTACATTGGCTGAATATGAGACTCGAACCGCGCAGACAGAGGTGAGATGGCAGTGATCCGTAACGGCGAACGCTTTAGACCACTCGGCCACTCGGTGCCCCCATAATTGACTGTTAAAGGGACTATACCGTACATGTACAGTAATACCCGTTACACAAGGTGAATACAGTCTTACATATCAGAAGACTCGTACAATGTTTCGTTCCTTATCGACCACAATATATTGCTGTCAACGACACCATTCCATATAAAATGAATACCATAATATATCTTGTACTCTACTTTACTCTACTGTATTGTGCTGTGAAGTGAAGGTGTCCTGTTTTTCTATTAGCCAATAGGTGTTTGGGCTTTTCTCAGGTCTGGTGTAGAACAATAATGGTGACAAATCAAAGCTTGTGACGTGACGTAAATGATTCAAAAGAACAAAACATTATATTAGAATAGTTTATAATAAAACAACCAATCATTGTATGAAATAAGCACAAACTATGAAATGGGTAAATGTATGATATTTAAATTAAACTATTATAGTAATGCGAACTGTGACAACTGCTACGTAATGGCGGGCTGGTCTACGAATGAAGGATGTGGATACTATTCCGTTCTATGTTTCTTCAGACTGAAAGACAACTTTTATGTACCTCTCAGACTGAAAGACGTTTCCTTCTCTGCTACTTCTGTTGGCAGTATTTACACGAAGTTTCCTAACAAGAGAAAATGAATTTTCCTAGATAGGTTACAAGCACCTGCTCTAGAATCGGATGATGGGATCAATCTATCTGTGACCTCTTTGTATGACGGTCAATTGTATACGCCAAAAAGCATCTTAAGCCAATATATTATATGCCAGCCAAATGAAAAGACGATATAAACGGCGATTTAACGCGAACAGATAATATCAAACGTAACTATACACTCGTAACTCTGGCTGAGGACTGACAGTTGTTCAAGTTTCACATTCGTTTCGTAAACACTAAACATGGGGAACAATGGTTTCCTTCGATGCATGTTTTTTCCTGAGGTTGAAGATGAAAACATTCTCTTTTTAGGAATATTCAAAGTCAATTCAAACAGAATCAACGGAATGTGGAAATCCAGCCTTCTAGTCCTGTGTGGTCTGTGCGCCTGGATTTTACCAGCAGAGTGCCTTTTTAGTAGCAGTGAGTTCTTTAATTTCGTTTTAAATGTTAATTTTTTATAAATTAAGTTTTGACTAATAGGCCTCCAGTTCAATGGTTTACGCAAAACAATAGATGTCAATGAAAAAGGTTGGCAACTCGGACCACAATATAATAAATCATTTATCGCATGTAAATACCTGGAACTGTGAACTTTTACGCTTCAGATCTGCTCCGTGGCAATACATATAGAAATGCTAAAGTGAAACCGTCAAATTCAAGACTTTTGTACATATGATAATAGACGATAGAATACATATTGTATGAGGTTCTAATTGATATGTCACAACTGCCCAATTTAGATTTCTCAAATGATTGGTAACATGACATGCCTTTGTTATTCTATAGCCGGCAGTCTTTACAACAGAAATGTCACATCAGGATCATTTGTGCTGCAATGTACGTAATATTAGTGCTATGATTTTTGTAATGATTCTAACTGGATGAACATGAGACTAAAATGGAGAAAGTGTACAGCACGTTTCGTTCGCAAAATGTTGTTTTGGTATGATATTAACATTAACGACTTAAAGCGCATGTTTTGATATGGAAGATTATAGTTAGACGTAATCGCTTAGCATAGAAACTATTATATTAAAATGGTAGGAAATAATTTATATAACATTCATATATATTTAAAGGTATTTGCGGATTTAGCCAATACGATCCTACATTTTATATGTGCTGCAATGGAGTGATTCAGTCGAAATCTGGGTTACAACCTTCCTGCTGTGGAACACGAGGATATGATGGAGCATTCTACATTTGCTGCTCGGGCACTATTCAGTCTCGTTCAGGATTGCAACCTGCGTGCTGTGGAACACGAGGATACGATGCAGCATTTTACATATGTTGTTCAGGCACTATCCAGTCTCGTTCAGGATTGCAACCGTCTTGCTGTGCAACACGAGGATACGATGCTGCATTTTACATGTGCTGCTCTGGCGTTATTCAGTCTCGTTCTGGACTACGACCGTCTTGCTGTGGAACAGTGGCATACGATGCCGCTTTCAGAAAATGCTGCAATGGTCGAGTGTGCTAAGTGACAATTTACCAACACGGTTTAATTTGTTTAATTATGTTGAAGTAATGGAATAGTAAACGTGTTTCAATAAAGTTTTATGAACATAATTGATGAAACATGGATATTTGTTTCTACGCCATACCTCTAGATGTACTTGACAAATTCAGTTTTCCAATGTTGATTGTCCAATTGTATAACCAGTTTCATGGCTGGAATTTGAAATGAGAGCAGAAAGGATGTGTTTGTCCGATCTTGATTTTGTACGTTACAACATGTGTTCAATTACTTTGCACTGATGTATGAATTAAAATTGTTGTTTGTGTATTTGGATAAAATATATCGATTATGTATTTTAAAAAGTCCTCGTGTACTGAGGTGTATCATTTAGATTTAATGTATTAAGAAAATGAGACGAAGATCGCCATGAAATATGTTTTTCCTCAGCTGGGTAATTGCTATTCAATGTTTCAGTACGCCACGCCTCAACAGAATACAGTTCAATGAATACGTTCAATACTTCATCCATTTGAGGAGATTTACCAAACTTCTCGTGTTTTCAAAAATTCCTGCTGACTTCTCCAGTTGCTTCTGCAGTAAGAGCGTCCCACACGGATACAAGAAGTCGCGGATTCAAACCCCGGCCAAGTCGTACCAAAATTTTTTTAACTAATAGCTGTCTCGCTAGTTAGCGTTGCGACGTTAGGACTGTTCGGCCTGGTGTCACTATAATGTGAATAGGTGGGACGTGATTCCATAGTGCCGGCACCACTATAAACTACCACTGCCGTCATCGTAGCGATATGACTAAAAATGTTAAAATCTACGTTAAAAAAATCAAATTCATCCAAATGCCTTTCTAACAGAATATCTTATCAAAATATTTATTGCATATAAATCGGGGTTTGATTGTCCTTCTGCACGATCTGGTAGATTCAACATAGACAAGGCCATGAACCCAAAGAAACGAGTGTCTTTAGCTTTTAAACTTAAATACAAGTTGCTTTTGAAAAGGAACGTTAATGTATCACAGCAAAAATGGGCACTTGTGTGGCAGGGATGATTAACGTTGGAAATGTACACTAGATCGAACATCCAATAATGTTACGTTAAATAAATTGTTATCATCAATTTAAAAATTTAAAACCTGCAATAGTAATCTTCTGCATATCATGTCACTCGGTTTTTTGTTTTGTATTTACGAGGTTTTATTTCCATTATCCGTTTTAATGACGTTTCCTATCCCCTATTTTCCTTGATAAGTTTTGTTAGTATTGCAAAGACTATATGATCTTATACTAACAGAAAAGTGCGAAAATAGAGTTTTTAAAAATTCAGTAAATAATTTCCCTATAATACAAAGTAAAAATTTAGAGAAGACTTTCAGAGTTATGAGTGTTAAATCCGCAAATAGTCCTAACAGTTCCATTGCGAGTCCAAATAGTATAGACTTCAGAACGAACTCAGTGGTGATCCGAATGAATTACACCCCTGAATATGCTGATGTACCAATAGCCATTGGTAGTTCAATTTGCTAATAATCTTGATGTATTAGACCATCATTAAACTAGTATGTTTACAACATGATTTAGTCCAAATATGAGTACTTTGGAATTCTAAATGACTAATTGAAATTCATTTTTTCAAATTATAAAGAAAGATAAGACTAATTTCTTTAGAGATAATAGGAATGAATAACTTGAATAATTATGAGGTTATCAGTCGTCCAAGTAACAATTGTTTGAATCGAGACTCTGCTTAAAACTTAAAATCCAATTAGTTTTATTTTCTTTTAAAAACGATAGTAACTTATGCCATCAATTATGGACAAAGTCAATCATACAATAACACTTGAATATAGATTAGCCTCAAGAATGATCTTTACAATAAAATATTATCATATTGCTGAAACATATGATGCTATGACATAAAATATAAATTTGTAAAGCAATATAGTTCTATACAAGTAAATTGCATCTCATTAGATTGCACATTACATTTATATGTCCAATATCAAAGTTATATTCATTTAATATCAAACATTAACTGGACAATCCTAATTATCTTAATGAAAGTAAAGGGTAATGATACTAAATATAAAAACGAGGATTTGAACTAAAACACGTGTTAACAGGCAAATATTGAAGCTTAATATTTGTCTGTCGATGCTTATTTAATCAGTTTTTTAGAAAAATAGTACACTGCGGAGCCACGACATTTGTCTTCTTAACCCAATACTCCTGCAACACCAGCATCACTTGATTCAATAGCCATTCTAACTGATAGATTTAAATAACACCAGCATCACTTGATTCAATAGCCATTCTAACTGATAGATTTAAATAACACCAGCATCACTTGATTCAATAGACATTCTGATAGATTTAAATAACACCAGCATCACTTGATTCAATAGACATTCTAACTGATAGATTTAAATAACACCAGCATCACTTGATTCAATAGCCATTCTAACTGATAGATTTAAATAACACCAGCATCACTTGATTCAATAGCCATTCTAACTGATATATTTAAATCTGGAGTTAAAAGAATCGGTGCACCTCGAATTTAGACCTTCAGTTTTTCGATAGCCTCCAGACAGTTCACAACACAATTAAACTGTAGAGTTCGTACTCTACAAAATGTCAAGTGTTCAACAATGTTGGAAACATGACCGACAACGTTCAGCCATACGAAAAATTGATTTTTACGGATATATATATTAAGAACCCAGATTAGGAACCAAGATATGCCTTGAACATAACTTGACCACATTTCACAATGTCTCAAAAATTTAACAAAAGCACACCAAAAATCACTTAACTTAAATTGCAAAAAGTGCATCAGAGTCGAAGACATCCCGAATTATTTCCAAGAAATCTTTCCAGGGGTCGTTGTAGATGAAGTCATTTATATAAGCATCATGATGATCTAAACCATGTATCCTGTTCATTAAGCTCTGAAATTGAGGGAGACATTTTCATAACCTGCATCACTTTGTATTGACAAAATCCATCTGCAGTTGCCAAAGCCGAAATTTCTTCTGCACTTGCCATCATTGGACGTGGCCAGAGTCCTGTAACACGGAAATACTTGGCGACATATTTTGCATTTCATATTTTGTCAATGCAGTCCCTGACCATCCTCATTGGATATACATCTTATGGTGGCACTGTTCAACTTTCTATAGTTAGCACACATACGGAAAATATTATCGGATCTCGTAACAAGAATATGGGTAATCATCTTTCGCTATTACTTAGTGCGATTAAATCATAAAACAGCAAATATTGTTTTTTAAACACCACCGCCTAAAGGATTCATCCTGTAAAGATGTTACTTCACACGAGTAGATTATAATACTTTAACGACATGTTAGATTAAATAAGTTCGTCTTTCAATATCTAAAAACAAATACTCACATTCACATATTTGTTTCAATACAACCTTTAATTGTGTCTTTAGTTGTGAAGGGTTATGGTCCAGATTCTTGAATATTTCTGAATTCCGAAGAATGTTAAAACAATGTACTATAAGAGACAGGTGCAACTGAATGTATTTAATTATTAACAGAGATAACCCATATCAACATAATCCTAGTAACATGTTTATATGGACAAGTTTTCTGCTTCCACCTATCGGCAGCGTTAATGATGTAATTTAAGTCCCTTTTCTTCTTTACAAGGACCACAATACTTAACCTTAAGAGGATTCCGAGGAATCGGCAAGAATTTACAAAACTAAATCATCAGATTGAAAACTTCTTTCTCGGTAAGTCTGTCATACTTAAATTTCATTTTTGACAGAGCAAAGATGAGTTCTCACTACTTCAGACATTTGACAAGGTTAATCTCAGAACCTAAGCTTCAAAGAAGTCTTTGGTTCATAAATGGCATATGAACTATAGGTCCAAAACTAGTTCAAAAGGTCTAAATCGTAATGATTCTGGAATCGTTTCCCTAACAGCAAACAGTAGACTATCACTCTCATCCCAATATCATCCGATATCAAAGCATATGGCCTAATCATATTCAAAGTTCTATGAAATATTTTCAAGGCCTTCAAACGTTTAAGGTTTTTTAAAATGTTGAATGCCTAATTCATGTATAACTTGCTGGAAAATTCCAGACATTAAATTTGACGCATTATCTATGATTATCAGAATCATTATAATTTTTTTTCAACGGAGCACCACCTATCAAATGCTTTTGTTTTTGCACTTGCAAAGTCGAATGGATCTGTAGACTTTTCTTACATTTACAAAACCCCTTAGTAATATGTCTCAGGTAACAACTCGTAACCCTTCACGATATATTTTAAGCACATCATAAATAGTACTTCCTGATGCTGTCAGTGAAGTATAAACTTCATGAGTTTTGTCAATAACCATAATTTGTAATAATAAAATCGACTGCCCTTTGGTAAATACAAATTTTCTGCAATTTTATCTGAATGAGGAACATATTTGTCTACTTCGCTTTCGATTTTGGTACATTAAAAACATAAACTTGCGTGAAAAAATCAGGGTGCTTTCCGATTTTCAATTGTACTGCTCTTCAGTTCAGCGGCATTTAGGAATGCCTTTCCTTTTTGCATTTGCATTAGGTTATTTCCTCTTTTGGACCTCTGATTGCCTAGTGCTTAGAGCGTCAGCCCCGGATACGGGAGGACGAGGCTTCAACCCCGTCTGAATCATACCAAAGACTTAACAACAATTGTACTACCAGCTGCCACGCATGGCGCGCAACATTATGACATTATGAGGTTAGTATTAGGAATTTTCTGCCTGATGGCAGGATAATGTATTTGGATGGCACATGACGATACATGTCTGCGGCATGATGACCCAATACAAGACATCACTATAAACTGTCACACTGCAGACATCGTAGCAATATGAAATACAACTTTTTACAGCTACGTTTAAAGTCCAGAACACACACACACACAGACACTTCTCTCTCTGTCTTTCTCTTACTTTCTTCTGAGTTTGGTTATCAATCATTTCAATTTTATACTGCAGTTTTCTTAACGATATTTCCATCCGTTTGTTTTAATTTCAATTCTTTAAGTTTCATTTCAGAGCTAGATAGATACTTATCAATCAAGCCTAAAGCATATTTATAACAACTTTTTTTCTCCACCAATTACTTCATAAAAATATGTATTATTTCTTCTTATACCAACGATGCTTTTACTTCCGAAATATAATAATCTCTGGCACGTTCTATCAGCTATTTCATTATTAATGATTCCAAGTTTTCCGGGGTAGATTTGAGAACAAAGTTCGCAACTGTTGATGAACATTTGAAAGTGTATTGGTGTCACTAAAGGTTTTTAAAATATGTCAAATTAAAATACCATGGACAGACACAATTCGTCAACAAAGCGAATTTTCAGTTCAAATGAAAATTATAATTTTCTTAAATATTTTTTAACAAATTGCATCCAGATGCTTGCCTCAAGTAACATGTACAACTCTATGCCCTAAAACAAGGTAAATGAACAGATAGAGAACCAACAAGTTTAGTAGAATTAAAAAGAAATATTTATTTCGATAGCATTGTTAGGTAAATCCTAAAGAGTTGCAGCAGAAGGGAGAGTGAACGGACCTCTTTCTAGAAGTCTTCTTCGAAAATAAAACTAAATAAGATAAAAATGAAAAATATAAGGTCAATAACCCCAAACCGAAGCCTCTAACTAAACCCGAGTTTGAGTTAACTCGTTTTGTTACTTCATCTTTGTCTTTGTCGTTCGTGTTTTCAAATTTTTATTTGTGTTTATCTTTACCCGTCGGACACCCATGTTTGGTTCCACGCTCTGTGCTTCTGTTTAGATAAAGAATTCGAATTAAGAATTATTGTTTCTTAATCCAAAACGTGAAAACAGAAATTGAATTTAAAAATTTTATAGGTGAAGCGAAGAACGATCTTCGGTCGCGATATCGTATAGGTCTTGATATAATCTTTGGTTAAATCAGATAATTAATTTTTCATTACTTTTATATTTCTCTTCGTATAAATGAAATAATACGACGAGTCCAAAATGATTCTAAATTAGATAGAGCTAATCGACTTATAAAGATGCTAATGAGAAGTCTAAAAATAATGAAAACTTAATGTCTGATTCAAACCAAAGATTATAGCAAGACCTATACGATATCGCGACCGAGGATCGTGTAAATTTATTGTTATAAATCCGTGTGGGGTAACTTGTGCTTTTCAAAAGACGTTATTGAATTTAACCATGTCCATATCTCCTGAACAACACGTCTGGTGAATGTTATGCAGAGTATATAAACCAACTTCATTAAACATAGCTAAAATAATAGTTATCTCTGATCAATTTAGGTATTTGTGTATAACGCTGAGTAACATTAATCACGTCTTTATTTTTCTGCCTGCCTCGAGAAAATATTCTAGCTGGATTTTACTGTTTGTTCAGCATTATGTTATCGTATGCTACTAGATTATTAATAAATACACAGAGGTCATTTAAAGAGGGGGCTTCATCGATATAGGTGATAAAATCAATAATATCATTACCATCCTTGTCCAATAATTTTGCCTTTTCATTAAAATCTTTAAGCACATCGTAGAATCGCTGATCATCTTCGGATGGTGCCACTAAATGATTTATCCCACTTAAGCCACCTCATCATTAGATTAAGTAATAATTGCGTCTTACCAGACCCAGATGGACCTATGATAATTGCTCTGATGGAATTTGGTAGCGATGGATGATAGTTTGCTGGCTCTTGCTTTGGTGTCTGAGAAATCAATGATATCATTATTGTAGAAATATAACAAATAATATGGATTTATATTGCGTACGATTCAGAGCACACACTTTTCCAAGTGGATTAACAACAATGATAACAAAATGTCGCTGCTCCACTGGGAAAATTACCAAAAGCTCCATGGGCTAAATAAACAGGAGAAAAACCTCTTCATCGATATAATTATTGTGGTCCTGTAACTCGACTTGATATCCGACTTGACGAACGAGATCAACCAAGACCTGGAGAGTATCCAATAAATGTGATAAATTAAGCATGTCACATGCATGATGTACCGTAAAAAAATGATTTACAACAACTACATATTGGAGATGTCAAGTTGATTCACTCGTTAAATTCCATAAAGAAATAAATCTCTCAGAAAAAAACTTATTCACTTCCTACTAAGATCTGCGATGAAAGGTATAAGGGGCCGGTAATTAATCAACCAATTATTATTATTATAATGGAATCGATTTATTACAGCCCAAGGGGGATATTGGAAAGGTAGAGTAACGATTAGTAAACTTGCTGATGCACGATATGTCACATGTTCTGTTGCTGAAACAACGTTAGTCCGACAATTAATAAGGCAAAATTATCTACCACCACCTAAACAAATTCAAGATGCATATGTTGATGTCATCACTCCAAATGACGTTCATCAAGCAGATATTATGTTTTTTACCAAAGAATACCGTTAAAACTGGTAGACGTTAAGCACGTTCAGACAAATACGCGTTGACTGTCGTTGACGTTGCAAGTAGTTTAAAGGAAGCAGAACCATTATCAACTAAAGATGAAGCTAAAGTTTCATCTGCTTTTGAACGAATTTATCAACGAGGTCTCTTGCGATGGGTACATTTACTACAGGTTGAGCCTGGAAACAAATTGTGTGGTGCGGTATCATCTCTGATGTAAAACATAACGTCAAATATGACGAGGACATCCCGCAATTCATCGCGATTAGGCAATTGTTGAAAGATTTAATCCAACACTTCCTGAGAGATTGTTTGGATATCAGTATGTAAAAGAAACAATTCAGAAAGATATGAGACCTCGTGAATAGGTAGTAAGACTAACAAGTGTAATAGCTGTTATAAAAATAATCAAATTACTCGTGCAACTTATATGACACATACCAATGCGATCACAAAATGACATAAACCAATACAACGACATGACTTTTTAAAACAACCAATACTAGGTAATGTGACTGTGAGGCATTTATATGAACCTGGCGAACTTGAAACTGTTCAAAAGAGAGCGACTGATACTATTTGGAGTATGACGACACATACAGTTTCCAGTGTGACAAAATCCACATGTAGACCTACAATCTACAGATTAGATTCAACTGCTCCTCAGCGTGGATTTCTACGGGAACAATTACAAGTAATTCCTGCAGACATACAATTACTTCAATCTTTACTCGCAATAGGGGCAGCAATGATTGCTGACAATATTATACAGGTGATCAGAGACACGGCCGTTTGCGTGCTTTAAATGCCATCCATCGCGCTTACATTGCGCTGATGTCTATCGTATTGAGCGATTGTGTCTGTCGTATAGATCTTCCGCAACAATGACATTTTCATCCTTGCTTATCCACTTTAAGGCAAACATCATGTATGTTTTGATATTGTTGATACATTGAAGCTGATGTTTTCAGGAAATCACCATATTATGAAATAGTATTATCTATAAATTCATAAATAGAGTCCCTTTAAGCCGGCCTTTTGGTTCAATTCATATATGATGTAGATTGTATTGTATAAAATAAAAACATATTGCTTTGTGTACAAATAAAAAGAACTAATGATATTGTGGTCGTTGAGACGAGCGATCAAGGTATTTAAGTACTCGATACAACCTGTAAGGATGTGATACCGGCAAAAAATTACTTTCCTATGGTATCAGCAATCTTGCCCACTCTTGGACCGATTCGTTTCCTGACACCCTTTCAATAGCACTATCCAAAAAGGTATAATGGTGATTGGTTAAACAAGACTCAGGTTTTCACATTTAATAGGCTGACTCCAAGTTTTACAGCCTTGTCACTCCAATATTTGGTTATTCCGGTACTTGAATAGCGAGGATTTTATTTAGCAGTATGGTCAATAGTGTGTGTTTGTGTTTTTTGTTAATTTGTTGTTTATCACATCGTACCACCGGCCTTTAAGATTAGTATGGCAGCGTTAATACGTGAACTGACCTTTGCCACCTGCAAACCGACGTCACTCAAATTATCAGAGGCAAACTTGGACGATTGCCGAAATAAGAAGACTTCCAATGTCACCCACGCTATAGAACGTATGTACCAGGAATGGCCGCAAGTGGGGCCAAATCTGCTGAAGGCTTAACTTGGTTGGGTGTTTATTGGCGCGTTGACTCAAATCGTGGCTATGCAGGTTATCTATTTATGGTGTAGTGAGTTCAGCGAGCGCGTTCTACTATACACCAGTAGATGCAGAATATGTTGCTTTCCGAGGGCGCTACTGCAAGCACAGTGTTGAGTGGGTTCGGCGGCGGCCTGCATTTATGCCGATGAGGCAACGTTGACGTAGCGTGGCTCACATATTGAAAACCAGTTGAGGTATTATACGTCAAAACGGTGGTATGGGTTACGCATGCAACATCGTTGATACGAAATGTCGATCTGGACGGACAATTTCTGCTATCAAATACCTCGGAATGGTACCAATGAGAACAGAGAGAGAAGGAATGTTGGTCGCGCCACCCACTCTTTGGTGTCTCTTCTTGAATTTACCCTGATTGATAGGTTTGATATCCCAGTCATGTCATCTCTATATTATATTTTGTGTAGTAGTTTTCGTGTAGAACCTTTATTCACGAGGAACCACAGATTGTGCCTAAATGCATTCAGCTACCAGCTAAGAGCATTCTTATCCACGGCCTAAATGAAAGAGCTCATTGATTTTCTCGATACAGTTGCTTTTGTGCGGTTGGGTGGTGGAAATATATCCGCGTCATAACACTCTCTGACGCAAGCGTCATACTGGAGTTTAGCGGACTTAGGCGTGTTTTCTAAATGCAGTATACTCACATATCGCCGCGGTAGAAGGCGGTCATGGTCATTTAATATTGGAGGCACCCTAAACAGGTAGTGCCTAAGGTCGGGAGATTTGGTGCTTAAGGTCGGTACTGCGATGCTCGCCACTGACAAGGTACGGTAAACCACCTTCTCGTTGCCTAACTCTCAGCTACAAACCTTAACAGAGTCTGCCTTTTTGGCAAGTACTGAGACCGTCTCCAGCCTTAAATATCCCAGCCATTTAAAGAAAATCCTACAAACTCTCTACCGCGTCACACACAAAGCTATGAATGAAAGCGGTAATAACATACTTGAAGCAGTATAACGCAGTGAAACGCTTTAGTTCCAGGGAATCAGGTAGAAACGTCAACAAGTGACCTAGCAGACGATTATGCGTGTTGAATGTTTTGGATTGTCAGCAGGATATTCTATAGGCAGGTTTAGTGCCTTAAAATCAGCATATGGTGTACTACAATCGCATATGGCATCTGGATTTTACAATGTTCTTGCCTGGCTGTAGTAAGGACTCACATTTGGGCCTTTCTCCCATACCGCTAAAGACTTTCGAGTGAATCTCTAATGGGTCGGCCTAGCTAAGTATGTGGGCCCACCAGCGATATACGTATTTCTTTTCGTTGTTGTTTTTAATGTCACACCAGGCGTTTCCGTTTGTTTATCCAGACATGATGTTTCCTTTTCCTTTATTTTTCGCAGGTGGGCTGTTCGAGCTCTTAATACGGTTGCTTCAGGCTTTACGGCATATTAATATGCAGAAGGGTATTGGCCATTTTCCTAGCTAAATACGATAACTGAGACTCTTTCATGAGCCGTTTGAACAAGTCAATGCCACCAACCCCTATAAGAAAGCCACCGCCAGCAAAGTTGAGCTGCCAATGTGCATTACCTATCTGACTTCATCATCTACAGCGAGATCTGGACAGAACACTTGAGAACCATTTTTGAACTGCTTGATCAACTCAGTGGTGCAAATTTGACAATTAACTTAAATAAAAGTGATATTTGATGTGTTTGTGTTACAATTTTAGGATATTCTGTGGAACAGTCAAGTCAAAACAGTGTATTTTCTCCAAAATATAAGGAGGCTCTTTATAAATTAAATGCCATTCTTACGAGTGTACCCGTTAGTTCACGTCCAAAATTTCAATCAACAATTTAAAATGTATTCTGATACAAGTGATGTAGGGGTAGTGGAGTATATTAATTCTAGCGGAACGAATGTTCTAACACTTTAAACAAGCTCGTCACAAATTATTCCACCATCGAGAAGCAATATTTGCCTTTGCAAAACATTGAAGTGTATATTAATTCACAGAGAGAGAGAGCGAGAGAGAGATGGGGTGAGGGGTGATGTTTTATTACTTTTGGCGCTACTTCTTTTTCAGTGAATTCGTCATTTACAGTTGATAAATATCACATCATCTATAAATTGATTTCGCGTACTTTACTTGCATAACATGAAATATTCAAGTCAACAATTAACATTTAAACGCCTTTTCAGATTTTGAAATATTCGCTTAATTGGAATATTTTTGTCACGCTGTTATTGTCTGTATGACGAAATTTATGCATGTAGGTTTCTGTCTATAAGTTTCGCTATCTAAAAAGACAATACTCTATATCACTTTATAAATATGAAATTTCATAAGGCACGATTACATGGCATCATTACGATTCCTGTGGTCTCCTGGTTTCCTATTATCAATAACTTTGGTGCTATCTCCATACACTCTTCTTTATTTTGTGACAGAGACCCACCAAGTTATAATTCCCAAGAATATACATAGCAGAAAATAGCTGAGACTAATAAAAATACATTTAACCACATTCAGAATGAACATACATAGTGGTAGATTTTTACACAGTATATTCAGTATATCTTTTATGGTGGCGTTATTCAGTTAATATAAATTTATCCCATATTAAATGGGTGTCGTTAAATGTAGCATGTGGTGTTTGTGCTGGAATGTTTTTATGGATGTTTCTAAATAATAAAGTGGAAATATCCATCTTGTTTGTAAGGAATTGTGTATTTTGCAAACATTGCCACAAACTTAGTTGACTCTTAAAGGAACTATTCATACATGTATAGTAAAATCCTTTACACAAGGTGAATACGTGTTTACGTATCAGAAGACTCGTACAAAAATTGTCTTTCGTTATAGACCATACTATATGGATGCAAACGTTACCATTCCTTATAAAATAGTTTACACAAAACAATAGAGGACAATGTAAAAGGCAAGCAACTTAGACCAATATATAATGAAACATTTAACGCATGCAAATGCGTGAAATTAGAACTCATACTCTTCAGATCCACTCAATGGCAATACTTTATTAAATGCTGAACTAAAACATTCAAACTCAGTGCTTTTGTACATATGATACAGGACAATAGAATACATATGGAAAATATGAGGTTCTAATTGAATTGTCACAAAACCGTCAGATATATGCTTTTATTATTCAATAGTCGGTAGTGTGAAAAACAGACGTATGAAATGTGATGATAATTTCTGCTACAATGTACATTTATATTGGTACTATGAATTTTGTAATGATTCTAATCCGATGAACATGTAAATAAAATTAGCTCGTTTAACTTTCAGCTTTAATATTTTGAAAGAAAGTTGTTTTTCTTGGTGAGTTAGGTAAGAGAAAGTATATAGAACGTTTCATTGTTGTTATTTTCTTTTTATGATATTAGCAACTGAACGCGCCGTTTTGATTTGGAAGATTATAGTGACGTGCAATCGTTTATCATAACAAAATGTTATTAATTTGAAGCAAATTAATTTACATAACATTCTTATAGACTTAAAGGTACTTACGGGTTGAGCCAATACGATCCTACATTTTGTACGTGCCGCAATGGATTGATTCAGTCTAGATCTGGGTTACAAGCGTCTTGCTGTGCAAGACGAGGATACGATGCAGCAAATTACATGTGCTGCTCCGGCACTATTCAGTCTCGTTCAGGTTTGCAACCTTCGTGCTGTGGAACACGAGGATACGATGCAGCAATTTTCATATGTTGTTGGGGCACTATTCAGTCTCGTTCGGGATTGCAACCGGTTTGATGTGCAACACAAGTATAGGATGCAGCATTTTACATGTGCTGCTCTGGCTTTTGTCAGTCTCGTTCTGGTCTGAGATTTTGTACGTTACAACTTGTGTTCAAATTACTTTGCATGTACTGATTCATGCATTGAATTGTTATTTGTGTATTTGGATGAAATTTATGGATTTTGCATTGTCAGAAGTCCTCGTGTAATGAGAACTGCTTCGTTGTTAATCATTCAGATTTAATATATTAGGAAAATGAGATGAAGAGCGGTGTGGAATGATCATCTGTTTTTCCTAAGCTGGGTAAAAACTATTCAAGGTTTCAATAGGCAAAACTTCATCAGAATATAGTAAAATGAATGACCTCCTTCAATAGTTCAGACTTTTTGAGGAAATTTGCCACACTTCTCAATTTTTCTATAATGCCTTCTGACTGCTCCGGTGGACTAACTGGTTAGAACGTTTGCTTCGGATAAGGGAGGTCGCGCTTTAGAACTAAAACCGAGTCGTACCAATGACTTACCAAAATGGTACTAGAATTAGTGATAGGACTATTAGGTCTGTTGTCAGCATAATGTGCCTGGGTGGGACATGATGCTGCATGTCTGCGTGACAATGCCCCAGTGCAATATATCACTATAAAGGACCACACTGCTAACAAGAAAACAAAAAATAAATATGCATTGTCTCGAGTTTTCAAACTTAAACAGAAATAGTTGTCTTTTTAAAGAAACTTTAATCTATTGCAGCAACTAATCGCACTTATATGGCAAGGATCAGTAACATAATTTTGTATAATATTTGGAAAATGTACATGAGATAGAGCATGCAGCAGTGCTACGTTTAATAAATGGTTGATATAATCTCTCTTTCAATTTTTAAAACAAAGTTACAACTTGCTATAGCGATAATCATATATAAATACGTCACTCGTTTCCGTAATACCTATTTGAAGTGTTTGATTAATTTTCAAACGATGTGACCTAATAGTGAATGAATATAATAAGTGTCCTTTTCTTTTTATAATTTCTCTATTTTCTGAGTCAATTTCGGAATCAATCTCATTTTCAGAAACACAATACTATATACACTGATTCTAAAAATGGAACATTGTAGTTCTTGTGGTCTACCAATGCAGCTCCTACTCATATCAATATCCATGTATAAACGATTGAAAATAAGTTGGAGGAAATCCGAAATGAATGAGCAATAATTTTCAGCGGTCATTTTCTCAGTACTTTCTATCATGATTTTGCATTTTTTCTTTATCAGGAAATTTTACGTTTCATCACATCATTGATTTTTATATTCTGGGAGAAACAAACTGGATTGCATACGACAAGAAATGTTTCTATTTTACATTTTTGTATCTTGAAATAAAATTTACCTTCTCACCGATACAAACTTTCCACCACGGATGTGGGAGGTCGTGGGTTCGATCCCCGGCCGAGTCATACCAAAGACTTACAAAAACGGTACTAACAGCTGCCTCGCTTCGCACTCAGCATTAAGAGGTTAGTGTTAGGACTGGTCGGCCTGGTGTCAGGATAATGTGACTGGGTGTGACATCATGCTTCATGTCTGCGGCATGATGCCCCTGTGCTAGACATCACTATAAACTGTCACACTGCAGACATCGTAGCGATATGACTGAAAAATTGTTAAAGCTACGTTAAAAATCCAAATCACACACACACACACACACACACACACACACACACACACACACGTTTCATTTCCCTCTTAATATAAAGAAACGGTTAAAATAATAGAAACTCCTAACGGGAATTGTAACAAACTGAATTGTACTCCTTATAAAATAGAAATGTGACTTTTATAATTAAGGTGTCTTTTTCTTTGTACGCGGGAAAGTGATGTTTGTTTGTCTGCTGATAAAGATACATCTTTATCAAGAAGTAGGTTGAATGACGATAGCCAATCTATATTACCCACAATTATGGTTTAATTTGTATGTACGAGGTTTGCTATCTATGGATCTGTTTAATGACACTTCCTATCTCGTATTTTCCTTCAAAGTTTTTTAGTAATGCAAGATTCTATGATCTTTAAAATAAGGAACATAAAAGAGCAAAAATAGAGTTTTCAAAAATTAGGCAAAGAGTTAATTTCCGTAGATTACAAAGTGAAAAGTTATAAAAGTCTTTGATTATTGAGAGTTAAATCCGCAAATAGCCCTAAAGTTTCCATCAAGAGTCCAAACGTTATAGACTCTTTCGAATGAACTTCAGTAGTGATTCCAATGAATTACAACCCTGAATATGATGATGAACCAATATACAGGAATAGTTCCATGTGCTAATAAACTTGATGTCTCAGAATCAGATTTTTTAGAATGTCATGGAACGATAATAATTTTCCAAACATGATTTTGTCCAAACGTATCCATGAGCACTTTGGGATATTAAAAGACTAATTTAAAATATATTTTCTCCAAATTATGATCAAAGACACGACTAATATCACGTTAGATAATAAGAATCCTTAACTAGAAACATTCGAAAATAAGCAAAGATTTGTCAAAATAATCATTTTCTGAATCGGGCTGTCTAAGAATTCAAATCCAAGTAAAAAGACGTTAGTAAAGTATACCCTCAATTATGGATAAAGGTCAAACCACAAGATACCAATTAAATATAGACTAACCTCATTAAGACAGATTTATACAATAAAACGTTATCATACATATTGGTCAAACATATGATTCTATGAAACAAAATCAAAATTCCTCGTGAAACAAAAACATAATTCTAAACACGTGAACGTGCATCTCTGATTAGATTACATATTATATTTATTTGCCCGATGTCATCCTTATATTCATCTAATATCAAACATCTAATTGATAATCCGAGTTTTTCATTATCTTACTTAAGAGAAGGCGTTACGATACTGAATATAATTACCTAGGACCTGAATTAAAACACGCAAGTGTTAAAAGGCAAATATTGAAGCCGAATAATCCTTCTGGATTGTTTGTCCAGCCATTTCTCTGATGCTTATTTAATCCTCTTTTAGAAAAATAGTATAATGTGGATCCACGCCATTTGTCGTAAATCAATATTCGAGCAACACAGCATCACTTTAATCAAAAGCCATTGTAAATGATGGACTGAATTCTGGAACTAAAAGAATCGGCGCACCCGGAAGTATGGCGTTCATTTTTCCAATAGCCTCCAGACATTTCACCGACCAATTAAGCTTTAATTTCGTAAATTACAAGGGTTCGGCAATTTGTAAAAACCTACCGACAACGTTGAGCCATACCAAAAAATTGCATTTGATTTTTATGTATAGGTATTAGGAACGCAGATATACCTTGAACAAAACTTGACTGTGTCCTGAAATGTCCCAAATATATAACATAATGACGCCAAATGTCACTTAAATTGTCAAATATGCATCATATTCACCTGAAGAGGATTCTGAAGTATGGGCAAGAGAGACAAAACTCTTATCATCAGACTGAAAACGTTTTTCCCTGGTATGTCTGTCGTAACTAAAAAGAATAATTTGACCGAGGAAAGGTTAGTTCTTACTATTTCAGACATTTGACAACTTGTACGTTAAATCGGATACATCAAGAAGACTAATCTCAGAATCTTCGGTTGAAAGAAGTTTTCTGCTAATAAAATAGCCTACGGATAGTATGTCCAAAAACTGGTTCAAAGGGTCAAAACATGTTGATTTTAAAACTATTTCCCTTACGATGACTTTCGTCCTAATATCTTGTATCAAATCAATATGATCGAATCGTATTCGAAGCTTTTTGAAATCTTTTCAAAGCCTTTTGATGTTTAAGGTGCTAAAAGATTTAAGGTACTAAAAGATTTGAGCTCTTGAATGCATAATTCATGTATAACTTCCTGGAAAATTCCAGACAAAAAATTTGACCCATTATCAGATTGGAAAAATTTCGGAAGGCAACAAATTGCAGAAAACTTGATCGAAACATTATTATAGCTTTAATGTTATTATTCCTCAACTATTAACCTTTGGAAATCTCCTGAACTCAAGCATTATGGACAATAAGTATTGGTTGCCTGACATGGTCTTAGTTAATGGACTGTAATACTCTTAGTTATAAAGTCAAATATAAGGATAGGTTGCACATGAGCCTTGGGTATTTTCTGATCGAGTGTTCCTACCATTTAACAAGTCTGACAAGATCTACAGTAATTTAATCATCACGTTTAGCATTTAGGCTAATATAAATTACTTAGAATATTGTAATAAATCTTATTACCCTCTGAATGACAGACAAAGGTAGTTTGATGGGCCAGACTAATAATGTCCTTTCGAAGAGACTTGGGAAGACCTATTCAACAGCTCACTGTAGCAATCAGAAAAAGCGCTTTTCTTCTTGCAATAAGTGCACGTAGGAAGAGATGATCTCTGATCAGTCTCATCAGTTTTATTCCTAAAACGTTTGGGAGATTGAGATTGTAAGTGCTCATATCAGATAGAGGTTTGTTACCAAAATTGTAAAGAGACGAAGACTTATTTACAAAATGAAACTTTGCGAGTCAAGAAAAAAAAATCATCAGCTTTACGAACAACATTGCCTTATCTTTCAAAGAATATTAGATAAGTGCCCCCTTTAAGAGAAAAAGAAGTAGACAAATATTGTACTCGTTTTGAAATGGCCAAGGGAGCATTGGACTCAATTATTACAATGTGTACTCACTGGTAAGGCTAGTGATATTTACAATTCACTGTCAGATCACCAAATTGGTACATATCAGGTGGTTCAAGAATATATCTTAAGTGGTTATGAGTTAGTCCCTGAAGCTTATCTGCAAAAATTCAGAAACTAAAGAAATGAAAATGGACAAACTCATGTCGGATTCCCAAGGGACAAAGAGTAGTTATTTGATAAATGGTGCTTAGCAAAGAAGGTTAAACGAGATTATGACAGTCTTAAATAATTTGTGTTACTTGAAGATTTCAGAAACCTTGTCAATAAATACACTAAGTCATTAACCTTATCTTGACGAACATCAGATTGAAAACTTGGGAAACGCTTGCTCAAGCTGCTGATCAGTATTCTGTAACTCATAAAGTTCCTTTTGTAAATAAGACTTCTGCTCAACAGTCTACTAGCAGAAAGGTATTTCAGCCTAATACAAGCCCTTTTGAAACTCAAACTGGCACAAATTCTAAATATCAAGCTTCTGATAAGCTTAATTCAAAACCCTTGTCTCCTCCTACGTGTACCTATTG
This sequence comes from Sinohyriopsis cumingii, assembly GCA_028554795.2. Lineage (NCBI taxonomy): Eukaryota > Metazoa > Mollusca > Bivalvia > Unionida > Unionidae > Sinohyriopsis > Sinohyriopsis cumingii. Next base: position 126,288,649 of record CM068838.1, read on the forward strand.
CAAGAAAAACGGACACGTTATTTCTGATTGCTACATATTGAACAAGACTGACCAATTCCAAATGCTCGTATTTTTAAGAGGTCAAGGCCACGGTCATGTATTAAAAGCAATAAACTTTTTGGATCAAATAAACCCCAGTCTGATTTTATTATGGTGAATTATGAACCAATTCATATCGAAGGGTTCTATATCATTCTTGGGTGATTCGACGAATCCTATCTCTATTCATATTGTAAGGGACACATGAGCTTCTCAGAGTCTTTTGTTGTCAGGTATTTTGCCTTATTCTGGGAAGTCTTCTTCTACTGAGAATGTTCTTATTCAGGGAATATATTGCTGTTTTGTTATTGTTACTCTTTATTTTGTAAATTTGCCATAAGACATAGTCTCAGGACCCGTGACAGTCGGCAGAGTGTTTGTGTTACCCGTTGAGGGCATTCATTTATTGCTAGGCAATGACCTAGCTGGAGACAAGGTTGTGGTTAATCTTCTTGTAACTGACAAGCCTTGCTTGGATCAGAAAGCAGATCCAATTGAAAACGAATTTCCTGATTTATTCACATCCTTGTGCAGTTACCAGAGCTAAGGCAAAGACAGCTCTTGAGAATGATGTTGATAAGGAAAGTATTCCTTTTGCTGACACTTGAATTGGTCAGGCTTTTGAACCGTTTCTACACTAAACATAATAGCTAGCTGGCGTGATTGATTGTATATACAGACATTTGATAATTTTTGTCTACTTATTTAAGACATATGCGAACGTTCTTTTGGAAATGGTGATGCTAAGTAATAAGTCATACGACTAACGAGTTTCTGAATACAATCGGGATGAAGTTTAAATTCTTCCTAGACCATGGCAATATATTTTCGACATGTTTTTCAAGCCTGATTTTTTTTATGATTCTGCTTTGTTCACTCGCTTTAAAGATTCTTTTAGAACTATATCTCCTTTTGAAATTGATTCACTAGTAGATTCTTGAAGGTTGAGCTCTGTATATAGTATTTAAGTATACTTGCAATTATCTATTTAATGCAGATTTCTGGTGCAATTATATTGCATTAAGCATATAGATAGAGTACTACGCTGGTGAAAATGTGCACAGCCTGCGTTCTTGATTTTATTTATGCCGTTGATGACTCGGATTTAGAAGCCTGGATTGAGCCTGTTTTTTTTGTTTTGTTTACGCATTAAAGACGTCATTTATTTCAACAACTATCGATTGTGAGTTTGGTAGTTCACAACATTGTCATAACGATTAGCATTCAATAATCGATAAGAAGGATGATGATGTGTGAGGGGTGGCTATTATACTGTTAAATTTACTTTAAAACAATCAGAGAATAAGGCAAATATATGCTACTTTGAAAATGTATTTGTTGCCCTCCAGTTTTTGAGAAGAAAACAATACGCCACGCTGAATTTGGTTTGGGAAGGAGCACCGGATCAAAAACATCTTGCATAACTCAGAATGAGTTTCCAACAAACATTTAAAAATCTCCTTGCGACGTTTATCTCTGCAAGGGGGTATATAATTTGTTTTGCCACTTAATCCTTTAAAGTGCATGCCTTATGCCTGCAACACGAATTTCATTTTCCTTGTTTATGTTTTTATTGACTTTAGTTAGGATAAGATAGAGCTCGTCTTCCTTTTATTGGTGTCCTTTTATTGATGTCACATATCACTTCAGATACGGGTCTGTGATTTTGCTGAGCTTTTTTCCCTGGCCAAAACGATTGATTGTTGAGATGACTAATGGAGGGATGTAAATACTCGACACCTTTAACGGATGTGAGCTACAGTAAAATATTATTTTGCTATTGTAGCATCAATCTTGCACCTTTTGGACCGACTCGATTCATGGAACCAATTCAATATCACTTTCCGGAAAGGCATATAACGATGGTCAGCGATTCAACCAAAGTAGTTGGCTAAAGGAAACTCAAGTGTTCATGTTTCTTAGAAGGCAGACACCAAGCCGCAATCGGATACTAGTACGTACGACCTTGCCACTGCATCATTTGGTTTGCCTGCTACTTGAAAAGCGAAGGATTATTTAGCAGCAGCATCCTGCTTATTGATAGCATGTTATCTGTTTTTCATTAAGTTGTTGTTCTTCAACATCGCGCCACCAGCCTTCAAAGCACTCATGGCATCGACATAATTAATATGTGAACTGAGATTTGCCACTTCCAAACCGACATCATTTAGTGTAGCAGAGACAAAAATGAACGATTCCCCAACGAAGAAGACTTCCAATGTTTCCCACTCTACGACACGTATGTACTAGACATGGCCGCTAAAGGGGCCTAATCAGCTGAAGGCCTACCAAGGCTTGGCATTCATGGGCGCAGTGACTCAGCTCTTGGCTATACACAGTGTGTCTTTAAGGTGTAGCGAGGTCAGAATGAACGATTATATTATCACCAGTAGATACATAAAATGTTGCTTTCCGAGAGCGATTCTACAATCGCAGTGTTGAGTGGGGTTCGGGAGCTGCCTGCAGTTATGCCAACGAGGCAACACTCATATATTGTAGCTGCCGAAGGCGGTCATGGAGTGCCAAAACTCTCCTTTGTTATGTTGTAGGCATCCTAAGGATAGGTGCTGCCCAAGAGCGGTACTGTAAATACACTAACTGCGTTTTCTTGTAGAAGCGTTCAAACAAGTCAATGCCACCAACCCCTACAAATTAGTCACCACCAGCAAAGTTGAGTTGCCAATGTGCTGGCAGTACCTGCCAGACGTCATCATCTAGAACGACACCTGGACAGAACACTTGGAAACCATTCGTGAATTGCTTAATCGACTCAGTGGTGCAGATTTGACAAATTACTTAAGTAAACGTGCCTTTTTGCCGTGCTTGTGTAACATTGTTAGAATATACTGTGGAACCCGTTCAAGTTAAAACTGTACACGTTGAGATTAAGGCTATCTCTAAATTCGCAGTGCCTGGAAGTAAAAGAAATTTCTGAGTATGGCTGGTATTATCGGAAAATATTTTCAAACATTTCCATAAGTACTGAACCCTCACCAATTGTTGAGTACTAAAAATCATCCAGTTTAGTTGTTTCAAACATATAAGGCTTTTCAAGCAACCATTTAAAAGTATTCTAATGCAAGTGATGTTGGGGTATTGGAGTAAATTAATGCTAGAGGAATGAATTTTATGGAACATTCAGTGTGATATACCATACAATGTTAAGGAAGCATATCGAAAATTATTTCACCATCGAGAAGGAATCTTTGGATTAGCAACACTTTGAAGTCTGTATTAATCCACTTCCTTTATCAATAATGACGTCATTTATTGTTGATAAATTTTACATCATTCATAAATCGATTTCAGGTTCTTTCCTTGAATTACATGAACCTTTAAATCATCAAACAACATTTAAACGTGTTTTCAGGTTGTGAAATATCCAGCTAATTTGAATATTTTGCCATGCTGTTTTTGTCTGTATGGCGAAATATATGAATGTTGATTTTTCAGTCGCTTTCTGTCTGTGTGTCTCTCTATCTTAAAAGAAAAAATGAATTATCACTTTTTAAAATGTTATTTCCTAAGGCACGACTACATGGCAACGTACTATTAATATGGTCTCGTGGTTTCATCTTATAGATAACTCTGGTGCTCTCTCCATACACTTTATTTTGTGACAATAACCTCTATTACCGCCTAGCTTTACTCTCTGAGAAAATACTCATTACAAGACATTAATTAAATGCACGTTTGATGTCATACTTATGATCTCCATTTCTTCGTGCACATCTGTTTCTTCCAATTTCCACAGTACTTTACTTATAATATCCTTGTTCTTTTAAAACTATACTTCTACCACAAAACAGCAAAGGTTATCCATTTGTCATCAACTATCACAATCTAATGTTCCTTTTTTCTATTGTTACTTGGCAAAGATCAATTTTACGAATAAACAGTTCTCCGCAGTGACGACACAGACGATCAAATATTAATACACTTTTAACAGCGAAACACATTTGCATATGAGTAACCATTCTAAAACTAAATTCGTTAAACAATAACGTGTTTGGTTAGGATAACAAACTCTTATTACGGAAAAGATGCCGATAAATAAACGAAGAAATCGCTTGTATATAAAAACGGTATTTTGGCAGGCGTGTACACTCATAGATTAAATCCTAGTCGAAGTACTACAAGAACGTAATATCAACATCTCACCTGCGTGTGCGAAGAAGGGTAGTAATGGATAGAGTACAGTGAATTAAAGACAAAAGATTGTGACACTGGCAGGGATATCCGTGTGCGATACATATTTTTCTCGAGGTTACTGAATGATTTTTTCATCAATTTATTTTAAAACATTGTCAAAAGTCTATTTTCCTTTAATAGTATGTCCTTACACACGAGACAGGACACACCAAGATGCACTACATATATGAACTGAAAGACCTACAGAGAATATTTTTTGGACATACTGAGAAGCAAAACATTCTTTTTTGTAGCACGTATGCTAATAGTTTTTCAAACGTATCAACATAAACTTAGTACCAAGTACAATGTATACATTTGTATTTCTATCATGACAGGTTATTATACATACGCAGGAAAATATTTCGCGGTTACAAAAAAAGTTGTGCGAGAGAAAGAGTGAGAGATAAACGCGGATGATGACAATGTCGTTGTTTTAGGGAGCAAACAAGAAAATGGGATACAGGTCTCAACTGGACACATGAGATAATTATTTTATACAAAAGGCATTATGTTTAACTATGCATAGATACATCCTAGAATCAAACGTGGTTCGATATTTAATATTCGTGATTCTAAATTGTTCAAGCATTTTAAATGTAATTAGGTTCTGAGATTTAAAGTTTCGACCTCTTCAATGTATACCTCGAAGATTTCATGATTACATTTCTGATGTAATTTGCTGCTAATTGTGAGTGAATAAGCACAGTTTTCAGACAGTCTTGCAAGTTTAACTTCACGCTGCAAGCTTCCTTGACTAGTGAACGGGCCTACCATTCCATATCTCATAGTCGTCTATTTTTAGCTGGAAGGTCCTTTGTTTAATCACAATATATGTCCATAGCTGCCCTTTGAAATGAAACATCGCCGGGATCGGAACAAATGGAAAGAGATCCACATTGAATAATGAAGACTGGTATCATGGTACCTAATCTTTTTTTTCCCACAGCTCCCAAAGATAACTTCAGCATACGTACCACACACTGTATAGAGATCAATGTTAGCTTGTCAATTTGTCAACGACAGAACTCTATACACCATTGCAAGTAAGTGGGATAACTCTCCCGGAACTAGAGAAGGTTACGAGTTATCCAGTCACAGCAGATACATTTTCACTGATGTGTATTGCATTTAAAAATAAATGAAAAATACAAACTGTGCGAAAAATGTGCATTAACATAACGTTGCATAGTGCTAAGAACCTTAGCTATTTTATAAGCCTGACAGAAACAGCAACTCCTGCATAATGAACCAATCGCAGCTAGTTTTATTGTTTGTTTCTGAATACGACGTTCCCAATACATTAAGCTCCGTCACTAGGGCTTATGTAATTGCTACTGTTATACCATAAAGCTATATCTTACCGTGTGTTTCAAAGGGAACAGCTTGTTTTCAAGGTATGTTTTTTGTATGTGCATGTCAAGGTAAAGCTAATTTGTCATTGTTCTTGATTATAGCATACTAAGACGAACTTTACGTTTCATACCAAATAGTGTATTCGTTAGCATACTTTAAATCAATTTGACTGTAATGAGATTGGGTATTGATTATGCTCAAATATTGACATCATTAACTAAAGTATGTCATTCCACAGCTGTCTTTAAACTGTGTAGTATAACCTGGATATGACCTTTTATCGTTAAAGTGACAGCGATGATAAGCGACGCTCACAAGTTTCAGCTATTTATCCATGTGTATACATAACGCAGAGAGAGGAGGTAGGTGGTGGCAAGAGAGCTGTGTAACTCTGTTCTAAACAAATGGTCTTCGTTACGACATATTGATTACATTACATTTTATAAAAAACCGTTCAAATATCATGGCTTGATCTACCAATAACCTAGGAAATATATTTTAAACCATCTCTCTTTCTCAAATACGCAATAATGTATTCGGAATATTATAATATCAGTGTTACGTTTCATAAAATGAAAAAATGAAAATATTTTTTTATATTTTACTTATAAAATGTTTCAGTAATATATATATATATATATATATATATATATATATATATATATATATATATATATATATATATATATATATATATATATTAGCGTATTGTGCCATTAGCTTTAGTATGAGATGGAATGTTTTTGGTCTTTTACTAAAGTGCTATTCAATTCTTTCTTACATTAGTTTAATTTATCTTTCGCCCTTTTGCATTGTCGTTTCTATCTTTGTTTATTCCTATTTTCGTTCTGTGAAGAACCATCGATCCGATAAGCTACTGTCAAGCATACTCATATATCCGCTATGGCCGAGCCTAAGACTCGAACCCACGCGGGCAGAGGTTAAATGGCAATGGTTAATAAAGGCTGACGCTTTAGACCTCTCGTTTGGTGGTAAAAACAGTGACAGCGTATCATTAGCCCTGATGATCATATGCTTCAAACTGTGGGGACTGAGAAACAATATTAATGACGTATCTGATTTTGGAAAAATGTTTGAAAATGGGGACAATAGATGTTCCATTTGTTTCTGTTCGCTTGCTGAGAAACAACTAAAACATAAAATCAGGCATAAATCATTCACAAATAAAGTTTCTACTATGTGACATTTCAGGTAATGACACTAATATTGATAAATCGTAGGAATAAATGAAACGGGAACATACAAATAAAATAAGTTTAAAGAGAAAGAATATCTTGCTGAATTATCTATATTAACAAGCAAACAGAAGAAAAAATTGCAAACATGTTTATTCAGAAAGTAGATAATGTTGCAATGCAAGTATATCAAATAACCTACAGTGGTGCATTTTAACAATGATATACATTTACTCAAAAACATTTTTGGAATGAAAATGTAAAACCAAAAGATACAACTACTTACATCATGTATGTTAGACACATATTTAAAGAAAGAGGACATAGAAAGATGCAGTGAGATAAATGATATGGGCTTTACAGCAGGAATAATAAAGATTTACGAAAAAGAAACATGGAATACTTTTTAACTTGCACAGGCAAAACAGTATATGTTATGGAAAGGTTGAACAGATCTTTAAAAACTACAATGTACATGTACGAATTAGCGGAGACCCAAAGTTTAAATGATTTAGGAGCAACGTTGGCTATACGACATAATCTATGATTGACGAGCTGCCTTAATGTTAAGTCAGATATTTGCATGTAAAAGTTAGTTGCATGGCAAACAATCTTGGATCAAATCTCATACGTCAATTTATTATCAATGTTCATCATTGAATCATGGATGCAGGTAAGATGGCGTTTGTCTATTTTCTTTTTATGATGAGGATTTCAAGGATGTGTTCTTTATAAATCGCTCAGAATACACCAATAATTGAACATCGATGACTTTGGTAAATTTCGCTCAAATTATGACGCCCATTTTGGGATTTGGAATTTTTTCAAGAAGTGCTAAATGTTCAAATATATCCCTAGGGAGCCACTGAACACTTCGTTAGAGTCATGAATGTTCAAATATATCCCTAGGGAGCCACTGAACACTTTTTTAGAGTCATGAATGTTCCACGTTGATAGTATTTCACCACAGATCAAGGTTGTTTCAGTTTTATACCGGAATAATTTATATTTGATGTAAGGCTAAAACGTATATTGTGGAGGCTTTAGATTCGCTTTCCATGGTAATAGTTGTCATGGAAACAGTACACGTAAACAATAAACTGAAAAGTGTGAAGTAATGTTGCTTTATTTCTATGTTGCTCGCTACATCAAAGTGCGTAACAGCTCAATAAGCAAATGTTTTGTTTTTATATTTATATTGCCATGTCCATTTTGGACAGATAGTGTTTTGCTAATTATATACCCATATAGTGGCAGAGCTTTTAACGCAACAAACTTTTACCAATATATGTACTATACAAACCACAGGTAGTTCATTTCATTACATCAATAAGTTGTTTCCTATGTCGTTAGCGTGATAAGGGAAAATGCTGTACATCATACACCATCAAACAGAGAAACTAGACTGTCCTAGTATGCGTGTAATCCGCACACCAAATTCAGAATTCGATTTGTCTTGGCATCAGTGTGTTTTTAACTATTTTGTCAACCTGTATGTAGTTGCTGACTAACTAAAACAATGTTCTGATTAGTACCACAGACACGCTTACCAGTGTAAAGAACACTGTGTTACGTTGGTCCCGCAAACGTTTACAAAACCAATAGTTAGCTTTCTAGAATGGTTTTGTTTTCACGAAACAGGCAAATAGTCGGAGTTATGATATGTATTCAGAGATTATTTTACCAAAGATAAATTTTGAGGTGATCGTTGCTGATCAGAGCGAAAACCATAGTTTAACATGAGGATACTAGAAAGGTCAGTCATTTTATCTTTCGTAAAATGATATTAGCGTTTCTTGATTTCATTTTATCCGACCTGTTAATAATAATAATACTGATTCAATTAGAAAGGGCGACTCGTTTATTTAAGGAATATTCCATTGACGCTCGAATAAGAAAACTATAAAATGACATTATACAAACAGACTAAAAATTAATCATATTATAATCCATATTATAATCCATAGTCAATTAGTAACATAAGTATACAGATGATATCCCTTCTTAAATGCTGTAATATTTTCTGCAGAATCTACATTCAGTGAAATCTGATTGCAGAGCTTTTACCATTGTATTGAATGCTTTTCTTAGACTATTTTTTAAATTCCTTTTGGTGGATTAAAGTATCCATGTCTTTCGAACTTCAAATGGTATTGCGTTTATTAATACCTGTATAAATAAAGAAGATACTCTGGTGCAGGTCCATGTATATATTGATAAGCAAGTACTGACCTCTCTTGTGTAAATCAATCCCTCCACATACTGTAAGGAAATGTAGGCAGGGAAAGAGTTCTTTATATGAGTAATCAATTGATCCGTCTACAATAATATATGTTGCCCTCCTCCAAAGTTTATAAATCCTGTCAAACTGAAATATGGCTCAGTTTCCTAATGCTATTGAACACTGAACACTTAAAAGGAAATATGCGGTGTCAGTAACTGTTCAATTCCAGGTGACTGAATTTGTACATTTCTGCATGGAGTTAGAGATACCATTGTGGTGGACCTTTTGTCTTAATATGCAACTGATGTGTGAGAAAAAATGTACGCAACAGGTCAGATTCAACTCTGGATATGGAAGAGCAGGTGTTATTATTTTAACATCTTGGTAATATTGATGAACTTGATCGAGCCATTGGAGTATCTGGTAAATTGAGCAGTTTGTATTCCGTAAATTACTTTCAATTGCAGTTGTTGTTTTCTACTGCTTGGGTGGCCTAGTGGTTAGAGCACCCGTTTCATATATAGGAGGTCGTGGGTTCGAACCCCGGCCGAGTCATACCAAAGACTCATAAAAATGTTACTAGTAGCTGCCTCACTTGGCGCTCAGCATTAAAATGTTAGTGTTCGGACTGGTCGCATAGGCGTCAGGATAATGTGACTGGGTGGGACATCATGATACATGTCTGCGGCATGATGCCCTAGTGCTAGATATCAATCTAAGCTGCCCCACTGCAGACATTGTAGCGATATGACTGAAAATTGGTCAAGATACGTTCAAAATCCAAATCCCACACAAAAACACACAATCGTTGTTTCGTCAACATTCGATTCTCAGTTAAGTCAAGAAGTTGACTGTCCTTTCATGTAATCTGAATGTTTGAGGTAAGTACTTATTTTCAGACTGAATTAGGAAGAATTTCATGTCCAGTTAGTAGTTTTACTGAAAACGACTCACATTTGCCAGAGACTGCCTGTTCTGGCATGCCATTTGATTAATTGTTTCATGTAAACATATTCAAAGTTTTGTAAACATTACTTACGAATTAGACCAATTGAAAACTTCTGAAATCTTTCTTATCACCTCTTCGTTTGTAGTCTATTGTACTGTTGAGTTTGATATTTTAAAGTAAGCTATGAATAAACGAAAACGGGAAATATTAGTATTGTAGTAGCATACGTAACCATACTGTGACAATTAAAGGATCACAGTTGGGAAATGGCTGACTTATTATTGCCCAAACAGTTGATACATGCAGTGCTGTACTAAGGTTATGATGCAGAAACCAGTATTTATCTCTTAGAATTTCGTACAGTGTAACTTTGAAGTTCAAGCAATAAATTCTATCGCTTTGTTATTATCATAAGGGAAAACTACTACACTTTTAAGCTTTAAGCATGCCATAATCTTCGGAGAAGAGACATGGGTGAAAAATTAAATTATTCGGCTTCTTTCTTACTCCACGTCCAAGCCATTCAAAACGTTTAATAATAATAATAATAATAATAATAATAACAATAATAGTAGTAGTAGTAGTAGTAGTAGTAGTAGTAGTTTTTGCAAGTAATGATTGGATCCTATTGAAATCCAGTCTTGCCCACATATACATAAATGCCTCACACCATACTACTGGCAAAGAGCATAGCATTTCTTTGAACAGCTTGGAGATCAGTCGTGGGACGGGTTAATACAAGAAGGATATAGAGTAAGATTCCCTGTAAAGCTCCTAACTTATAAAATCCGAAATAACTTCTGAAGTGCGTGATAGTTCAACATGTTAATAATTTTCCCATTATTATAAATAAGTCTTACGTCAATGCTATATTACTAAATATTCGCAAGCATACATACTTAATATTCAGTATTCCTAAATATGGTGTGAGAGCATTAACCAAATAAAGGATAAGTCTACATATGTTTCAAATAGAAATTGACCCAAATCAATACATACAAATAGAACAATTGAATTGCTGCCCCTAATGGACTGGTGCCCGGTAGCTGAATTATAGCGCAGTTTTTCGAGTATTTTAGCAACACCGTACATGTATTATCCTTCAATGGTATATTGCCAAGTGAAGTGTAATAGGCCTATATATATTGATATATTGGGCATAGACTTCAGTCTTAATATATTATGGGTACATTGAACGTGATAGCATGGCTTGGATGGGGTCTGGCTTGGGGAGGAAGTTGGGATGCAAATAAGTCAGCACCATACCTTTCCCGGTCTTAATTAAAGAATATTGGTTCCTTGTCTACACACACACACACACACACACACACACACACACACACGTATGTGCCATATTTGATACCGTGCTTTTCTATCTCTAAGGAACGGTTCTAAAACTCTATTTTCGCTCATACAGAATCGAATGCCATCATCTTTCTACATCAATCGAGATAGAAAGGCACCTCTTTATATTCTCGTATTTGTAAGTAATTGTGTCGCAAATCCACTGTAAATTAGGAATTAGATGAATTAGATATATTTTGAAAATCGCCCTCCCGTGTTCTAATATAAATAATGCTTTATATGGAATACATTCAGAACGTGATATGCCTCATTGATTCAGTCAGCCATGCTATTTTTCAACCATCCTCATATTATCCAATTTCAAATTAATTCGTTCTTGAAAAAAAGACAAACACAGGTAAATCAGTAGAGACATAATCGAGTTACGGTGATATTATATTGTTACAAACAAGAGGCAACCACTGCGATGTAAAATATGAGAGCTCTAAGTGTTGTAGACAGGGCAATTTATTCATGAGTGGAGCGTGCAACTAGGCGATGTTAACTTTCCTTTTGTATTAAATGATGTATGACATCAATCATTCCATCAACTTATAAATCCGCGACGTAAGTGAAATTTAATGTTCTTATAAAGGTTTCCGCGCACGCTTAATGGTTGCGCATGGATGGAGAAAATGAATTTACCTGCAGAGAGTGCAGGTACATGAAAAAGAATCGGTAATGGCTTACTGCCAAACTTCAAACCAATCTATCAAACATTTGATCACTATGTGCCTTTTTTTGCACTACATTAAATTACATAATACGGAAAGCAGTTGAAACAAAGATTTTATTAGCCAGTATTACTGCTGTGTAATGTACACCACGTATGGTAAGTACAAGCAATACTTGACGCAGGGTCGGATAAGTCTTTGAAGGTAGGGACACTAAGGATACAGATCAACATGTAGACCCTGAAAGCTGTCTTTAAAATTGGCATATATATGCATAAATTATACTAGCTTTTAAAGGCCAGTTTTTTTTTTGGGGGGGGGTTATGCTTTATATTTGGTTATTTTTATATATGTAATTTATCCAAGCGGGGTTCGGACACATGACCCTGCGTACCAACCTTAATCCTCCGGCACTTGTCTAATGTAATTATAACACTAAAACACTTGACGGTGACTGAAAGTCGGTCACATGGCTTACAAATTCTATATATTTCAAAACACAAAGTCTATTTTCATTTGATAAGTATACATGTCTCGTCTTTAATCGTATATTTTCCTAGGGTTAATGATTAAGGTGTAGAGGTATTTTAAATGCTGAATTTATTTAAACATTTTTCATGGAAACTCTTTTTAGTTTCAGGAATATTCTTCAGAGTTGTAATATACTAATTGGAAGAGAATGAAAGGAATCTGGAAATCTCATTTACTCCTGCTGTGTGGCCTGTTGTCATGGATTACACCTTCAGTATCCTTATTGGGTGACAGTGTGTTATGTTTTTCATGTTGCTATAAACTATGAATTCCCTTGTGTTAACTGGCCCACAACTAAATTATTACAGGAAAGGAAAAAAAAAAAACGATAGAGAGGCACCACATGAAATTAGACCTTTTACCTTTAACATTTCACCCTAAATCTGACCTCCACGAATGGACATTGACCTACACATGTTATTAAAATAACTGTTGACCACTGGCCTTCAAAAGTGCACGAGTCATAAACCACTTAATATATGGTTTAGGTTCTGTCCCATAAAATATCTGACAATTTCACCTAGAAACTGATATTTAAAACCCGGGCAACTTGTATTAAATGTTGGCAACTCCTTACAAACTTTACACCTAGCCCATATAATGTGCAACTGGCCTTCAAACAGCCTGCACCACCGACCTAAGCACAGAAACTAAATTGAACACAATTCACTAAACAATTTTAAAATCTTAACGTTAAAATCTGATAGTAGTGATTTAGTAAATAGGTACAGGCACAATGTGTGATATGACCTTTTAGAAAACTCAATTTGATAATGGATGACACAAGCGAGACGTGGAACATCTTGTTACCATTTGTTGTGGAAAAGATACTAGAGTTAGTAAAAGCAGGGCAAATGTTTCACGTGTACTTTCAGACCAAAAAAAACATGTTGTATGCATAGTCGAAACCATTATCACCTGATAACTATTTATTACACGAAATACAAATATAGATTTAATTAAATGTTAATTATTTTGTGATTTTAATATGCCACCACATTATGATTCAATATATTTAACAAAGATTCTTATTAGTGTTGTTGTTGGGCATATAAAATATTACAAAACACAGAGGATAGAACCGATAGAACTGATACACATAAAGGAAACTTATAACTAGACAAGTGGTAGCCTAGAAGATGTCATATATAAATCAAAATTTAGACTGAAAAATGCAGTTGGTAGTGAAGACGTATTTATAATTACAAAATCTCAAACAATTTAGCCTTCTTGGATGAACCTTTTCCTTTAAGAATAAATTCGTTACTTTTCTCCAATTCTTAAAGTGTACATGGCGGTCATCAAGTTGATATATGTTTTCATTCTAATATTTCTGACTTTACATCAGTATTACTTGCACATGTTCTTAATCGTCGATAAACAACCTGATACCATTTACATTTATGTCACTTTTGGATGTTTTAATTGGATTCGTAGAATAACCTTTACCCTTCTTTTAAATTCTCTTGCATTTCTGTGATAAATAATCCAACAGCTGTGTTTAAAAATCAATATTTGAATTTTACCATTTCCTTTGAGAATTATTTCTAGCTTATTCCATATGTGTCCTTTACGTTTCCAACCAATATCTTCCAGAAATTTAATCCAACCTGTTTTATTATCTATAATGTTAAATGAATATATTTTAGATTATTGAATATCTTGATTATCATATGCTTTTTAATACTGTGTTTCATTTATAATGATATAGTAATGTTAACTAAGGCCGGTCCTATTCATGTTATTTAAAATTATGTTTGATTTATTATTTCTATTGATCAATAATTATTTGATGAACTGTTGATCTAGGTAGTGTACGGTTAACAAATAGTGATAAATGATCAGTGTTACGACTCTATTCTCACAAACTAAGTAACATAAAGAAGCAAAACCAACAAGTTTTTTTTAAAACTTACAAATTAATTTCAATTTCAAAATCATAAATGAAAATGTGAGAGAAACTTACATTATTATGATGTGATTCCAGAATAATCCTGATAAAATTCTATGAAAGTCCTAAATGAATAAAAAGTTATTTATGCATTTCAAAACCGGAAGTGTACTGGTCCGCCAACAACTGTGACGTTGTCAGGATGGTGTCGTGCAGAACACCTTGCAATAATTCACAACAGTTCCGGAATTATATTAAAGTCCAAATAATGAACACTTCTATTTCCACTTAACAGTCCAAACAAATGGGTTTTTTTCTTCTCTCAAATAATATCTAACTACAACATAAAACACGTCTGCAGATTTACAACAGGAACACAAGAAAAGTTTATGACTCCAAAAGTCGGAATCAAACTGATTGATCAGTTCTCTCTTTATATACACCGTCTGTTGCGACTATATTTCGCAATATACCTCAGGTGACGGAACATACGTCATCAACCAGCGAGAACTGAAGCCATAGGCACCATTACATATTGCTATTATGATTATTATAAATAATTATCAACACATATGCAAAAGTCTATTTATCGATTCTGTGTAATAATAGGCTCTTAAGAGACTCCGGTCACGTATGCAAAATTTTACTTACGATATTCTGTACAATTTTAAATCATGAATAAAAATTATAAAATAATAGATGAACTCATGTACCAGGAGTGACAATCAATATGGATATACATGTCACCAGAAATGGGCATTGGACGAGGATCAGCATGATTAGACGCAGGACGAGGTTTACCAGTCATATAGTCATAACAACCTTTCGTCATTTGACATTATTTCTATGGATTAAAATCAACTTGAAAAAGAAAACCTAGGTAGCATAAAAGATGAATATCAGAAACCGAACTGACTTTCTCAATTATTTTGATATTTTGGAGTTTCATATGACTCTGTTAAAATATATTAATGGGTTTGGTATCATTCTAAACTTATAATCAAATAACTGTACTATATGGACGAGCATATTTTATATGCTAAATGTTCCGTGGAGGTTCCAACACGATATTAGCAGTAAGTATTTGGTTATTGTTAGTTAATGCATAATCATTGTACATTATTTAATTTATAAGTTATTATTATTGGTACAGGTCATCTAAATACTAAACATTAATCAACAATAATTTTACCTCCAAACTGGATGCTATTTCAGATAAATACAGATAACATCACTGGTTGTAGGCATATTTTACGCTGTTTTCTTAACACATTTGTTCAGAAATAAGCAGATTAAGATGCGACATGAATAGTAAATACTACAAAAGGATGATGAGCCTAGAAAACATGTCACTACACAATACTATTAGTACATGTTTCCCTAAAATGTGTATATTTCAGATAACTGTAAATCGCAACATTTCTTCTAAGCACACATTTTGCATTGAAATGTCATAGGCTTTTAATAGAAATAAATAGATAGATTCAGACGCGCTTTGGACTGTATATACGCGGAAATAGGTGATCCTTAGCAATAAGGTACTAAGCGGAAAGCCGGGTGCTTTTCTACATGCTAATTTTGTTGTCACCTGTGAAGTAAGGAAAACATTTACATTTTGCAATATAACTATTATAAAAGATGATTTCAAATACAATGTATAATGGGTGATATATAGTTATCAATAGCAGATTTAAAAGAATGTTACTATAATTAATTTAATAGTTGTGACAATAAGAAACTTTAAGCAAATTAAAATGTTAGTATTGTAAATTACTATTGAATAAATAAACTAAATATATGCTCGGATTCTTGAAAAGGAAATATTATGGCGATATCATAAACTATATTGCAGGATAAGACTTCTTCGCTGTAGATATTAATACAAATAAAGTTGGTTACCTTAGCTAACAAACAGACAGAAAATGTTTTCAGTCCTTATATAGAAATTAGAAATTAAAGTATATATAAACGAATGAGAAGTACCAACGACACTTAATTTTAAAACATTTGTGCCTAGTTTAGAGGCGGCATGAAAAGCATATAAAGATAATATAAAAATAAAACATATACGTTGTTATGTGAACGCCAAATGAAGCTTTCAAGACAGACAAGAAGCTCTTAGCATGTTCTGGTCTTGTGCAAATTAAATCAGATTGCAACCTTTATAACACTCACAACCATTGGACACATAGGCCACCATATGTATAAAATGAAGTGAACGAGGTCACCCATGAATGAGCTGGAAACATATATTGATTGCATAAAGAGCCACGTGAAGCTAATCGCACTCAACGTTCAAAGGAGGACAAATTTATATGATGAGGGGAACTATGAAAAATATGCAAAATATAAGTTGTCTCTCCGCTTTGGGTAAATTGTTTCTTTCAAAACAGGTGTGTTTTTATATTAATCTGGACACAACATAATGCATTTTCCTAATATCCATTTCTGCAACTTTTTAAATTAATATACATATATAAATATATATCTCTAATTTCTTTAAGGTAACAAAAATACAATGTTAATTTTTTTTCCAATGTAAAGGAACCTAATGAATGATGCATGAAGAACATGTAATGTAATGTACCCAGTCATACTTATATTCCAGAGGTTTGTAATGATCATTTTCACTGAAACCCGTGTACTATATTTAAATATTCGTGCATGAACATTAGATTCAACAACTAAAAGACAATGATGGTAATGGAGCCTTGTCATAATTCACCTTATTGTGCCTGACAATATTTTGAAGACGAAAAACTTAACTTTTCTCAACTATTTGAGAGAGAGAAAGAGAGCGGGGATATATAGCATGTGTCCTTTGAAAAACTCTTTTGCATGCAACTATTGTGTTAATGAGTAAACGTCAGGTATAGATTAAGTAATTTTTGTGAATTATATCCATTGATTCATCTATTTTGTTTGTATGATGCCATTAATTATTCTTCTCTGAACAGTTCAAGGTGTTTGCGGCAAAACACATTATCAGCCTATACTGAATATGTGCTGCAACGGAGTGGTACAGTCAAGATCTGGACTGCAACCTTCTTGTTGCGAAACAAAAGGATATGATGCAGCATTCAAAATGTGTTGTTCAGACACTATACAGTATCGTTCAGGATTATGGCCTAGTTGTTGCGAAACAGTTGGATATGATGCAGTATTTTACATGTGCTGCTCCGGAATAGTTCAGTCTCGCTCAGGACAACAACCTTCGTGCTGTGGAACCACGGGATACGATGCAGCCATACGAAAGTGCTGTAATGGCAAAGTGTGCTAAGTGAATACCACCAACGCTGGCCGTGGTCTTCTTTCAACGACATGGACGAGTGGACATCACATATCCATGACTTTCAATTAACGTGACTAAAGTGAAAAAGAACATGACCCTCAAGACAAATACACAAAATCGACTTTTCATCGAAATTTTACCAGCGTATTTTATCCATGCTTGTAATATGTCCATGGCTTGGGTTTTTATAGCAAAAGGATAATGGGTCTGTTTTTCAGTCGCAAATTCTGTCGCCAATAAATTTTGCACGTATACATCAAACTGCAACTTGTGTGATCCATTCAATATTTTGCATAAAGTTGTATACGTTGTTCAGTCATTTTTTTATTTTTTTATTTTCTTGCGTGCAATATCTCCCTTTTTATATTTCCTGAAGGTGTTAAACAGATCTTTGTCCATGATCTACAAAGTCGGATCTATCATCTGGATGAAGATTATTAGAAAGAAAAATACAACAATATTTATCCTAACACGGAAAATAAAGTAAAAATGAGGGTGTGCTTTCTTAAAAGTCATGAAATAAAATATTGATATCTTATAGAATACGTCTCTTAAACGATATTTTACAAGTACACCATTCTCTGACAAATTATTGTTTTATTCCATTCTCATTAATAAACTCAAATTGAAATAGAGGTATTTCCAGCTGAAGAATAATTAAAAATAGTTTTGTTAATATACCAGGTTCATAACGTTAGAGAATATTTGAGGTTTCTGCATCAGTATTGCAGAATATTGCTAGCAGGATTTCCGTTTGAAAACGACTGCAGTAGTATGTCTCACACTGATCAAAAAATACCAGTTCAGGTTAAAATGGATAGTCGACGCTTATCAATTCAGGTGAATATTTAAAGATTCAGTGGGTTCTACATATATTTTGTTCACCTGCAGAACACCAGTTATGAGAACACTAGCAAGTCCATTCTTTCCATCCTAGAGGCTTTCATAATTATTTAATTAGACATACTATCCCACCTGAGGCATTCTGATTTTTGCTTTTCTTTTGTCTCAATATTTAAAGCCTGACAGAGTTCGGTGCTTTATATTACTACATTTTCCTCTCTGTCATTTCTTGGAATCTAATCGGTGATGAGTTACACACGAGCAAATATTGTTTCGTAGAGAATAACACAATTAAATAAGAACACGTTTTATGTTCTGCGTTATTTCTATATATATATATATATATATATATATATATATATATATATATATATATATATATATATATATATATATATATATATATATATATATATATATGGATATTGTTGCATAGTCAACCTTTTGCTTTGTGATGTGATGTAGTATATATACTAGTTTTGACGATGTATGTATGTATGTATATATGTATGTATGTATGTATGTATGTACTAATTCCCCTAAATCATGGACAAAGGTGAAGCACACAAAATGACTTAAATATATATAACAACATTGGAATCTCTTTCGTTAATCCGCATCTCAGCATCATACGATTTCTCTATTAATTTTTCCACAAAATCTATTTTTCGTGTATATTTTTCTTCAAAATTCCGCGCATATTCTACTACAATGTTTTTTAAAGATTTTACAAATAATTAAATCAATATCCTGTCTTGTAGCAATCTTACGTAAAGCTGGTAATAATTGATTATTTTTTTTTTTTGATTTTTCAATGGTAGTAAGTTAACGTGAAACGATTGATATAGCAGTTGTTTTAAAAAAAAACTTTGGGTTCTGCCTTATCAGATTAAATTCTGAATTTTTGTTTGATCATACTTAGTGAGAATTCGTGTACGATCACGCTTTTTTTTCACAACTGTTGTTTTCGAGACAAGTGTTTGCAGTATCACTTTTTCAGACCTTTTTTCTGAATTTGCCAGCACTAAATTCTTCTGGAATTAGATAAGACAAGGCTTTTTGTGTCATAATTATATTTTGTCATTGTTTTGTTATTACTTTTGTATAGAATCTAAATTGTCTGATGGCTTCTAATTGTTAAAAGAATCATAGTCGTCCAATTTTGCCGTTTTTTCAGCTTTCAAAATTGTCTCAGCATTGAATATCAGCGTTTATGTCGGTTAATGATAACGTTCCGTCCTTTATTCCTTCTATATTGTCTCAGTTAATCTCTTTCCAATTATATATATTAGGTTCTCCTTAAATTAATGTCCGATTGTAGCAATCTCATCTGAAAAATTAGAAAACAATGTATTTAGTACAAACATACTTCAATGTCGAAATCCTAACTTTTGAAACTACTTTCTGTTTATGCGTTCCATGTGTTCCAGTTGTTGGATTAAGAATAATACGTTTATTCATCATTATACCTATTTTTAGGACCGCTCCGGTATCCTAATGGTTAGAGCGTCCTCCTCGGAAGCGGGAGGTCGTGGGTTCGAATCCCGGCCGAGTCATACCAAACACTTGCATAACAGGTACTAACAGCTGCCTCGCTAGGCGCTCAATATTAAAAGGTTAGCGTTAGGACTGGTCGGCCTAGTGTCAGGATACTGTGACTGGGTGGGATATCATGCTACACGATTGCGGCATGATGCTCCAGTGCTAGCCATCATTATAAACTGCCACACTGCAGACATCGTAAAGATATGATTGAAAAATTGTTAAAGCTACGTTAAAAATCCTAATCACACACCTATTTGTAGGGTCACTAGTTTTAATCGGCGGAATGCTTATCAATCTGCAATATTCTTTCACGTTTATCAAACTATTTTAATATCCTACTCTATACTGTTCTTTTAAGCCCTTGCATTAGATATTTATTTTTGTCTTTTAAGTGGAAAAATATTTGAGATTTCTTTTCTCATGTAATTTTTTTACCCTTCCCTTTAAAATATATTTATTCAGAAACTTTATTCGTGTTTTCAAATTTTAAAGTTACTCAAAACGTCATCGTCTATCGTCCCCTCATTTGTTAACGTTTTTTAAGTCACTGTGCATTTCGCAAAGAAATATAGCACGTTCAAGATAGGCTTGCATTTATAGATAGCTCCGTCAAAGATACTTGCATGTTAATGAAGTGTTATTCATTACCAAGCTTCTTAACATAATTCCTTCAATAGGAAAGTCATTTTTCTTCCTTACGTTTAAATGGTTACATAGATAGTTCGGATAACGATTCCTTTATTTTTAAATAGTGTATATTACCTATGTCATGTTTAATTTGTTCCCACAAACAATATTCCTTTTTTATATAGTCATCGAAAGACATAACAGGGGGAGAAAAGGGATTCTCAAGATTGTTTCTACATATTGAAATAATAGCCATTGATTTGATATAACCGGCATGACAATATTACCACGCAGTTCAATTTTCATGTGTAGCACAGATGCATCATGAAGAATTATTTTTTTGCAAATTCTTGATAGAAAATAGATGGTCGAAGTATCATTGTCATATGGCGAATGATGACGTGACTTTTCAAATAACTTGAACTGAAAGCATCATGTCCTTAAGATAGAGCGCAACAAGTTAAACAATAATTAAACACATTTTGTTCAAGTTAAGTTTGCGCTGAAAAATTCAGTGTAAGTTTAAGTAACGTTTAAACACTTTTCTTGTTAAAGACCAAAGACTTAGAATAGTAATACGCTTGCAAAGTGTGTACTGCAGCGAGCTTGCACAATGAAACTAATACCTCAATGGCATGTTAGACCGGAAATATTACAAACGAAGCTGGAAACATACCTAGAACGATCAATGCAAACACACCTGTTTCTGAAGGACTTAACATTCGAATAAGTTTATTTTATGTCGTAATATCTGTTGCAATTAAAGTTTATCTTCATTATTGCGAAAGAATGTTTAAGTGATAATGAAGACGGGAACGCTTTGCTATTTGTGTGCACTACGTCAATATCACCATCAGGCTATATGTGCTATGCAAGGTAGGAAAGATATACCCCGTGTCACGGTTGTACATTTGAAATACAGTCATATTCATATACGAATATAAAACAAAATGATTTCTCGCATTGGCATTGAGCCATAAAAATCTATATCTAAACTGACCGTAATGGGAGAAGTGCTGACCTTAATGCAAGTATAGTGGGATGCTCTTGATTCAAGGTTCTACCAAACTGGAATAAGGAAAAAACATATCGATTCTTTAGATTTTCAACCACTGTAGAGTGGGTGGTTGTAGGCATTAGGAAGGTTCTTACAATACAAATTATTCAAAATAAATATTTTCGCTGTTTCTACGTTATATGTTATTATAATATTTTAGAGAAAGCTGAGAAACACTTCCAAAGTGCTGGGGCAATTTGAAATATTCATGAAAAGTATGTTATCTTTGAAGTAAGTGTTGATGACGAAATACATTTGTGAAGCTGTTTGAAACAAAATAGATTTGAATGAGTTTCTAAAGTTTTACATTTAACCGACACAATGGGAATTTGCAAGGTTTTTCTTGCTAATAGAAAATTTCCACATAATCATAAGCCTAACTTTTATTGCATTTCGTCTGGAATTGTATCATTTCTTATACTAAGCACAAATCACTTCATGAACCCTGCACCCACAAAATTTTAAATCAATATAAACAAATCACGGAGATACTATATTTGTTAAAATTCGATTGTTGTACTTTTGTTGATGTGAATTCGTGTAATGTAAAACACTGCAAAACCAAACCCTCGGTATACCTTAATTCCCTGAAAATTGATTTTATGTGCAGGAGGGATGCCGTGAATGTCGTATCATCAGTTTTTCCGACTTTGCTGAAACCCTTTAACACCGAAAATGAAAATAAATTTACATCACCCGATTTCAATTTTAAAACCACGGAATTATTTCAAAGAGTTCTTGGACAAGGGACTGACATCAGGAAAATGCAATATCTCTAAAATGTATTTAGTGATAAAGAACGACAGTTTGGGGATCATTTTAAATTTGTCTAAGTTTCTATAGTTTCACACTTAACCTTCACCGTTCAACGCTCATATTTTTTTCGGTGCTATAAAATTGCAACATGTCCTTGGTCAGAAGCTTAAAATTAATACCCTTCGTTTTGTGTACATCACATCCTTTAGTAGCCGCAACCACTTTAGGATTATTGCACAGACAGATTTGTACATCATCCACACTGCATGGAAATACACATTAGACTGTTGTTCATTTGGATCAAACGATTACATATATACCATAACGTTAAAGTCCGGTCTGGACTATTTGTTTTAAATATTACTCAGTTATTGATATGACAGTAACTACATTTAAATTTCTTGTTTTAGTATTGAACCATCTAACCTAGAATCTGACACCATTCATCAAGGATTTTAAGTCACTTTCTTGAATCAAATGCTAAGGCTTAATTTCTTTTTGATATACATAAGGAAAATCGTACGCCAAAATGATGACGTGGATCGCACTAAACAGTGGAGACCATTTATGTAGCGTAATATAGTATAGCACACAATGTGAATTAGCGAATGCAAAACAACGATGATTCAAACCTGCATAATTAACTTGAACAGTACAACTGATGGGTCCCAGATCTGATACTCAGCTCTTGATCCATATCAACTTCACATGGTATTAGTTTAAGGTTTTACTTATAACACTGTGCGCACTATCTTTGAGCCATATATAGAGGACAGGTGATCGTGGAAAAAAGATTCCTCATGACAAGTCTTGTACTTATCCAATTTTTCGTGTTTATATTATCTTTATTTTCCTTTGTCTGATGTCTGTAGTGTTGTGCAATGGCACTATATGCATTAATATGGATACGTCCGTATCGTTATGTATATTTGATTTAATTTATATTTGTTTCAATTTAATTGTTTGTTTGTTAGTTTTAATGTTTTATTCCATTACATGCTATTGTAATGTAACTTTATTTACTGGATTTGACATTTTCCAGAAATTAGTTTGACCTGGCTATTTTTTTCGTAAAGACTAATAATAGAAACTTTGTATTTAATGCTGACCCAGTTCCCGAACTTGATTCAGAATCAGTAAAAGATGAAGAAAACAACATTTTTCTTATTCTTTCCCAGAGTAAAATCATTTGTTTTAGTCAGGTCTATACTGGGGATACGTGATGTTAGGCATGTAAAAAGTTTCTATGTTGTTCTAGAAAGAGATCACGTGACCCTCATACGGGAATCTGTTTTGCGTCTTAAATTAGTGTATAACCTTTTACTATATAGAATTTAGTTAGTTGTGATAAAAACCATTCACACTTAAAGATGTTTTGTTGTGACCAGTTTGAGTTGAAATTCTATTTTATGGAATTATTAATTCTTTACCTGGGAATATTTAAGTGCCCATACATAATTCTTGGACAAAGTAATTTATTGAAATTTTATTCTGAACGCAAAACTAGAATTTTATTTTCAGTGGTTCAACAAGGAACTGTTGACTCATCTGGACAACACTAATTATTGCATACGTCATTGTCATCCATCTTGGATTTTTTCTCAGTACTCCAACTCAGATTCATTTAGCACTTTTTATTTCTAGGACTTCTAATTTTTAATTCTTGGATCATTCTTGGATTAATTTTGGATTTGATTCATAGAACCGTAAGTTCTTTTTCTCATTTTTACTTTGTTTTTCTAGGAAAATAAATTATTTGTTAAATTTGACAAAGCTTGTTGCCTTCACTTTTTTTCTTGTTGCTGTATTAAAGAGCCTAAAACGTAACAGTATTGTATTATACGTTATGCGGTATCTGATTATCTACTGTTCTATGATGTTCAGTTGTCCTTATGTGTGCTGTGCTGTAGTATACACATGCAGTTTATGTTTCGAGGATGACTAATATCTTCATTTTATTATATCTATTCCCTGTTTTTCAAACAAAAAATATGCTTTTCATTATTTAAGTCTTCAAACGCAAAAAGTATCTTATATTTAACGCAAGCCCCCTACACCCGTCCACATCATGGCAGAGAACATTTAAACTATTTATTAAAAGCAGACGGAAAATATATTTTGCAAGTAAGACGTCGACCGGTAGAAAATTTCACTTCGGCTTGTCCTAATACACATTAAATCACATCTGATACTATTCAATGGTTAACTAGAGAACATATCTTAGATGGGTACCCCAACAGCGGCCGCCATTAATGTTCGAGTTATTGACAAACACATACATTCTCCTATCTGCATACCGATCTAAGATATTTTACCTAGTCCAGTCTCGAAATGTATCAGATGTTTAAATTAGAAATGTGGTTTGTTATGCTCTGCTGCACTTATATCATTCTTTTTGTGTAACATGTTTGCAATGCGTCTAAATATGTTGGTGGAAGGCGTAAGGACTCACCACCGTCTTAAACAGCAGCAGATTATTGACTCACACTCTACTGAGAGTCACTCCGTAATTTACTCATTCTCTATTGGCAGTTAAGAGATGCTGTCAAAGAAAAACTTCTCTCGCGACAAGAATCTCAAGTTGAATTTGCAGAGAGTGCAGAACAATTGTTTAAACCCATCACAAAATTTACTGAAAGAGTTGCAACAGCTAATGAAGGTCTTCTTCCATCAGTTAAACAAACCGCCGAACAAATTGCAAAGATAGCTGCAACTCAACCTCAACTTGATGATAAAGGTGAAGAAACAATTGAAGGTGATGTTGGTGAAACACCAAAAAAAAAAAAGGAAAAAGAGGAATTGATTTTAGGGAGAAATTTCCTTAAAAAGGTATACAAGAAATTCAAAAATATAAAATGAAAACTAGACAGGATAAAGCCAGGTTTGGTGAGTTTGCTGCCAAACGTTTTCCTTTCAGAGATCAATTTTTAAAAAACCAGAATACGTTAAAAAAGTAAATAGTGACGCATGGAACGATTGGGCGTTTAAAATAAATCAAAATGTTGGTTATATAGACAAAGAAAATGTTGATTATAAAATTTATTCAGCAGGAGCAGAAAGTCATAATAAAACACCAAACGAACAAAGAGAGCAAGAAAAAGAACTACAACAAAAAGAAAGGGAACAAACACAAAAGAAAAGGGAACAAAAAGAGAACAAATCCAAAAGAAAGGGGAAGAAAAACAAGAACAACAACAGAAACGACGACAAGAACGACAACAAAAAACTTTCCAGCAAGATCCTTCCTATCAACTTCCTCCTCCATTGCAACAAACGGAAAAAGAATCGACTGGCAAAGCCTTCACGGCAATCAAAGACAGAATAGCTCAACTATTACGCAGACGTCAGACTGCTAAACCACAAGTAAACTTGCCATCCACAGAGGTTATGCCCGCGGATGTCAGTAAAATAATAAACCAAGCCGCAAATCAAAAACTAGCAGCCTTGGTAAATCAACGTGGAGATGAAAAAAATAAACCCGAGTTTTATTTCAGGAAGCGGAGTTTCCCGAAGATCTAGGCAACCACGATTTAAAAAATGCGCAGTATAATACAGATGTTCAAACGTATATCCGATACAGCATCTGCCATGGATAAACCAGTCCAAAAAGATGAATCCGTAGGCGATTGTCAGTATTATTCTTATGAAGCACGTGTACCTAATGCACGAGGAAGGATTGAATTGCAGGTCTATGATACAAGTAGATATTTTCTACCCGCTGAGGCTTTTACTGAAGTAGAAGGTGAGCTTATAACAGATGTTCCTCGCAATACACCATATGGAGTTGATGTCATAGTTGGTTTTCTTAATAACGGTATTATGGCGTTATTTGACAGTGCCACATATATGATTGATGGAAAAATATAGAAACAATTCAAAACGACGTTGACGTTAACACCACAATAGTAGGGTTAGCAAGATACTCTGACGATTATACAAGATCAACCGGTCCGGAGATGATGTTTGCCATAAGATACATCTGATAATCCTGACCCCAAACAATTTCGTTATGTACAAGCGACACGTAATACTTCGACTGATCCACAACCAGGTCCACCTACAACAATAGATATACCTGCTGATGCATTTTTGATGCCACATAGTCACAACCCTAATTACAACATAGGATTTGCTACACGTAAATTATCGCTAAAAGTGACCGTAGAAGATTTTCATGTATGATTCCACTATCACATATCTTTGATTTTGCAAAAATGTCCGAAACGTTATCTTTGGAGCGAAACACACAATAGCGCTTGTACGAAAAGGTAACGATAATGCTGTATTTGGCGACCAGCCACTGATACTGCTATTAAATATATACTTTTTATACTATCGCTGTGGATGCCAGTAATGACTTTCTTTTATGAACACAGGTGGTAAGTCTCTGTTGTCGTGGTACTCAATGTCCACCGATAGTATCCAAAGTAATGTTGCTGGGTTATTTACATGGCAAATAGCGACTCAGCAGGGCATTTCTGCATCGAGACACATATTTGTTGCGCTGCAAAATGTTAATCGGGTGGATAGTCAAGAACACTCCCATATGATATTTCACACCCTTGGAGTCAGTGAGGTTTCTTTGAGGATAAATGGACCTCAAGGACCATCCGAGGATATAATTTTAAATTTTGCAAACAATTATGTTGCTCGCGCGTTTCATCGATTGTTGTCGTATATGGGACGTGATCAAAACGTAGATACTGGTTTACAAATATCACAGTTGGATTTTACAACATTGAATCTAATCTATTACTTTTCACTAGAACATTTAGATTTATTTAGGCAATCTGTCGTTGATTTACACTTCATCGCTTACGTGAATCCTGGGGATGTTGATAATTACAGAGCAATCGCGATTATACCTAGCGACAGAGCAGTGTTACTTGAAGGTGTTGGTGGTCGAATGAGAGTCGTTTATGCGCCAGTGGAAAATCGTAATGTGCTACCTTAATCCACGTTATTTTGAAACACAAGTATTTTATAAAACTGTCTTACCATCATGTTAGTGTCAGTCTGACTCCTGGTCACATCAAGAAGCAACAATCCGCATCAGCAAAAAGGTGTGGGACCACAATAACGCTAAAGCACGATCAAATTACTGGCGGCGAAAATATCGTTGACAGCGCGCCAAACGAAACATCTCAATGACGCTAAACAATCCAAAACCGGAGTACGACTTAAACTTTCCGCCGCTGTCATTGCTGTCATTAGCGACACTGCTAAGACAGGTGGTATATTTCCACTTCTCGCAGCAATACCAGCGCTGATAGCTGCTGATTCCCCAGCTGTTGCAAAGGCGGCCGCGTTAGTTGCTGTTGGAACCGTTTTCTGGAATGGCATTGAAAAAGCAACGGGACAAGGATAAAAAAAAACCGGAAAAGGCCTAAGATTACCAACGGAGTCGTTTTACATACGGGATAGGCCCAAGATTACCAGGGAGTCATTTCACGTAAGGAAGCTTAAGACATCCCGGGAGAGTTTAATAAAACCAATGTCAAACTTTGATTTAGTCGATGCTGCTACACAACTAAAAATAAAAAAATCAGAGGTGTTTTTATGCGAGATCAATTACCACAACAACCAAACAATACTGAAACCGGTATTATTAAACTCGATAACAGCACTGGACCTGGAACTCATTGGGTATCATACGCGATTGACCCTCGTGGAATTGTTTATTTCGATTCGTATGGGTTAGCTCCACCGCAGGAATTTATCAAGTATGTCACACCCGTTCACGAAAAGTTTGGTACTCAACACTACCAACACAAAAATTAACCGATCCGCCAATATGCGGCCGTGGAGCGATTGCTGTACTCGGGTTTACATCAAAATCATCATTACAACCTCACAAAGTTGTGCACGATTATACAAGTCAGCGCTGGAAATCTGCGATTTCTAATCATTAATTTAGATCAACGAGAAATGAATAATGGTAGATATTTACGGAAGATCCCACGGTGGTATTACTGCGAGTTAAAAAATATCTGACATAGATTTATCAAAATACGCGACCAAAGACGATCTTAATGATCTCATGAACCTGGCTGGGCTTGACCGTGATGAAGTTGTTGTTTTTCAGGATAAATACGGCGTTTTGAAAACGAGCAATATCAAATGGCATGCTATAGTTCAACGAGTTCTCTGTGCTGCCATGGATAACATACATGTGTTTACTGACGGCGGTAGAATCAAAGACTCAAGTATATCGTTTACAACCATCAGAGATGAAATTGCAAGAAGCGCAGCTAATCGTTTGAAGAATACCGGTGACACAATGACAGGTGAACTCAGCATGAACGAAAATAAAATAGTAGTCCTCGGAGAACATCCGATGAAGATGCCGCAACAAAAAATATGTGGACGTTAACTACAGCACTGTTGATGGTAAATTATCCACGATGTTTCCTTTGGTACTCCAATGACCGCTGACATGAAACTCTCTGATACCAAGACAAATATTGATACAATTAAGAGAACACAGAAATATTTCGTAAGTGGAATTCCTGATATCGATAACAAAATTAATCTGATCAACATTCTTAATAACCAGATCATCAATAACGTATACACAGTGTCATCCGGGTTCGCAACATGATCACAGCAAAATAATACTATCAAACAGACCGCAACAGTTACTGGTGTGTACATGTTGTCTGTGTTCAACGCTTCAAAATTTAGTATATACACTACATATCCTTGGCGGCATTCAACCAATATGTTTTCTGGGGTTGTGTCTGTTGTGTTAAATAGCGGAACCGAAGAAACATTTATACTGGAAGTAGCTGATAAGAAATTAACCGCAACATCTTACTGGTGGTGTCTGGAATTTGTTGCTGAAATGCCTCAATTGGTTTTGTGTAAAATAATAATGGCGTTGACAGAGTCAAGTGTTCAGAAATATAGATATGATCAACTACGTGAATGGCAATCAGCGTTGAAAACCATCATTGATAAGTACACCGTGAAAGTAAAATAAATACAAGCGGCGTGCAGTTGCCATTGATGTTGTAGTATACTCGGTGTCTACGTTAGTTGCTTCCACCGGGGTTGTATTATCAGTGTTGATCCGATAACAGTAGCAGTAGCAACAATATGTGTTTCATCATGAGCAGCAGGTGTTTTTAATATTATCGCGAAAGTGATATCCACGTGCACGAGTACAAACTTGCACGATTATGCTACGCGGTTACATAAGGCAAAAGCAGAATATTCTAAATTATCGTTGCTGATATCATCCAGCCTCGACGACAAAAAGATATCAGATTCCGAATTTGCCAGCATGGTGAAGATATACAATGAAGTAATTGATTTAGAAAACCACCATTTGGAAGAAAATGAAAAGAATAATGACCGAACTACTTCTGCAGATAGCCGCAAATACAACTCCCCGGAAAACCACAGTGATAACAGTAAACTCCACTAACCCTGAATTCGGTATTAATTTTCCAGCTGCGATTCCGGTAAGCGAGATCGCCCTTGCGCAGTTGCGAATATACAACAGTTGGCCAAATATCAAATGGAAATCATTTGGTAGGTTACAATCAAATAATTCGCTGGTGTTTGCAAAAAAAGATAAACCAGATGGAACCCCCGACTGGACCGTCGTTGGAACACCAACCTGAATTTATCGGAGATAACTGCTAGATAGACCCATGTTATTTTACGACCGTGTGTTGTCGAACCGTCACCACAAAAAAATTTCTTGCAGAGGCATTCTGAAATCAAGAAAAAGAATGATAATTTACAGTTGAGTCTAAGAAACTGTAATAGTCCAGTTGATTTGGTGTAATGTATATACAACTATGCGATAATGAAACTAGGATGCGGTTTAATCAGTACAGGAAAAGACGATAATTCTATCAAGTGCGTTACATTTCCACTGTAGAATTATCTCCGGTCATTGCCTGTATCTAAATACCAAAATAAGATCCCCTGTTTATACTTCTGAGAAAAGGCCGATCTGGTTATTTGATCTGCAACACGTTCTACGGAAGGCATGCAGATGTCAAAATATTTGGCAGCTACATCCATTGATTGAAATATTATTTCTCTGCCATGTCTCTGTAATTAAAGATTTGATAAGTCTTGCAATTTTCGGATATTTACAGTATTTTCCTGTGTAGAATTCTCGCTCCGTGTAATAGCATGTAAATTTTCAAGAGAATTGTCGAGTTTGTTCCCGTTAATATGATCGATCACAAATACGTCTTTGATCTCCCCATAAAAACCTCGAAAAAGAACCTGTGATTGTGATGCCTCTTTTTTCCAGTGGTGAATCTAAGATAGCCGGCATTATCAACTACAAGAACTGTTTTTTTCCGCTGTCATTGTCTTACTACACCATCAGGATATGCTTCATAATTTTTAATGATGGGATATCTGACAAATTCTTTTTCCTCCATTTATATATAATATTATTTGTACAAATTATAATTTATCTTCAAATCTGGCTATATATTCTTCAGGGTTCTTATAACCGTATCAATGTCAGGGTTGTTATTTTTTATGATAATAACGCTTTAACTCTCTGTATCTTTTACCACCACAACGCACGCACAGCTGTGTTTTTCGTCTAACTCAAACACCACATCTTAAACACGGCTGTGGACCAATACTCCCTCTCCATACACTTTTCAGATGTTGACCGCAGAATTCATTTACGCAGGATTTGTTACAATTAGTTGAAGACCCTACCGTCAACCACTTGCAATGATTTCTTATTTGAGTCATGATATATATATAATATTTTTATTTAAATACTTGTATGAAATATAATATGGAAGAGTTTGAGAGATTATCTACAATCGAGACTTGGAAAATTTCCAGATTCGATCTTGACAGAAGAAGAACACCTGACTTGCGGAGGCGAACTCTGACTGATCCGACGATTAATCTGATTAATATTATCAAGGATGCTAAATAAGAATTTCGTGATGATGGGTCATCTCACACGTGATCGACATTCAAAATTATATGGGATGACAAATTCATCGACGAAGTTATTGATGCTACAATGAACGATACGCGGGCGAAAACGATTATCGATTATATCAACGATCATATTTATTTTTTCAGAATACAGTTTATTCTGCTAGCAGAAAAAGATTCCGCTGAGTGGATTATCCGTGACAAACGTGACCCTGTTCTTGCTAATGGAAAAACCGCTGTGTTAAGTAAAAATTCCAAGTCGGTATTACTGACTGGCATTGACAGACCATATTACGAACGAGCGTATCCTATAACAGCGATTGTTTATAAAATTTATTAGCTAAATCATAAACCCAATATTAATGATCTTGCACCAATGAGATTTTCCAACCTGAATTGTGTAGCGGAACGAGTAATCGAACATTTTACAAATGCGATGCGTGGAAATGGGTTAACAAATCTACGACGTGAGCGAATAAACAAATGGGCTGAATCGGTTAAAGATACCAGAGCTACAATAAATGATGTTGCCGAGTTAGGAAGTAAATTAAAATTTTCAATAAAAGTAAAAACGTTAACCGGAGTGATTTTATATGAATCAAAGAATAAGTCGAAGGGAACTCCAATTGAAATTATTGATCATAATGCGCACGCGTGGACCAGCACAGTCACAATATTTCCGTGAGATCGAACTGTAAGATTTTACCCAGACTCTGGAAGAAATATGTTTGATCTCATTCACGAAATAAGTAAAAACGATCCTGTATCAGTATGGTTATTTAAAAGTTCAGATGATGAGAAATATGATCAATTTGTAGGACCTAACGGCGAAATATATTGTAAAGAATCTCTTCATGAAGAAATGAAAAATTTTGCGTAGAAATTTTCAACAGAGAATTACTGAGCAATTATTAAATAATTGTTTTACAGTTCCATCTGTTGCTGCCCACGCTGCCAGAGAGGAAAATTCGTGGAAGCCAACACGATTTGAATTTCTCGAAGACGTTCAGCTTAGTTGCTGTGAATACGGACAAGGTGGATTGTGGAATACCAAGTGTAGTTACAGTGACGTTATCTCGATTGATATGGTCGCTTGTTATCCGGGAAGTTTTCTTGGATTGGGGGAGTGTTCTGGATATGTTAAAAGATTTGGACATCCCACAAACGAGATGACAAGAATATCGATAAATGGACCACTACCTGATTTTGATCTAACCAGATTCGCTCGTATAGTATCATTCGAAATACCTAAAGGTCTTCATCCGATCTGTTATGTTTGGTTTAGTAGACACTTTCAGAAAAACGCTGGGCACCAATAGTTTTATTACGATATATGATTGATTGTAAAATATTAATATCGTTAGCAGCAGAGGGGGCGAATCGGACATTTTGTCCAATCGTTATTTGGCTTAATTAATACTTTCTGCAACTCAACGATCTAGTGTCGTCAGCGCCTGGTAAAAAAAAAACGACGACGTCGTTGGGGGATCGTCCAATCGTCATTTGGTTTAATTAACACCTTCTGCGCGCCGATCCCCAGCGTCGTCAGCGTCCGGTAAGCACATCGACGACCGCGTCGATGTCATCGCCCCCTCTGCTGCTAAGTGGTTATTTACAATGAAAATTATTTACAACTAACCGAATATTTGGTCAAGTCCGATACGATATCGTGTCCGAGGATCATGTAAATTTATCGTTACGAATCCATGTGGGGTCGACTGAGCATGACTAAAAAAGTTTCGAAAAACATTAAAGTCCATGTCACCGCCGCACCATGTCTGCCAAATATTTCGTAGCGTGTGTGTATCAACGCCGTTGAACACAGCAAGAATATTACAGTTGTCTCTAATTACTTTTGGAATCTGAGTGTATCGTTGAGTGACATATATCACGTCAGTGTTTTTATGCCTGCCTCTGGAAAATATCCTAGCTGGGTTTTTTTGATTGTCTAACATAACATCATCGTACACGACTAGATTGTTAACGTCGCCATCAATATCATCAATACCCGGTGCATCATTGATATCTGTAATAAACTCGATGACATTTTTTTTAGCGATCGCTGATGCATTCTCGTTGAAATCTTTCAACACCTCGTAGCATCGTTGATCATCTACGCTAGGAGCAACCAAATACAACTTATCCCACTTCATCCATCTCATTATTAAATTGAGTAACAATTGCGTCTTGCCGGATCCAAATGGTCCGATGATAATCATCCGGATCGAGTTTGGTAACGCTGCAACATGCTTAACTGGTTCTCTTGTTTTAGTCGCCGAAAAATCAATTATATTCATATTTCTATACATAAATTATGGATCTATATTGTGTGAAGTGTAGAGTACGTACTGGCACAAATGATATGACAACCGCTACAACAAGAAATAACAGATCGGCGCTTACTGGTAAGTGTGTACAATGCGGTACAAAGAAATTTAGATTTATTTCTATTAGACCCGGAGATGTTTTAAAAAAAAGCGAGGAGGTGACATCGCAGCCAAATTGGCAAAACTCCCCGGAACACCGTGGGCAAAGTATCCAGGAGAAAAGCACCTCCCAGGATATAGCTACTGTGGCCCCGGAACACGATTAGATATTAGACTCGATGATCAAAATCAGCCCAAACCCGGTGAGTATCCAATAAACGCTATCGATAAGGCGTGTCATGCTCATGATGTTGCTTACAAAAGTAGCGATCTGCAACAGCGTCATATCGCGGATGTAAAATTAATTCACGCATTAAATGCTATTCCTGATAAATCCGTCAAAGAAAAATTGGCCTCATGGTTGGTAAAATCGGCTATGAAAGGTAAATTAATGATGGGCGCTGGTAATTAATAACAACATGGAATCCATCTATTATTCTCCGAGAGGATACTGGAAGGGGAAGGCCGCAATTGGTAAGCTTGCAAGCGCTGCAAAGGTAACAAAGACCACTGCGGCTAATTGGTTATCCAAACAGGCTATATGGCAAATCTATCTACCACCGCCTAAACAAATCAACTTCTCGCGCTTTGATGTCAGCGTACCTAATGAAGTTCATCAGGCTGATATACTATTTTTGCCGCATGACAACGGTTACAAATACGCGCTAACCGTAGTTGATGTTGCGAGTCGATACAAACAAGCGGAGCCGTTAAAAACAAAGTCGGCAACTGAAGTAGCCGCTGCGTTTGAAAGAATTTATCGAAGAGGCCCTCTGCGCTGGCCAAATCTATTACAAGTTGATCCCGGTAGTGAATTTCGCGGTGCTGTTTTATCAACGCTGAAACATCATAGCGTCGCGATACGACGAGGTCATACTGCGCTACATCGTGATCAGGCAATTGTTGAACGATTCAATCGGACTCTCGCTGAACGGTTATTTGGATATCAATACGCGAAGGAATTCATCCAAGAAAAACGATCTCGTGAATGGGTTAAAAGGTTGCCAGGTGTAATTGCAGCGTTAAATAACGAGATTACCCGAGCAATCAACATGAAGCCCAGCGACGCGATTAAATACGAGTATATACCCGGAAAATCAAAAATAAATAGCGTTTCCAAGCCGATTCTTGGCGATGTCACTGTTAGATATCTATATGAACCAGGAGAGCTTGAAGGCGGTAAAAAAGAGCTACTGATCCTATTTGGAGTGTTACCACACATAACATATCAACGATAACACGATCAACTGGTAGACCACCGATCTACAGACTGGATTCAACTGCTCCTCAGCGCGGATTTACACGCGAGCAACTACAAGTGATACCTGACGATACTCAATTACCCCCGCGTGGTCTTTAACTAGCGCCGTTGCGTCTATTGCACTCAAGACATGTCAACCTCACATTGTTTTTAACATGACCGAGACTGTTATCGATTCTGTCCACGGTAAATTGGCGAGCGTCTTTATCCGAATAACGCCAGCGCATTACACAATTACAACTCGCGCAGTGATTATTCTGTTGTTGTCGTAACGCAGTTATTAATTCGGCATCAATATCAAAACGCCGCTGTTTTTTTTTATCCTGTTGGCGGTAACCCGAGAGTTTTCTATCAATGACGCTTGCATCGATAATGTCGTTGTCGTTGGTGACTCCGTCACTGACTTCGTCAACAACAATTCTTCGAAGCTGATTTATTCTCCGTACTCGGGACACTGCAAGATAGACTAGATACGACCATTCGATGCGATTATCAACCATCCAAACAATTGTGTCCGTGATGGTTAGTCCCTGCGAGGAATGTATTGTTGTTGCGTATCCTAGCGTCCACGGGGATTTATTAGCACGTAGCGCGTCCTCGACGACGCTGATATCAACGAGCACAATATCATTCAGCACGAGAATTTGTTTTTTTGTCCCTGACGCTGTCGGGCCCGGGATTTCAACTTCAATGTTCTGCCGCCGTGTGTCCGCGGGTCTATAACATAACGGCACTGGACGCGTTGGAAACTTTTCCTTATGCAACGCAAACAACTTCCGCTGAAGTGTTTCTCTGACTATCTTTCTACTCGCTACAATCAAATCGTTTGGTCTCCATGTTTCCCAGAATTCATTTAACGGCGTTTCCGGAATCACCTCGCGAATTATTTCACATTGAATTTTATCCGGCTGTAATCTGATTAGTTTTTTAACCTCGCGCAGTTGTTCATCAAGTGCTCGGTAATCAGTATCGGTTTCTTCATAATAGTCTACGAACCCGCTCAACCAATCATGTGGACCCTCGCCGACAAATGGTGGTGGTTGGCCATGGTCCCCACACATGATTACCGCTGTATTCGCGCGCAGCAACCACTCAAGAAACATTTGTAAAGTATCTAACGAAACAGTACATATCTCATCCCAGATGATAATGTCGGGAATAAATTTTTCACCCATTCGATCAGGAGTCCACTCATCGCCGCTGTATCGAAAAAAGCTGTGATAAGTAACGGCGTCAACATTTCGTTGTTTTATCTCTCGCGCTAGTCTATGGGTCGGTGTAAGCACGATTATACTTGCCCGCGTTCGAAATAATTCAATTGCCCGAGTCGTCTTTCCTGACCCGCCACAGCCGCTTAAATAAACTGTTTTATGTCTACAAATTGGATCAGAACACGATGGTGCATTAGACCATTCTGACAATTTATCACCGCGTAAGTAGTTGTTCTCAACGGTGACATCTGCTGACGGGGAATAATCGCGTCGTATTTCATTTTTAATTCTCCATGTACCCCAACTCTCGTCCGGACTAGTAAACACGGCTACGTTTTCCTTATACGCTACGTCAACATAAAACGAATCAACGGCTACTCTAACCGCGGTGTCGGGAAATTTATTTATCATCGAGAATAAATTTATGCAAGCATAACCCAGCATAGACGCCCTCAAATGCGGGTATGCTGGGCTGTCTCCATCGCTGTAGGTAACAACTGTACCCAACTTTGTTCCATTGGACAAGAAAGCTGTTTTGCAGTTCACGTATCTATTTTTTGCCACTGCGTCCTTGATTACGAAATCATATTCTGCGTCATCTATAATCAGCCGTGAGCAATATCGTTTGTAGTCGTGGTTTTTTCCACCTTGTGTGAACTTACCGATTATTCTTCTACCGAGATCTTTTGCCTCGCGGTTTCGTTGGTTGAATATCTTTTTGGACCATTCGATGATATATTCCTCGTCGGCATCAATGTGTTTTCTGGACTCGTCAATTATGCTATCTAGACGCTCCGGTTCTGGTAACCAGACTTCAGTCTGTGCCCGGTATGATATAATCGCGTCACTGACAATCAACGAAACTAGCATGCTACAATCAATCACATACCGTAGCAGCGCTATTGGCAGCCACTTCTTTTCAGCCATGTGTC